>VXBT01009030.1:1702586-1789493 GCA_013400235.1 Oriolus oriolus
TGGGAGGCGTAGGGAGAGCAAGAGGGAGGGGACGAGTCTTCCTAACGCGACCGCCGCGCCGCTGAAGGCGCCGCTGGTAGCGGGCCGGTACTGCGGGGCTCCCGCGGGCACCAGCAGGACCTGCCCCTCAGAACCCGCTTACACGTGGGGTGGGGATGGCACGTTCAGCTGATTCCATTCCTCCACCGGCGAGCGGTGACCACACACCGCCCTGCCTCTGCTACGCTTGCCCCTTCCACAAAAGGTAATGCAAAATTAGTTCCTGCCCGTCTCTGGTCACCTCTTCGCCTACTTTGAAACCATTCACCCACGCTCGCTCGAGAGGTTTTCGTCTGTTTAGTGGCGCTCTCCCCTGGCTTTGCCATCTTTGTACCCACACCGTGGTCTCTGCCGTCCCAGTAGCCGACAGACGCTTACACGCCATGTTCCAGACCAAGCAGACCCCGGCGTGGCCACCAGCTCAGGACTCACCTGCTTCTTAGTCAAAAACCAGAGGAAAAGCAAGGTAAAGAGATTATGCCCAATGTTTTGAGAAAATAAATGCATTTCCAACATTTAGCTGCAACAAAAACACTTGCTGAAACAATTCCGATGGTACTTTGTATCTTTATCAAACACTACATCACACATACGTGACACAGCAGTTCCGCAAACTTATACACACCTTGGAAAGCTGCTGCCAGGACTGATTTTCACTGAAAAAGTAGCAAAAAGACCGAGTTGGGGAAAAAAATGCACAAATTGCTATTTACTTATTTAAAATAAGGATACATCCCATTGACAGAAAACAGGTTTTGTAGAGATCTGGTAGAGATTCTGCATACAGCATGAATTCAAGGGATTCAAATGTCTCGCTCCACATCCTCGGGTCATAGTACAGACTTGTACGATTAATTCTTTTCATCCACAGAAATGAGAAGTCGGTGAAGCCAATTTGGTTGAATTTGGGTGAGTTTGTGAGGATGACTGTCACAGATGATGATGAAGATTCAAAAAACAGAATTAATCCAATTTTTGTTTTTACATGCATTGCACTCCTCTGGATCTAGCACATGTTAGTCTTTAGAAATTACAAGTTCAAGAAGTCAGAAATCAAATATGGGCAAATGGTAAATGGTAAAACTACTGGCTGTTCTATAAATAGATCCATTAAATGTAAACATGACATTGCCTGTGGGCATTGGGAGAGCCGTTCACGTAACAGAATTTCTAAACAATTGTCTGTTTCATGTGTGTTCACATACGCTAGAGACAGATGCTTTCTGAAGTTTTGCGTGGTTTTGATCATCAGCTGAAACATGAGAAACAGGATGCATCTTTTTAAAGATCAACAATTTCCATTGAATCACTAATTGACCAGGAACAGACCCAGGCTTATACAGCTAAAAGCTTGTTAGTGTGCTCCCCAGCTATATCCTCAATGTAATAAATATCTCCTTCCAACAGATCTTGTTTTGCTTCCATCATCCTTAGACCATCACAGCTATTGCAACTCTATGACAGGCATGAAATGTCTTATTCAGTGTTTCAAATAATTTGCTTTTCATTCCCAGTGTTATTAAAAGAATAACAACATGAAATTTGGATATTGTAATTTGCCTTTTTGTCAAGTTGCTTTTATAGCACCTTCAGCTTACAGTTCCATTTCAAAAAAAATAATCTTCAGATTTTGAAAGTGAAATGAAATGGTAGCAGAACACAACAGTGTTCAAAAAATACAATGGAGTACTGCAGGACTGGAAGGAGCATTTAATAACATAACAAAAGCAAAAGGAGAAATAAGTAATAAAGTGGTTTTTGCCTACATAATTTTTCAGAAGATCCAGAGAACATCAAACTGATTATAACATGGGTTTTTCTACTGGAGAGAAAAGACAAGTTAAAAATGAGGGAGAAAAAGCATAGTAATTCAAAATGTTTGATATTATAACTACTAGTTCTTTTACAGATAAGACTATGAAAACTAAAGTTTCAACTTTCTAAAAGAGCTAATTTGCCTGTGAAGATTATTCATATTGATTCACAACAATTTAAACACATTTTGTTAGCACTGATCACATCATTTCACTAAAAGCTACCAGCAAAAGAATAGTATTAAAATATTTACATTACAGTTCATCAAGCTTATTATCTCAACAGCTCCTGTTTATGAAGTGAGACATCTTCGCAGAAGGAATTAGCACATTTTGAAATGCTTAGAAAATCTGCTTTAACATTAATGAAGCTTCCATACACCTAAGACTGCTCTGAGAAAATTCCATTGTAGATGACCCATAATGGAATACAGTAATGGATTTGGAATAAATAGCATAAAAGTAATAGAGAAAAGAAGCATGAGGCTGCATATTTTGTCAATTGTCCCTTATTTTTTCAACCTTAAACACAGTGTTAGTTTCTAGAAGCAGCCTATTACACTGTTGGGGCAGACCAAAGCATACCTGTACTTGGCTAGAAATAATCTGCTTGTAAGGTGAGGCAGCTGACTAGCAAATATCGAGAGATACCTGGTTTCTGAGAAGGAGAGAAATTCAAAATGCGGGAAAAGTAACTAAAATATACTGGTCAACCATTTTGCCTTATGCCATCTCTCCCACTCCAATCCCCTCAAACACAGGGGGAAGAGGAATAATGGATTGTTCAGTGCAATTTCATGAGCTTGATATGAAAAACGGGGCCTTTCACTACACAGTTACACACTGTGGTGGTTTGACCCTGGCTGGATGCCAGGTACTCACCAAAGCCACATGATCATTCCCGTCCACAAGTGGACAGGGGAGAGAAAATACAACAGAAGGCTCATGAGTTGAGATAAGGACAGGCAGAGATCACTCACTGATTACTGTCACGGGCAAAACAGACTCGATTTGCGAATATTAATTGAATTTATTACCAACCAAAATCAGAGCAGGACAACAAGAAATAAACCCAATCATAAAAACATCTTCCCCCCACCCTTCCCTCTTTCCTGGGCTCTACCTCCTCCCCTCCAGCAGCACAGGCAGACAGGGAACAGGGCTTATGGTCAGTTTAATTACCTGTTTTTTCTGCCACAGTTTGGGAAGAGGAGTCCTTCCCCTGCTCCATTGTGGAGTTCTTCCCATGAGAGACAGTTCTCCATGAACTTCACCAGTGTGGGTCTCCCATGGGCTGCTCCAGAGTGGGTCCCTTTATATAGGTGCAGTCCTTCAGGAACAGGCTGCTCCAGTGTGGGTCCCCCATGGGGTCACAAGTCCTGCCAGCAAATGCTCTCTAACATGGGCTTCTCTCTCTGTGGGTCTGCAGGTCGCCAGGATGAGCACGTCCCCATGGATTCACAGCCTTCCTATGGGCATCCACCTGCTCCAGGTGGATCTCTGTTCCCCTGTTGGCTTCCATGGGCTGCAGGGGCACAGCTGCCTCACCGTGGTCTTTACCACGGGCTGCATGGAAACCTCAGCTCCGGTGCCTGGAGCACCTCCTGCCCCTCCTTCTGCACTGACCTTGGAGCCTGCAGAGTTGTTCCTCTCACACATTCTCACTCCTCTCTTCCTGGCCACAATTACATCTGTGCAATAACATTTTTTCCCCCTTAAATATGTTATCACAGAGGCTTTACTACCATCTCTGATGAGCTCAGCCTTAGCCAGCGGTGGGTCCATCCTGGAGCCAGCTGGCACTGGCTTTGTCAGACATGGGGGAAGCTTCAGCAGCTTCTCACAGAAGCCACTCCTGCAGTGTCCCATCCACTACCAAAACCTGGCCACACAAACCCAATACACTGATATAGTACTCTCACACTCCTCACAACCTGACAATAAACCTGCTAAAGAAACTTTCTGCACTAGCACTCCACACAGATCTGTGAGAAACATGTGTGATGGGCCTTTAAACTGGTGACAATGTTAAAGTTATAGAGAATATAAACTGACTTAAGTAAAACAGCACTTTAATCTCTGCTAGGATATTGAACATTCTATAACAAGGAATCAGAAAAAACAATTCCAAAAGTACTTGCATTTATAAAGGTAATATATGAAAACAGAATGCTCAAAACCCAGAGGAGAGGAAAAAAACTCCTGCCAGCAAACTTTCAGGGTCAATGGGGTTTTTATTCCAGACTGAATTTTTGGCTACTTAGACAAATACTATTCACCACCGAAGTGGCAGGGAAGAATCCAAGCTTAACAGCCAATTTGTGTCAAAGGTTAGCAATGCTTAATGGCCAGTGTTGTTTCACTATTTAAAGAAAACATGTTTAAAATGCAAGTTTACCAAATACTTTGGTTTTAGTTTGGCCCACTGACCAGTGGTATGTTGGGTTTTTTTCCAAAAGATTTGTCTGAAACTGCTAGTCATAGTGCTGATTATTAAAATTATTTGTCTATCTGTAGCATACATGAGAGAAAGAAAACAATTTTGACAGAAATATGATGTTACCGAAGACAGCTTAGATGTCCTTATTTTTTATACACAGTAAAATAATATGAAGTGAATATTAAAAAGCTTCTCCTCAGCCCAAATGGTAATTTTACCAATCTTTTGTCTTTCAATTCAAATCAACATTGTAATGCCTATTAGAATATTAAATATATTCCTACTGCAAGTGATCAGAGATGCAATTCAAATACTATTTGTATTTTAAGGCAATCATAATCAACTCCTACTACCGTCTGGTATTTTCTCAAATGTGAAATGACAAATTCTCAGGCCAAAACTCATTAGTGTGATAATTAATTTCTCTACAGTGAAGAGCACAGCTCACAACCATTATAGAAGCAAAAATTTTACTGGAACCTAAGTATTTTTTTTTTTTTCAGTTAGTACAACATCGTTAGAGACAGGAGGTAACTATACAGTTCTCCATTTCTACAGAAGTCAGTAATCTCTATGAAATTTAGAACAGACCATATGAAAATTGTTTGAGAAAGTAATTTCACATTTGTCTCCTTCATGAGAGTATAAAAATGCTGCTTGAAGGGAAGTAAAATGACACTGAACAGTATCCACTAAATCAACAGTCTGACGACATGCCCATTATAAAACCTGCCACCCCTGCCTCATAGCAAGGAAGATAGTCATATAAGAAGTAAAATAAACTTTATCAAATTATTTCAACATTTCAAGGTTTTGTACTTAGATGAGTTTATTGTCTTAGAGACAAAATAGTTACATCTGCAAATGTACATTATTTTGTAAACCATTAAGCACTTATGGCTGAAAGTTAAAATAATATACAAAACAATTCAAGAAAACTTAGGAACCTGAAAAGCTTTCTTCACAATGGACTTCTGATTTTGTAGTTTGTTGCCTTCAAAGTGATTCAGTTCATACTGCACTTGTGAGATAATGGGCAATTGATACTTAAAATGGAATGTATGCCTGTATAATCTGGCAAACAGATTTTTTCACTATTTTATGAAATCCCTTGATGTTAATTCATGGTCTTTAATAAATGACAGGGGCTAGCAGTCCTTGATATTGATTGTCTGAATCCAAAGTTTAATTACTAAACGTGCTGCAAAAACTAAAAACTCAGACTTCAAAGAGATCCTTTCCAAGCCCATTCATGTGAAATGGGAGCCAGCACTGCCAGTGAAAGGGCAACAGAGTATCACTCAGCTGGCAATGCATATTAAAATCATATTCTTCCAGCTCAGTGTTTCATGCTACATTTTAAACCTGCCACACTGTGCCTGGAAATATTCTCTGCACCACAAATGCATATATTTACACACACCAGACAAAAAAAGTCACCTCCCAGAATTAAAAAAAACCCGGCACTCCACTTGTTTTTGGAGGCTGAATAAATGTATTTATATCTGAATTGCAACTTGCTCCACAGCTGAATTTGTACAATGGTATGGTGCCAGTAAATTTGCTATCCTATATTAACATGTGGTGAGAAATAGGAAGCAAAACGGGAAGAAAAATGCCATAGTTTGCACTTTCTCATGTTTATTGTGTCAGTGTAAAACATTTCACTCTTGTTCAAAAATCCAAGGATTTCAGATAAGTGCTTTGGCTACTTTTAAGTTTAGGGAAAAGCCAGGGTAAGCCTCTCTCCTGCTGTATTTCAAACTGGTCTCCAACACTGCTTGTAGGGAAGCAGGTGAAGAGGATGGCCACACTCTCTTTGTGCAGTAACAAAACTGACAGCCACAGCTCAGCTAAATTGTAGATGTGACCCAGATTGTAGCTTAATCTCTAGCTTAAACTCAAAAAAAAAAAATCTTCCTAGACAAATTTAACCTCAGAGGCAAAGACATTTTCCTATTCTTTTGACTTATTTATGAAAACAGTGTGCAGAATAGTATTCTGGATTAATAATAATAATAATTATATGTTTTTAGAAAGATACAACCGTTTTGCACTTTATTAGGCCTCTGCTTTTCAACACAGAAAACCAGCCATGTACCATTTTTGCCTGTTTCTTAAGGCTAAAAACAAGATACAACGTCATACTGCATTCAAATGCGTTGCTTGTTGCTGTCAGTACGAGCAGTTAAACCGTTTGCCAGCTCCACTGCCTGACCACCAGAGGGAGTCGAAAGCTACATATAACTTCGGAAAGTTTCTAAACCTGTAGGTAGCTTAAAACATTGACAGAAAATACTGTATGTTGTGACTACTATGGCAAATGGCTAAGAAAGTTGCTGAGGACAATGAAATAATTTTAGCAACATCATCAGTTCATTACTATCCAGAGGCAAGAAAAATATTGGTGACAGAGACAAAGGACTGCTCAGCAACTATTTTTGTTCTGTGTTTGGAAAGAATGAAAAATCCTGCATTTAAATTAGATTTTTCAATTTATGAATTAAATTATTATTTTAATATGTTGATAACTGGAGAGAAGTCTTTAAAAAATCAACAGATCCAGAATTAGTACAAAATAGTCTAAAACAAAGAGTGGCTCCCTTGGGTCTCATCATGTGCCTTTGAACAGGTCATGGAACACCAGGGGCACCCTGAGGATGCTGGGCCTGTGCTTGTGTAGCAACGGCAGGTGGAAGACAGTGGTAGAACACAGTCTGCCCAGCCTGATGTGACCCTAAGAGAAAATCTGCATACAAGGTTACACTATTATGTTCCAAAAGCAAGGTCCTTAGCAGAGAGGGGAGAAGGAGACTTTCTAGGATCAGCTAGATCTTTCTAGGATCAGATCAGGAAAATTCCAAGAGATCCATACTCCTACTGGTCAGAAACACTAGGAAGTGGGCCCCGTAACATGAGTGTGAGCTGCTATTTTTGCATACCAAATATGAGTTCAGAGACCTGGCCAGTCACCAGTTTCTGCCATAACAGCTGGCAGAATTAAAAAAAAAAAAAAGCCTTATGTTTTGAAAATTAAATATAATGTAAAGAAAACAGCATTTAAAAACAGAGTAAAACAGAGAAAAAAAAAAAGTTGAGACCTGTGCCAAATAAATTCATATAAGAAATTAGACTTTTTAAAAGTTATCACGAAAATTAACTATTTGGTTAAATACCAAAGAGGCAGTGGATTCTTCCAGTCTTGATGTCTCCAAAGCAAGACCGGGTGCTTTTCAGGTAACATGAATTGGTCAAACACAAATGTCTAGAGATGACTGATTTACATTTGATACAGGATGTCAGAAAACCACAGACAATTCCCTGAAACCCTCGCTGCATTGTGCAGTAGCAGCCTATGAAACACCAGACATCACCAAAAAGACTACTGAGGACAAAGCAGGCGGCATCATTCTGCAGCTTCTGAAATTCTCTAAAAATCAATTCTTTTCCTCTTCATATACTCTGATATGGCATAGCTCCTTTCTATGAAAAGCTCAACTTGGTATTTCCAGAGAAGATTACGACTGAAACACAGTTGATTTAAAAATACAGTAACATGATCAAAGAAGTCTGCAAAAGGTTTAGCATTTGTCTGAAACCACAGAACATAATTTCCAGTCTACTTCACTCCCTGGAGATCATTCTATCAGCACAGACAACATAAGAACAGCATATGTGCTTTTTTTAGCTGCTTGATAAAAATTCAAGCAGAAAACAATAATATTACTGTGACTACTGCTGGTTGGGAATGGATGTGAACTATCCTTCTGTGGACTTCATCCATCTTCACAAAGATGATTCACAAACAAAGCTTTGGGGATTAACTGCCAGTTTTCAGCCACTTACTGCTCCTGCTGGGTCCAAGTACAGGTTCCTGAAAATCTGAAGTTCCACATCTGCAGGACAAAGCTGATTTCTCCTACCTGCTGCTGACCTAACTCTATTTCAAGGTGTAAAAAATAAGTCAGCTAGCCAGATCTGGCACCTTGTTCAGAGTATATTTAGATCCAATTTTGAAGCTGCTACTTGAGCTTGTACCTTTTGGTTTGCAATTATTCCCCCTGCTCAAAACTTTTAATTACTTAGTTATTTTTAAAATTGTTCTTTTTGTACTTCTAATGCTATTCATTTTGTTTGTTCGTCTTCTGAAGAGTAAGGTACCTGTTTATTGACCAGTGCAATTTAAGCTGGGTATTTCCACAATGATAAAGGAAAGTGTTTATTGAATAGCCTTTCTTCATACTTTTATTTCCTCTGTATATTGGTAATTTGACTCTACAGTTCTTTTTGGGCAGAAATACCCATGTATTACCTTTCAGCACAAGCAGAAAAGACTACAGAAATCAAAGAGGTAAGTGGGTTAATATAAATAGAACAGCCAGGAAAGTAACAGAACTAAGTATACAATATGGGGAGTAAAAATAAATAACAGAAATTAAAAACAAACACACCCCAAAAACCCAAACAAAATATGCATAACCTACTTAATCCCAATGTATACTAGAAAAATGTAGGATTCTTTAGGTATGCTGATAGCATTATACCATAGGACTTCACCATATATAGGCATTTTCACACATTTTCCTCCAAACCCAAGCTCCTAACAGTGCTGGAGATCAGCAATAGCTCAAATACTATCGTCTGTCTTGTTCAGATACTTCTCCCTATTGCCAGAGAAGTTGTGCATAACGCAACAGCCAATAAACTCCCTGGTTATTACCAATAAAACTGCCTTCACCCAACTATCATCTGCCTAGCATTCAGATGTTTGGTTTATTTTTTTTTACATTTTTATGTGATGAGAGTTCCCAGCATGCACAACTTCAAGAGTTGGAAGAACAATGGACATGCAGACCACCAGCTACCACAGGGAATACCCATGCTATTGCTCTGCACTGCACAGCTCTGGCAAGAGCTTCTCCTAAGGGAATCCAAGGCTGACTTGTTAACAATGACATGATGTACTTCTCCAGATTGCTTTGCATTAACTTTGAGGCCTCCACAGTGGTTAACCACACAATTAGTGCAACAACAAAAAAAAACTCTCTTCCTATTTTGAACACCATAGCCTGAAGAAGAAAACAGGCTGCTGAAGATCAAAACCTTCATTACAGTTACCATTCCACCACAGCTGAAGAGTCTGATTTGCCAAATGTTGATCATACCCTGCTGGTTAGCAAGACTTGCATATAAGGAAAAGTATCTCCAAGACAGAAGCCAGAAGACAGATTTTCCTAAAACCTCTTTGTCTAACAGGACTGGCCAACAGGCTGGGCTTATCATCCTTCAAATAAGCATAGTTAACAGCTCTAGAGACAGGAGCATTCCCCTGACACCTGGTTCCACTAATCTTCCACAAGTCCTGAGCAGTCTTCTAGAACACAGCTTTCCTGTATTTTTTCCACCACTGCATTCACAAAATTATCCTTTCTTCTAGTACTTTTCCCATCAAATTCAGAATCATCCTCTGGACTCACTCCAACAATCCTCATTAATTTTCTGAATACTGGGCAAAAGAAACCAATTCGATTACTTCTCTTGCTTGTTGGTAAACTTCTATCACAAGGTTTTGCACTTTGTTGGCAAGACAAAGAATTTTAGAGAGGTGCGTATTTGTCAGAAAGAAAATGTCATTGTAATCTGTTGATAACTGGCATTAAGGAAATCAGGAAATCAACGTCCATGATGCTGTATTTGACATTTGAAAATGGCACTGTTTCCAAGAAGAAAAGTTGTCAGGTTAATCTGTGTGGGGTTTTTTAATTCAAAAATATTTTAATTAAATGTGGAGATCATTGCTCCTTCAAAAGCAATGGTGTGCAACAAGAATGTCCTGTAAATTACAGTGAGGCAAAGCACTCAGCATTCTCTTCTTCCCATTTCTTTCCCTCTCCCCACTCCCTGCCCACACTGACACAAGAAATAGAACGCCCTGTTCATCTCACTGCAGATTAACACAGCCTGCTCCTTTATAACCAGCTGTCAGAATCTGTCACCAATTCTTTTTTTGCCTTTACAGCTTCAAAGGTAAAGGTAGAAATTAGGGATGATTTCTTCTACTGTGACTCCAGCAAAAGTTTTTCCTGGCAAGAAACAATTTTGCAGGTTTCTTTCTCTGCAGGTGAAAGAGATCAGTACTGTAAAGGTATCTGAAAGCATCCGCATTTGCTGCAGGAACATCTTAGGACTGTCAAGGTTGGAAGCCAATGCCAAACTTTTATTCATTTTTGTAATCCAGATGTATGTTAAGATTCAAGGCCTGTTCTCACTTTGGTCCTGAAGTAGATCTCAAGTCTTCCTTTTAATTAGACAGCTTTAAAATTGAACTGACCTGCCACAGCTGCATACCAACTGGACTGACATGGTGATACATACTAAGCAGAATTCTATTAACATTTGAACTTAAAAGCAGCAGGGACACAGCACCTTGAGCTCTAATTTGTACCACCCCCCTACAGTGAACGTATCACCAGAGAGTGGGATCCTGTTCCCTCAAGCAGGCATAGCTGCAACAGGAGTAACTGCTCCGTACAGTGGGGTTGTCTATTTCAAGGATAAGAACTCATCAAGGAGACACCTGAGAAAAGCTTTGAGGTATTTGCTGCTTTTGTGAATTTAGTTTCTCTTCTCCACAGTATATTGATTTTAAAGGAAACAAGCATATGTACTGTTACTAATGAGTAAGCTTCTGCAGACAACAGGATGATACCTTCCCAACTAGTCACCTCTAGTACTTAGGAACAAATTTTGAGCATTGTCCCCTGTCTGCACCATCATCTTTAAATACGATTTCCCCCTTTCTTCTCACTTTGCTAAACCCCAAAGACTTTACACTTGAAAGATTTTTTAACATAGCTGAATGTCACACAGAATCACACCCATAACTTAGATAAAATGTTGGTTAGACATAGTTTTATCAGCAAATATTAGTAATATATATGCATATTTTGAAATGGTTATCCTTCCAAACAGATTTATTTTGGTTATCTAGGCCTTTTTTTAAGGCCTAGATCTAAATCCTTAGATTTTTCTCCGACTTATGAAAATACACCTTTGGTCACAATCATACTAAGACAAACACGTATTTAACAAAATAAAAAAACAACCAAGGAAAATCAGATGAACATAAATGAGACACCAATTTTAAGATTTGATGCTGGATTTGTTGACAAATCTTTGTGTTAAGAAAGCTGTAGTAAGTTTGCAGTCAGTTTGCAGTTTCATCTGTTACGTTTTCTGGCAGGTCCTGAAGCAGTTAAAGAAGAGTTCTGTTTTTCTTTCCTTTATTATTGGCATTTCAAAGGAAGTTAGCAGACTTCTGCATGCATCTTGTAAATACAGTCAGATTGGCTGCCAATTTTTAACATCAATTTTACATGTCAATAATATGGATTCCTCTCTACCACTGAATAAAGCATTAGTCAGACCAGCCCATAACATCTCTACCTAAACACTTATAATTGTTTCCCAGCCAGTTGCTGTCTTCCACTTCTATCACACAGAACATGAAGGTTGTCAAAATACGCGTTTCCTTGAAATTTACATTATTACAGGTCTCTTGCATTTCTCCATTTTGCAGTTTCTGGGTACAACGAACAAGAGACTGTTTCAGCTGGTCTATGTAATTGAAAGCATCACTTTATTTTCTAGGGCAGACTACAGGAATCAGTCTGAGTTTTCTTTTCTACACAGGTGTTCTGAACATTCAGAATTTATTTAATATGTGATATATAAAAATGTGTGATGGCAGGTGAGAGCTAGTGAACAGCTCTGCATTTCTTCTACTTTTAGAGAATCCAGTGCCTTGTGGGTCAAAGGACCAAACTGAGAAGTGTTTCTCTCCAGCAGACAAAGATCAAAGCACTTTTATCTCTTTGCAGCTGAAACAGCCATGTTATGTTCTGTTCTCTCAATCCCAAATATTCAGTCAACTATCTCAGCCGAAGGAAGGCAATGTCATGTTTTGCCACGTAAAAACCGGATTTTGAAAAAGACTCACTTATGGGGGAAACAATGAAGACCATCAACTTAGTAAAAACACCTGGAATGATAGTTGAGAAATAACAAGTATTTCAATATGATGAACTAAATGCTATAAAGCTACATATGCACATAATCAGAGACCTGCAGAGGTAGGAAATATGTCTATGTTGGACAACTAGCAAGAAAGCTTGCAATTCATTGTCAGTGCATAATACACACATGGAGATAGCCAGGGGAGAAATTACCCCCAAAAATATCTTCCCGGAAGCCTCTCACCTCTGACTTCCTATAACCCTTCTTCCTCTTCTGTGGCAGCCCCCTTATCTGGTCCTCTGAACCTGTGTGAGTCCAGAACCTATTTTTAAAATACAAGTTTTCTTAATCAAGGCATGCTACTTTAAATTGAGATCTAGACATGCAATACAGCATGTATCTACATGCACACAGAGAACACATGCACATATTAAAAAGATAAGATGCTTGTGCAATATTTCATTACAACAATGAATGCATTTTCTGCTGAGAATTATTCTGTTCTCAGATGACTGAGAAGGGACACAGCTGTGTAGGAATCGTTATCTTCTTCAGAAAAGTAGCCATGGAAAAGGGCTGAAAAAATACATCAGCAGAGCCAATTTGAAGCCTCAATCGATTCTGAGATGCAATACATGTTACCCCCACCCCCAACTGTTAAGTGAAGTATTTAATAGGGGTTTTTTCATAGCAGTAAACAATACATATGCCAAATGCACTGATTCTTTTCGTTAAAGTACAGAAATTTCACTAAGCCAAGAGGAACAGTAAGTCATGTTATTTTCTTTGTACTTCTCTAAATCCTTTAGCAGAATTACCTGCTAATACTAGTATTTGTATTTCTAAAAGCATTACAAAGAAATGGCTTTACCAGATATTGAGTACTTTGGAGATTAGATTAAAACCCACACTAATTTAAATCTTTACTGATAAGAAATTTGATTTTTCACACAAATCTGCCTACAACATTGCTGACAGCACTGTATTTCTGACAGCAGACAGATACCACTACTAGACATTAAAGCTGATTGAGGCACAGCAGCAATGTGAAGAAAATCCGAGTATGCACATAATTTACAGTGTAATGTCTCTTCACCAAGGCAATATAAAGTATTTATAGTACTAATGAAGATTAACTTGTACACTTCAAATTTGAAATAGTACTGTGAGTATGAAAAATTTGGCCCATGGTCTTTATATGACCTTGAGTGCCAGGCTGCGCAACAGATTAAAACACTGTTCTGCCAAAAGTAACTACTCTCCTGCAGGGACATCAGAACAAGAAGTAAACTTACTCTAGAGCAGCCTAGTTTGCAACTCAAGTTTCAATGTATCAGTGTATATGTACATCAGCAGTTGTTTATGTAAAGATGCTAATCTAAAAATTCAGATAGCTTAGTGTCAAATAGACTTCCTCGAGAGCGCTGTTACCTGGAGGCAGCAGACAGAGGTCATAACCATTTCAGCTACCCTGGGTAACTGGTTCAGAGCAAATACAAGGTGACACCTAAATGTACTTAGCCTGCCCAGAAGAAATACCCTGGGTTTAAATTTTTATTAAACAACTACTATGAGAGCACAAAGAGGACACAGAAATATTCAGCTATAAAAGTTGATACAAGTGATGTATTCTAATAATTTTAGTCTCACAACAATCTCTCAAAACCCATGTAGAAAAAAATATTGACAATACAGCCATTATCTCTAGCATTTAGTATCTTGTGCAAACATTCCTGCTGTTTCATCAGTTTGTCAAGAAATGGTTTAACTTTCCCAGTGGGGAAACAACTGTTCTGTGTTCCTAACATTTAAGTTCTTTCAGCTGGGTCACAATATTCCAAATCCACCTGGTATCCCTAAGTTTCTTACACTTAAATGAAATCAGACCAAAATTGTTTTTTGTTGTCCTCATCCTGAAGACAACAAATTCCAAGAACTGCTCAAAGTGCAAACTTCACAAGCAACATGTTCTCCAATCTCCCAATTCACTTATACTGTCTGTATAACAAGTATTAATGGTGGATTGTTTGTTGTATTTACAGCAAGTTTATTCGTGAGAGGAAAAGTTTCTTTTACAAATGAGCCATGTTCACTATTGAGATTACTTCCAAAGACAGCATTCAGAAAGCAAACCTGAATATATTACATTGACAATTATTTTTCAATACTTTAACATCAGCCACTTAAAACTGGTTTGTGTTATTAGCACATAGACTGATCTTTAAATATACTACTTCTACATAAACAGTGCAAATCTCAATATTCACATCAACCTGAAATTAATGCTGCAATTACTGTTGACATTCACATCAAGAAAGTAGTAAACTATTTCACATGAGCAATTCCAAAACCTCAGAATGCCATTATTTATATTAAAGAAACACAGAACAAACATGTTGGGCTTCAAAGCCTTGTTTTGATACACACAATCCCTGTAAACATGGATGTATTGTATTTGTCAATACTGATATTCGATATAATTCTATAAATAAAACCACTGATATAAACAATTTCTATAACCATTTTTTTTTTTGCATAGGGTTTGGATTAAGGTTACTTTAGGATAGAGACAGCTGTTAACAAAATCCTCTAGTCAATTAGTCTTCCATCACACAAATTTAGGCATATGACAAGGAGCCTCTCTGACTTCAGTGGAAACTTACACATGTAAGCATTTGCAAAACTGGAGTCATCTTTAGCACTTAAGTTACCCCTAGTCATTGAGAATACAAGCTATAAAAGAGCTCTCCATAAATTTATAAAATATACTGATTTAAAAGTTTATGCTGATGTTTCTGTAAGTCACATTTATGATTCCAAACAGTTATGTACATACTATACTATCACAGTAGGAAATACTTCACTGTAGAACACCACAGTGAACAAGTTGTGAAGCACAGTGTTCAATATAATTTCCCTTTAGTATTCCCAGTGCATAAGTTGTTAACATCTACACTACACAAGGTGCCCAGGTCTAGTATTTGTTATATACAATGTAAAAGCAAGATAGAAAGAGCTTTGCATTTTAAAGTAAGGAATGAAAACAGTGGGTAATATACAGGGATTCACTCCTGCAAACTACAGAATTCTCCTTCACAACGACCACAACCACCAAATATGGTGGATTTCAGGTCATTCAGCCCAGTAAAACAGTGCTCAGCACCTTGTAGGAAGAGAGATCTGAGTGCACTTTATTCTAAAACATCTTCTTTGGATGTTATAAAGTGCAAAAAATAAAACATATATTCTAATATTTTACAGTCACTATTAAACTGCCATATTTGCACAATGCAAAATTCAAATAACTTGGTATGCATTTTTATGGACCCTATAATAACAAATGTTGAAGGTGGAGTTTTCTCATCTTTAAAAAAATCTTAGTATTTTAAAATTATTGTGTAAATATAAAAAGAAAATATAAACTATAATTAAATCTTGAAATAGGTATTTTTACATACGACCAGTTTCCAAAGCATCAAATATGCAATTTAATTTTCTCTTACAGCATCACATTTTAGAATCTTTAAAATCTTTTAGAAGTTAATAACTTCAAAAAAAGAATTATTGTATCACAGTACTAGACATCTCCCCTTATCAGATATCTTTTACCCTAGATGTGTTTAAAAAATAAATAAATAAAAAAAAAATCTAAGACTTCTATTCTCAGTTGTTTAGAACAAGGTAAGTGGAGTTACCTTTTAAAATAAAATAAGTTCCATAGTGCTTCATTTTGATATTAAAATTCAAATAAATGGGACAGAATGTAACTGTAAATTTAAAAGGCTTTAAAGTACTGCTTTGGTGCATTGTACTAATGATTCTTTCTCTACATGCATGAAGAATCAAATTCTATAACATTCTTCATAGAGCTTGGGTAAAAGAAGATCCCAAAGTTCTATACGTGTTACAGAGCTTTCCTTTGTTTGAGCAGTGGGGAAGAAACTGGGAGGAAGGTTGTGACACTGAGAAACAGTCTTCTTCCAAGCGGTACCATGAGCAGCACAGCTCCTCACCTTGAGCTTGACTGCACACCAGTAATTTAGCCCTCAGAGAATACAATGTTGGTTGTATAATAGTATTATACTATATCCAGTGATACCAAACAATGCTAAAAAGAAATGTATGGAAATACAAAGCTAAAAAGGTATGACTAAAATATATTTCTAAAGCAAAAGACGTCTTCCTGTAGCAGCCTGTAAGCCACAGGGAAGAAGGGTGGGAGAAGACAATACAGCTACTGCCAAGTCTATAGCCACTTAACTCCTCGAGACAGGATATTCTCTGCTTCTCAGTCGGAGAACTGGAAGATGGTTTCCGGGTTATTGCTGTCTGTAGGGTTTGTGGGCTGCAGTGTCTTTGTAGGTGTAGTTTTACCATGAGAATGAGAGGAAGAAGAATGGGAACTTTCACTGGAGCTGCTACGTGTCTCTGTGCTTGTACTTGTTTTTTTCATTTTCCTTCTTTTTGCAAGAGGTGCCTTGTCCACATTTTGGAGACAAAATCCTTCCCTTTTGTACTTGTTAAAGGCCTGTTTAAAAATAGAGGGTAATTCTAAGTTTGTCAAGAGATTTAACACATTTTATGCCTTATCACTTATTATGAATGGTCTTGGTACATCACAAGATAAAATGCAATTTCTTGACTAATTCCTACTGTAGGTGTGGTAGAATGACTCTACCAGCCTTTTTACAGGTACATAAGAGCCAATATATAACACTATTAATCGCCATCTTCCTCTCCTTGTTCTTTTTACTTTAGAAGTATTTTTATTAAGCCTTAACCTATTTAACACTACATTTTCAGAGAGGACACTGTTAAATTGCAGTTTTTCTTTCAGCCCAAATTATGTTGCATTACCAGGACCTCTCCAAGAAATAATTACTTTCTTTTTCTCTCCTTCCTAAAAAGTGCCCACAAGCATTTCAGCATAAATCTACTCAATTTTTGTTTATTCTCTGTAGAAGGTATCATGAGAATCAACACTATGTTTGTAAATTACAGTTGCAGTTCAAATGTTTTTAATAAATATACAATAGTAGACAAGCAAGTGCACTAAAAAAGCATCCATGATATAAAAAACATGAACTACATATATTCCGGAAATTTTACCTCAATTTAGTAACCGTCAGGACAAAAAGTCAGTTACTTAAGTTAAATATAAAGTTTCTTCTCCTTTTTTTTTATAAAAATTTGAAGACCTTTTAATAGATTTCTCTAAGAAATAGAATATTTTTAATAGCTGTTTCAAGAACAGCACTCAATGCCCAAATCCTCAAGAATATAAATATCTTCAAGAAATTTTTTCTTGCTTCATCATTCATATTTTCATGTACTCCATCAGAGATATTATGAGGAAATGTTATTGAGGAAAAAAAATCCAGCTATAAGCATATACTGAATTATAAGGACAGTAATGTATTGTTGTTAAGAGAAAACATATACAAATCTAGATGACACATTACAAAACATAGCACATGACATAAAATGTCTCAGAACTTACATGGAAAGTGGCTTTGACATATGTGTGCACTGCAGCTCCTGAAGAGCCTAAGTTATCAGGCGTCATTAGAGGGTTAGATGAGAGCTGGCTGCCATCCTGAAGCCACTCGTTGTATCTCAGGCTGGACATTTTAATTCTTTTGTTTGGATCCACTGTAAGAAGTCCTAATAGAAACACATTACATTCTTTAAAACTGTGAGCTATTTATCTTCATTCAATAGAAAATGCAAATATTTCTTAGTAAAATCTCATGCATTGCTTTGATAAGTAACTAACGTCAATATTTATCCCAGGTATGCCAATATTTATCCTAGATAAGGCTCACACAATGTTATACTATCATCCTCTCCAGAAGGATCTTAAAAGCAAAAAATTGATATTTAACTGTTTGATAACTCACATCTCTTTTCATACAAACTCAGAACTACCGGATGATTTCTTCACTTAAAACCTATCTAGGATGAAGTTCAAAAGAGTAAGCCTCAGATTCCCTGCACAATCCACTCAAGTCTGGAAATCCTTACATTTTTGGCAGAAAAATTCCTTACAAGTCAGCTTCTACAGAAATTCAGAACTCCATGTAAGTAGAATTAAGGTAGGTGTCTAGCTCATGATGAAAACATAATCAGATACTCAAAAGCTTAAGAGGACCCACAGCACAGCAAATGTCAGTGAAGTAGCTCAGAAGTACACTAAGTAGTCTTGGTACAGGAATTTAAAAAGAGCCAATGGAAAAGAAATAGTAACAAATTCATTTTCTGCAAAAGCTCAGCTTTTAAGACATTTATCTCATAAGCTGCTTTGGTTTTTTCAGAAAAGCAAAAATAACACAATAGAAAAACTCTGCTTTTAAATATGTTGTAAGAGTGAGTTCACTTTTTCTGAAGCTCTTCAGTTCCTTCTAATCCCGCTAACCTTATCAGCATCTTACCACATTAGAAAACTCTGCTAGGTGTACAAGCAATTTGTAATGCATTCTGATGTGTGCACCTCTACTCGTTGTTTGTATTAGAGGTTAGCATACAGCTCAAGCTGTGGATATTGCTCTGTCAGGTTAGACACTTTGGTGCTGATTACAGTATCCAGATATTGTATGGTTCTCTAAATTATACATTTTCAAGTAAGAATATAATGTACATTAAATACTTACAAATACATACCTCGAATTAGCTCTTTAGCCTCTTCAGAAACATTTTTCCAAGCTTCTCCTTCAAAGGAAAATTCTCCCTTTTTTATTTTCTTCATAATTTCCAATGCGCTGGTACATGTTAAACTTCTGTCTTGAGACTGAAATGGTACCTGTCCTGACAGCATTGTGTACTGTCACAAGAACAGAAGCAGCTTTAGGAAACACAGTATATTTATGGACTACTCTATTGTTAAATATGCAGGGCTGTTGTTTGCATCACCAATGCTATGCATAAAACTTGGACTAGCATAACTTTAAGGCTTTGGAAAACTTAAAATATGCAAGACTTTCTCTGTAGTCCTTGTTAGAAAAAACATTCATCTATTCCAGGAAGCTATGAACAAAATATATTTCTACCTCATTTAGATCTAATGAAACTAATTTTCTGTAGCAAATACAGGTGAATTCCTTCTCTGAATTGAAATTGCAGAAAGATTATATGGATGCCTGTACAATCCCCTAGCATGCATATCTCTTTGCGAGAAGCTGACTGTTTCAAGTAATTTTTCCATTCCCAAAAATGTTAAATTTTACTTCCTATTTGGTAAAAAAAAAAAATTCTGTCCCTGAAAAAGATCTGTCTTTGGAACATATTATTTGTGCAGAAGTATTTTCACCTCCTTTGAATTCAGCATGTACCCAATTTATGTCTGAAATCATTTCAAGTCCTTTGCATTTTAACAAAAAGTAAATACATGCAATAAAGTTACAGTTAAAAACCTCAAGCACTCACCAAAATGACCCCCAAACTCCACAGATCACAAGACTCATCATAACCATTGTGATTCAAGAGCTCTGGGGCAGCATAATGAAGAGTAAAACACGGAGTCTTAAGAGGCTGATTATCGGGTGGTTTTAAACGAGCAAAGCCAAAATCAATAATTTTTATTTCTGAATTATCCGTTTCATCTGTAAATAGTAAATTCTGAAAAGCAAAGACAAAAATCAATACCCACACTGGGTAGAAAACTGGTTATAATTATTTTGCTACATTTATTACTGCAGAAAATTTTCCATTATCTAGAGGAAAGGTGAACTGCGAGACACTGGGGGAAAAGAAGAGAAAAATAAAAATAACAATACTTTGTGTTGTAAGAAATGTGATGTATTTACCTGACCCCTGCATACCTGCAAGTCAGGGCAGTTCTGAGATTACTAATGAAAATGGACACATAGCAGAGAACAGTGGAGAAAAGAATTCAGGAAACACTGAAAAGAAAAAGCTAAGATGTCAACATGTCTGGAGATACGAGAATTGCCTTCTTCCTCAAACAGAAGCAAATTTTCTTAAGCTTACACTTCCTTCTGGCATGTTGTGAAAGACAGCTTTCTTGTGTGGGGGACTCCCACTGCTCGTTCTGTCTTGTGACTGAATAGTCTTTGGTACTCAAGTGGTAACATATTATTGTCCTGAGGACAATAATGCACAAGAGTCATTTGAAAGTGAAGGACTGTGGTAAAAAGGTGCACCTTGGCATGAAGTGGTGTTAAGAAGTGCACCAGTAGCTCAGAGGTTGCACTGAGAGCTGTCTTTGCTGGCATAGTTGGCAAAGCTGGTACAGATACGTGTTCTGGAAGGGACCGGGACCGACAGCATTCAAGCACTGAAGGTCACGTAACAGTCCAACCACAAATCTACTCCTTACACCAAGGCAGGGACATTGGTACAGTAGTCCCTGAGAATTCCAGCTTTACATACTGGAATGTGGCACTTTGGACTTGAAGACAGACAAGTTGTTATCAGTTTGGAAAAAAAAAAGGCAATCTGCTTCTTTTTTTTCCCCTGAGTAGTTATATTTGCCAAGAAAGATACAAGAGGGAAGCTAAGTCATAGCAAAACTGTCTGAGGCCAAGATGAATTATAACCTTATTCTACTTTTCCCTTCAGCTTCTGAGAAGAGCATAATTTTGCTATTGCCTTTACTGTTTAATCTATGAATGCTAGGAAAAGTCTCCATACTAGAAATTCTATAGCCCTATCTAACTTTGTAATACAAAAGGTGAATGAGTCACACAAAGCAATTAATTTCAAACTCATTAACAAGGGTAAAAAATGATTGTCAGACTGCCAGCAGATCAATAAGGAGAACCCGAGAGCTTTCATTATGGATAAACAAAAACAGCTCCTACAAAACAGTATTTTAGTATTTTTGCTTTCTGTACTGCTGTTATAGATTAATGCACATTCCGAGAAGTAAGTTTTTAATTGTTGTGCAAAATGGATCAGAAGGAAGCCTAATTTCAGCAAAAAATATTCATACAACAAGGATAAGTGATTAATATGATTGTCTTTTTTCTATGGTGATGTTATATAGTCTACAAGCATGAGTAACATTGGTTTAAAAAGACCTTTCTTAAGATATAAATTAAATTGGTTATGCATGGAAAGAAAAGTGCAGTCCAAGTATCCTACAAAGGGTTCAGGTTTCCCTGTTGATTAGGCAAATAAAGCGTGTTTCAGAACCTTCCCATCCCCCAAATATTTACAGCTATATTCCACATATATTTTATGGATATATAAACAGTATTCTCTCTTACTTGTTATGTTTCGTTGTAATACCTTTCGAACCCAGTTTACACGTTAATGACCACTTCACAGAAACAGTCCTCAAATCCTCTACTGAGAGGCTCCAAATACAGTCACATACGCTACACAAACTCTTTATTCCTATGAATTCTCCATTTTCTACCCAGTACTTTTCCTCTGTTTTGTAGACCAACACATGTGATCTAAATACTACTGCTAAACAGAAGTCTTCCAGTCCATGAAATTCAAAAAGTCTCATCCTTAGATACATTTAACCACCCAGACTTTCAAAAAAAGAATTATCAGTAGCACATTAGATGTCAAAGTTGAACATCAAAAAAAATCTGACTGGAATTCTTAGAAAAGCAACAGAATTTCCTATATATCTTTTTACAGAGAAGTACACTAACCATATCTATATTGGGAAACCTGCATATCCCATACTAAGTTCATGTCAGAACCTAAAATAGTTACTTTCAAAACAAGCAGGAAGGAGACAAGCAGGTTAAGTCCAACTTTGTGGAGGCAGTGGATTCTGCAAGCTGTTTGCTAACCCTTCATTACTGGGACTTCCCAGATTTCTGTTCTTGAACATAATGTAGAATTGAAGACTGTCTAATTTACCATGCAGCTGAAGCTCTGCTTTACTGTGCCTTTACATTCAAAGTTGTAGTAAGATTAAAATGAAAAGAATAGAAAGGAGAAAGGGAGGTTGGGTTTTGTCCTTTTAATAATTACTTGTTTCAAAAGCTGTTTCCTTACCCTGATGATGTCACTCTTGGAGAAAGTTTCTCTGATAACTTTTGGACTGGTTTTCAAAAATAACTAGCAACACCTAGAAGACTTCTTTACCAGCTGAATTAGAATTACTATAAAATACCAAGTTTTTCATATCACAGAAGGTATGTTACAAAATGATAAAACATCAGTAGGAATGATGGATTATTTTTTTCCTCCAGATACAAAAGGAACAGCTATTTCCTGGGGTATGATGGCTGTAATCACCCTACAATACAACATCCTTACTGGATGAATCAACATTAATCCACACTATTTTTGGGCTTGAGAAAACACACATCCCAAGCCATTGCTGGCAAAAGCAACCAAGAAAACACTGGCTCCAGGAAGCAGAACAAAGCCAGTGGTCAGCTTTATAATAGTAAACTGAATGGTCTAGAAGGCAAGATGTTGCTGAGCAACAAAATATCAGAAAAGCAGTCACCGGAAAATAGATATTGATAAATTGTTTCTATTGGAAAACTACTGAACTCACTGAGCTCAAATCACACATCTCTATTAGTGCTCATTTTGTGCTTAACTGGAAAAGAAGCCCTACTGAGGAAATTAAGATCAAACAAAAGGTGGAAATGCACAGGCAAAGTACCCAAGCAACCTAGCTCTGCTCATGAACTGTTTCATACAATAAATACACACCAGTGAAAAATGTCCCCAAATAGGCAAAGAACGTTTTTGAACAAGAGTAGAGATTGCCTACAGAAATAAAAATGTTTCCTAAGAGTTACTTTTACCTATGAACAGAAAAATATCTACAGAATTTGCTAAGTAAAAGTGGTAACACTTTATTAAAAATACAGAAGTAGCAAACTCTGTAACAAAGGCTAGAGAAACAGAGATACATCACATTCCACACATTTAATAACTTACTATCTAAACATATATCTACAAGTCACTATACCTCAGGTTTCAGATCTCTATGGACTACTCCTACATCGTGCATATGGCTCACTGCTGAAACAAGTCTGCGCATAATGTGACTGGCTTCAGTCTCACTGAAATGTTTCTTTTGCTGAATACGTTCAAGCAATTCTCCTCCCTTCAGCAATTCCATTACTAGGAAGGTGTGAAGCTGAAACAATAAAGAAAAATACAGCATGTTAGAAATTTAACATTACAAACCAACATTCACTCAGGAGCTAGGTGCTATTCTGATTTGAAGAAATAGCACTGATGCTTGTAGCAATTTGGAAGGCCAAAAAAAAAGCACCAAATCTCAGATGATGTTTTTCCCATCAATCTTGTTGAGACTGAAGAATGATAATGTCTTCCCCATGTGCACCCATATTTACTAACAAAAACGCAATGCCACCAGCTACATGGATAAATTTGTAGGGAGACGAAATGGCTTTACTTAGGCTAACAAGCAAAGCTGGAAAAAGCTAAACTTTTGCTGATTAAGCCTCTTCTGATATAAGGATATATATCTATTAATATGCATAAGGAGTTAACCTCTTAAATGTTATGAAATTGTTTAAAAGCACCCTGAAACTTTACCTCTGAAATCAAGGATTATCTAGAACTTGTGATTTTATCCCCTACAGAGTAGTAGCCAAAACTACTCCATCATCAGAATTACAAGAGACATCCTCCCAAAAACTAGAGCATTTTTTTAAACTAAAAAAGCAATGGGTTTTTAGAAGGTTGCTATTTTCAAGGCAATCAATAAGCAGGGGCTTCCTTGATTATAAAAAAAACATTGGCACACAGTAAACTTCCATTCAAGTGTCTTGCCATAAAACAAACAGCAGACTTCACAGAACAGGGAAGTGAAGTCAGCATTCTCAAAAGGCAATGGATGTAGGCTTGCCACAGCTTCTAGCCCTTCCCTCCCCTGAATGACAGTAACAAAAGTAGTTGCAAGCAGAGCAAAAAAGTTCTGGGAAGAGGCCAGAAAACAGAATTCAAAGCAATAGTCAGAAGGTGCACGCTTTAGATACCAAAGAACAGAAGCAGAGCTATGCAGACAGAAAGCAGTAACACTTCTTAGAACAAGCAAGATGTCTTGAATTACATCCTCTTCTGCAAGTTTTCTTTATGCCTTGGGAATAGCTGAGAGGGAAGTTAGAAAAGATAGAGAGACTTTTTTCACTAGAAAACTTCTGGCTCATCAAGAGACTGCAACCCAATATTATATGGTTGGAATACTAACGTAGAATTTGAACAGACTGGTATCAGAGCAAGTTAAAAACTGGAACTTCTTTTTATTAAGACAAACTACAGAAAGGTCAAAACTAGAAAATTTTCATCAGTTTTGGTCTCCATAATATTGTGCACAAGTAATCTGAAAGGTAACATCTGGGAGCTACCAGAAGTAGCTAAAAATGCAGTGGAGGTCAATTGGTTTAGAGCAGCCTATTCAGTTGCAGAGCAGTCTGGAGAACATTTTTTAAATTTAGTACATTCAATTTAATCACAGCAAAGAAGTGTCCTGCTCTACACATGTGCACTCATACTGTACATTATGCAAAAGAAAGGGTTTTCTTGTCGTTAAAAATTACAGTACAGATAGTGTATCCTCTCAGCTCATTTTAGAAGTGCTCTACATGAGCTCTCTGCTGGCCCCAGTATAAACAGCATGAGGGGGACAGACGGGGATCTGTGGAGAGGCAAGAGACCCCTTGTTCCATTAGAAAACCATAGACCAGAACCACAGAGTAGTCTAGGTTGGAAGGGAGCCCTACAGAACATCGGGCCCAAACCTGAGCTCAAACCAGGGCCAACTTCCAATTCAGATCAATTATGGTTTATTACATGCCGTGGAGTTTGCATTACATTAAAGGAAAAAGACAATTAAGGTATCTAAATAAACTGATCTTAATACATTTTCAAATAGAGGCTCTACTTTCACATTTGGTAACTTGGCAAGCTATTTGGTTATCTCCACTAACTTACTAATGTGTAGGAAAAGCTGCTAGATATATAATCTTCATATGCAACATTTTAAAACTAATTCACAAATACCATTTTAAGATTTATGATGACCCTGGGCGAAAGGTGAAACACATTTCAGTATCATAGATACAGAAACTGGGCCACAAACACATTGTATAATGGTTAACAAAGACAATCAAGAACAGAACAATGAACAGAATCCAAGCCTCTGATTTTTTCGCATACTGTTTTGATTTGCTAGAGTAACTGCAAGATCATTTGAATGCAGAATTTCTGCTTCATCTTCTATACTGACTAGACAAAAGCCCTAGGAAAAAAGTAGCCTCCATAGTTACAGTATGCTTAAGTCCAAAAAGTTCTTGGGAAAACACATGGCAACGTGTTTTCTAAGTGCTGATTATAGTTTCTTCAAAATACCTGGTCATGAAAAACTTCATGTAACTTCACTACATTCGGGTGTCCTTCGCAGAGTCTCAGAGCTGTTATTTCTCTCTGGGTGTTGGCTTCCATTCTGGAAAAATTGAGTAGTCATTTTGTACCAATTTTACTGAGCAAATCGTACATTCCAAGTGTTATTTCTTAACTGTTTGCAATCCAGATTTTTTTACTATTACAACCACTTGAACACAATTAAATGCATATTAAAAGTAAGTGGAGGAAAACTCTCCCCATAACCCTGCAATTTAGTACATTAAAAACCCACACCCAATTCAAACAATGTTTTTTATGCAATTGCAACTTCCTACAGCAAAAGCTGATGTGATATTATAGAATAGCTTCTATCTAAAACAAACCATGCCCTTAGTCCAGAGCAATTTGACTTCACCTCTGTTACTACCAATATTTGTTAGTTCACCTTTATCTTGGCCCAATCCTACTCCATTCTTAATGGGGACAAGTACTTCCAAAATGGTATGGAAAATACGAGCTCTACTAGAAAAAGAGAAACATCATCTATATATGAATTGTGTTATGCAAATGAACCCCTAAACAGACCACTGTAAAAATCTGAAATGGAAGAGATAAGAGACTATCTCCAGAGAAAAATCATTCCATAAGTTCTCTTTCAAGTACTGAAATCTATAGCCATAAAAAGTGAAAATTGTGATCGTTATAAAAGCTACATGAATGATAGAGCTCTGACAGAGCAGAACATTTTTTCCCACTTATTAGATATATTGATTTATTTTTGGCAAATAATGCCTGAAAATATTTGCCAAAACTCTCTGCAAGAAAGGCTAATCCTGTACTGACTTAGAGAATGGCTTTACGGGTAACAGATACAGATACAATCTCTCACCACACATGTTCTTAATTTTTGGTTGCTTTTTTTTTTCCTAATTAGGATGAGAACCATGATGAGAATTCTGTGCAAGAGAATTCTGTCTCTCTTGTAGGCTTCATATAATCAACAAGTAAACTAAGCTGTTCCACCTGCATCTCTGCTGCTGAAGTTTTTTAACTGAAAGTGACTTCAGGTCCTTAAAGAATTAAAAAATCTGACTCTCAAGAGTCTTTCCCCCTGAACTACTATCATAAGGAAGTGGACCTTGGAAACAGATGAAAAAGGTTCAGCATCATGAGCATAAACCTTTGAAATTTGTCCAGGGGCTTTTCTAAACACTTCCTCTCCATAAATAGTTACCATCTCAGATTTTAAACAACCTTGTGAGAAACAAACTTGATGCTCTGGGGTCCATTGTTTCAGTGGTCATCAGACACACAGATAAACCTGAAATTGTTGGCTGGGGGCAGGTCCAGCCTATCAAAAAGCAACACCACAGCTTTCACCTCAAGTATCATGAAAAGGTTTCTCTAGGTCTAAGACTCCCTTTTTGGGCACATTTGCCTGGTAGGAGTGAAAGACTGACTCTGAGGCAGAGAAGTTGCTAGAAACTTTTTATACTTTTCCTGTTAGCAAGATTTACTGGTGTGATCCTCAGAGCAATATTATTTACAGATTCTTATTCAAGTTGGGTTTTTGCCAGCTGCTCAGAGTGTGGGTTTACTGCTAACTCTAAATACTGTACAAACATGCTGAGTCTGCTCACACCCTGCAATCCTAAAAAAAGTTTTTTAAATCTCTGTATACAGATCACTTCTTACTTTCATTTAGCCTGAGCCACTAAGATGAAGGAGAAAGAGCAAAAGAACCCATGAGTAATATAATTTAGGGACATAATTTCTAACAGTTAAGTTCTAAGGGAAAAGTCAATACTAGTCTGCTCACTGTTATCCAGAAACAAAACACACATTATCTTAAGATGAGATGGGAGCACTAACCTACAGCTCGGCCAGTACCACAGAAAAAACTTGTGAGTGCAGACACACGGCAGAGATTTCCACATTAAAATACCCAACGTCTACCACACACCACTTGTTTAAGGTCTCATCATAATGAGTGAAATTCTCATGAATCCATCTTACAGGGTGAACTAGTTCACTGTACAATATATACCTAGAGTAGGATTCAGTGGCCTAAGCATAGGAAGGAAGAGCCTGGAAGATGACATCAGCCATGACGACATCTACAAAAAGGTAGTAGTCACAAGACTGATGGGAACCAGAGGACAGAGAAGACACCAACAGATGCTAAAATGGCACTAGGTAGATGTCTATGTTTAAGTTACTGAATCCCACTTCTAGTGCAAGACAGTTTTAGGCAGGCCTCCATTAATTTAGCAGACCTCAGAAAACTAACTCAGACGCCTACACTTGGGCTTCTTGAACTTATCCAATTAAAAAAGCATAGAATGAAACACTTAAGCCTGGTGGACAGCTTCTTCTAGAGTCTGGAAAAACAGAGGTACAGCCAAATGTCTTGGACAAGAGATCACTGTGAGCTATCATTCTGATAGCAAAACATTTCTACTTTCTGCCAGCATTCTACACCACACTAGGGACGTACTTACTAATGAATTCTGCAAAATGAAGGCAAAAATCCATCTGCTCCTCAAAGAATCCCCTATCTTTATTTTTCTCTGGGCAGAAACTCCCAGAGATATCCATTCTGGAAGAGAACCAGATGGTACCCATGTACAAAGCAAGTCAGCTGCTTCCACTGTGGTGTTCTCTTCAGAACACCCAGGAAACAAGATGCAACTTACAGTTCCATATTCTAATCCCATTTTATACACACACACACACACAATTAGAGCTGAGGCAACCCACATTGCAGACCATTCTTAAAAGCAGTATCCTAGGCAATCAATTGGGCTGCCTAGGAGAGGGAGCTAGCGTAAGCCTACGTTCAGTTCACTTCAGTCTCAAGATAGAAGAGCCTTATACCTTACTTTGTTAGGAGCAAAATCAGGGGAAATAATGGTAGAATAGAACTAGGAACCAGAAAAGTACTTTCTAGGTTTCTTCTTGTGTCCCAACAAGAATAACATTTTATTTCAAAAGACTGTCAGAATCTTTTAAAGGTCATACGGTTGCAATAAGTTTCTGTAGGTTCATAGAACAGGAAATAATTTTCAAGTTATTTTTTCACTTTCAAAAATGTAGTGAACATTATTCTACTCCATGGGTGACAGTAAGCAAAGAAAATATTTTTATTGTCTTATAGAATATTTATACCTTTTGCTAATTATTTTTACTGCATACTCTTGGCTAGTTTTCTTGTGTAAGCACTTTCGACAAATGGAAAAACTTCCTTCTCCCAATGGTTTCTCTTTCAGATCCAGTTCATAATGATGATAAAATGGAGAGTCCTGTTAGGAAACTGTCTGTATTTAGTTTTGCAGAATACTTTTAGTATACACAGTCAAAGACAAAGAGTAAAGTTCCATGAGAATTTTTCATCTACATTAAAAATTGTAAAAGAGCTCTCTTTTTAATAAAATTAATCTTAAATTTTATTTAATAAAATGCATAAATATTATTCTAACAATCAAAGAGTAAAGCTTACATTACATTAAACAAACAATCACTAAATAAATCATTACTATTACAACAGTTGAAGATACAAAATATTCAGACAAACAGGATCAAAGATGGTCATACATACATTTATCCACAAAACTGTGCTCATTTGAGGACATCACAATAGCATGTGTTCTTATAAGGCTTCACACAAGTGTACACTCTTTTGGGTAAATATAACATAGAAGGAATAATGATATAATTAAAGTAGCTTCAAAAATATCTACAATCGTTGGCTGAATAAGAACTATCAGAAGTCTTATTATTACTACTACTACTATACTTCAGTCTTCTGGAAAACCAGACAACCATCTCACTTTTCAGATTAAACTTCAACCACTTCTTAATAGTATCACATGCAAGATTCGATGGATCATCAGATGCTTGGATCATCTGAGGAGCCATTACAGAGAATTGATAAATGAATGATGACTGTTTTGTAATCTGTAGCCTAGTTTGTGATTGCTGCTTGGGAAGCTACACACAGTTTTAATTTAACCAAATTAATTTAGGTCTTGATATTATTATTACCTTCATCATAGCACTTCTGGCAATAGTTGTAGTTCCAGGTCGCTCATCCCCCACATAGAACTGAAAAGGATCTACAGTAGCTGCATTGCGTTTAAACAAAATAGAAGGTGCAACGAAAGAATATCCCTATGAAATTAAAACATCAGAAAAGGGTATAGCTTGATATTGTTGCACATAAACTATCATAATACATATGAAGCATCAGAAGTTTCAGAAGAATTTTTCAAAGAAATCAGAATTTTTGTATCATAATAGAGAAATTGTAACTTTCTCTGTTCAACATGAACAGGTATCTTCCTGGAATTAGTCATATGATCCTCCACAGTTAAAGATAAAACAATAATACTACAAGAATTCTAATTAATGCTAATCTGGCTCAGCTACAATTGTTTTACAATAGTGATAAAGGCTCGTACTTCAAACTAGCCAGCTTCCCAGGACACCTTGAAGTTAAGGCATGGCATAGTTTGTATGCTGCAAGGTAAGCATAAAACAATTTTAAAGTGATAGACAATATAAACTTTATATTAATTATGTTCCCAGTTTGAGTATCATAACAATAGCTGTGACTACCCCTGCAGGGTGAATCAGATGGTATTATGACATGCATAACCTGCTTGCTACAGTCACTGTGAATGTAACAAGTTCCAAAATACGACGCTACATTCCTGTACCCTAAGGATTAAGCTGCTCAAAAACAGACAAAAAAACCAACAAAGCACAAGGAGGGGGAGAAGAGAAACCAACCCAAAGTGCAGTTCACCTCTGCAGCTTTGGTACCAAGCTGACTGCACATGAACTGTTTCTGCCCACTTGACATCCAGACCGTGCAGTCTAAGAAGGGATCACTCTTTAATAGCATGGAGGGAACAGTAAGGAAGGCTTTGTTACTCATCTGTAAACATCCATCTAACAACTAGAGCACTCCTACAAAACGCGGAGGACCTACTTTCAGCTTTGCACGCAGCTCCCATTTTCCTAAGGATTACTTTGACTAGCGCGTAACGTGGAAATGGGTGGACTACATTGCTCTTGCTGAAGGTGGCAGCCCAGGCTGATGGAGTCAAGATGACAAGACTCATAAGGTATGAAGAATCAATAAAGAACAGATTGACTTTAGTCCAGCAAGTAGGACATTCAGCTGGGAATGGAGAGACAAGGAATTTCATATTTGCAGTAGGACTGTTTCCACCTTTCTCATTTTGCAATTGTTGAACAAAAAACCCTGGGAACTGGCACTAGAAACCACACAACTAATTCCAAGAACTTGGAGGCAGGAGGTAAAAAAAAAATGCTAGCTATACATGGGGAATTGTTCAATAATGATTTTTTTAAAAAATTAATTTGATTTCTTAAAATACCTGAAATATTCTTTCTGAAGTCTGAGGTGTTGCTGCAGGAGAGTATGTTGGATCCATTTCTGTAAACTCCTCTGCAAAGTTACTGACATCCAATTCGTCTCTGATTACTGGTTTAAATGGAGCTGGTATTTTTTTGGCAGCTAAGTCCTCCCAATTCATATTCTAAACAAAAAACAGGAAAGTAAGTTGGAATGAAACGAAAATTTAACTGAAAGAGATATTAGAAAGACAGACTTGTCCAGACACACAGTCCTAACTCTATTTCCTATTGTCCACAGGCAAATGAAAAAAATGAAAAACAAATTATGCTCTATTTGCTTAGGTAAAGGCAAGCAGTATCATACTTATTTGTACATAGACAGAATCCAATCAAAAAGAAAATCAACATAATTAAATTTAACAGTGGAGATGAACCAAACAACTAGCGCGATGGTCCTTGAATTTGTTCCTCTTTTTCAGAACAAGCAATATTTATATTTTTCTAAGCCATAGTGCATGCATGTAGTATCTTCAACTTTTCATCGCCAATTTCTACGCTTAATTACTGATGTCAGCTTTCAGAGTCCTGAGAGCATAAACCTCCAAATTCTTACTTAAAGGCATGACTAGAAAGAGGAAGCATAGAAATAGCAGTTATGAGAAAACTGCCCCGTTACTGCAAAGGAGTGGAACTGAAATTAAGTAAAGAATAGAATGTGTTATATGCTGACAAAAATGTATCTCCCAAAACAAACAGCGAATTAAGGAAGTTTAACTCCGTTTAACTCTACTTAACTTCAGAAGCACCATAAATACATAATTAGCTTTTTCAAAGAAAGCACACAATTTTAACCACAACTGATAGAACACTACCGATATTGTACACAAATTCAATCTTCGCCATGATTTTATGAACAAAATTAAAATTTACTAAACAAGACTAAGATTCAATTAAGCCAAGGAAAATATAAAAGTTTGGTGGATTGTATCAATAGTCAAATTTTACTAATAATGCTAGTGGCAATCTTTAAAAAATCGTTTAAAAAAACCCCAACAGACAACACAACACAATTTCTGTGTTTTGCATTAAAGCTTCTGATTTAGGCAGTGTGTCTTTTGTGTTCTTCAAGTAACTGTTAGATACAGACGGAATATATTAAAAACCTAGCATGCCCTTCTAATACACACAAAATCCATACACATAAGCACATAGATATTCTTACTATCTTCAATGCAATTCTTCGTGCAATTAATATGTCTCTAAGCAGTTCTGTTAACAAAATACCACGATTTCCTTAGACTTAGATTTCACAGGCACTAATGCAGAGTAAGTGGGATCTAGCGAGTTTTGTTGTTTGCTTTACCTGGAAAAAGGGATGCTGTTTGATTTCATCAGCATCAGTGGGACCACAACCTAGCCTCTTCTTGGGGTCTTTCATTAAAAGACGCTGAATTATATCCTTAGACAGAGCACTCATTTCTTGTGGATAAGGTGGCTCGCTTTTTAATATTCTCCTTTAAAACAAACAAAATAACAATGTGGTAATTACTTAAAACGTTGAGAGTTAAAGAGTTATCATACTATTCAAAGTGTTAACATTTCACTTAAACTTCTATTGTACCCAAAGGCAGGAGGACGACAAATACGAAACCAACCTTTTTTAAAATAAAGGAAGGTTTAAGGAATTACGGACATGAAACACAACATCTGGAGAGATAAATTATGTAAGTCAATCCACAAAAGGAGAACAATCCTCATTTCACATACTGAACTTACTATTTAAAAGAAATCTCATAGCTGCAACAGATAGCTCCACGAAGAAATCAACCTGATGCCTAACAGCAGTCAAACCAAAAATAATTCCAATATTAAAAAGTATTAGAAAATAAAGAAAAAAAAATCCTGTATTTGGGCCATTGGAGTTTGCCTGCACTCTCCATGTTGTGTGCAATGCTCATGCCCTAGTCTCAAAAGAAGGCACTATAACTGGAAAAGTTTTAGAGAACAGTAATAAGACTAATCAGAAACACAGAATGTGTTTTATAGGAAGTTTTATAAAAAGGCTAGGACTATCCAGCTTACTGAAATGATGACGCAAGGGAGCTGGGCAGTGTTCCTCTCAAAACAGTAAAAAAGTGAACAGAGACCACACCATTTTTTTTCAATACAAGAACTAGAAACCATCAAGTTGTGCCAGTGGAAGTGAAAATTTTGGAAGCCTAAGTAGAATCACATTTCAATACGTATCTTTTATATTTGTAGCTCCCACAGTTCTATATAAAGAGGTAGGCGAGTTTTCGTTCAATTACTCCAAATCTAAATACTGAAGCTAAGGACTCTAAAGAAAAGTAACACGTCCAAAGACATGTGAATAGGTTTAAAATAGAGACACAAAAAACCTTTTAGCATACAGAATCACAGAAGAGCTGAGGGTGGAATGGAACCCTGGAGGTCATCTGGTCCAACTCCCTCTACTTAAACAGTTAGCTAGAGCCAGCTGTTCACTACCATGTCCAGAAACCCTCTGAATATCTCCAAGGAGAAAGACTTCACCACCTCCTTTAGGCAGCCTGTGTCAGTACTCAGTCACACCCACAGTAAAAAGGTGTTCCCTGATGTTCAGAGGAAACCCCCTGTGTTTCAATTTGTGTTCCCTATCTCTGGTCCTGTCACTAAACATCACTGAAAAGAGCCTGGCTCCCTCTTACTCGTACACTTTCTTCAAGCATTTACGTACATTGATGAGGTCTCCCTGAGCCTTCCCTTCTCCAGGCAGAAGAGCAACACCCTTCTTAGCCTTTCCTCATATTCTTGGCAGCCCTTTGCTGGACTCTCTCCAGTATGTCCAATATATCACTCTCATGTGCTGGACAGACCAGAAGTGGAACCAGTACTTCACGTGTGGCCTCACCAGTGCTGAGTAGAGAGGAAGGATCATACCCCTCAACCTGATGATACTTTGTGTAACGCAGCCCAGGATACCATTTGCTGCCTTTGCCACAAGGGCACATTGCTGGCTCATGTACAGCTTGGTGTCTGTATAGCCACTCTCACTGTGGTGACTTCATAGAAGGACTTACAGTGCCTCCACTAAACACAGACTGAAAGATTTTGAAGCCATGAGAGACAGAGGCTGAAATGACATGAGTTCATGGCAATACTACAATCTCAAATATTAGATGCTTCTGCCAGAGCTTGAGTTGATCACTGCAGGACATTCCTAAATTTTGTTTGAAGTTACTGCATGACATATCCTTGGAGTCATGAGAAAATTTTTATCTTGAAATCTCTAGCTTCTTGGATTAGTCCAAAAATAGATGCAAACAGATTGCTTCCTAAATAATCCTGTTCTGGCAGTGTGGAAGGACAAAACCAAGTTCAAAATGCACATAATCCCAGGGGTAGCTTCTACTGATGTAGTATCCAATCTCAAGCAAACAAAAACATAGAGCAAGCTAACCTCTTGGTTTAAGTAATGCTGAAAGGAGTTAGGAAAATACAGTCTGAGATTTAAGACAGTGTAGAGGTCCAGAATTGTTTTTTTAAATTATGTATGGATGATGTGCCAATAAGGGTCTAAGTCACAGCCATTCTGCTAGCAGAAGTTACAGCAACCATAAGACTTCTCTTCAACTTCTGGACACATTTCAGTTTACAGAAAAGGAGAAGGTGGCACAATATCATCAAATGATTTTTCAATTAGGGACATTAATACCAAGTTTAAACATCACTAAACAAGAGTATTCTTACACTGTAGGAGTGGTGGAGAAGTAAAGATTCAGTCTCTTCAGATATCACCCAGTTTCAGAAAGGTGAAGCAGGTAAGGAAGTAAGAAAACCTTCCTGTTCTAGAAACAGAAGACAGGACACCTTGATAGAAAAATTACTTTATTTACAGGAGGGCCAATGAAATCTACAATGTTTTCATAGCTTGAAAATCACTGTGGTTAGAGAAGTCTGAAGAAGTTTCTTTATCAACCTTTCTGATGAATGAATCAGAAAGGTATGTAACAAAGATCCTGGAAAGCAGCAAGTTCTCTTTAGGCTCTCAGAAGGAGGAAAAATCCCTCCAGTCAGTATTTTTTTGAAATTGATTTCTGAAGCAATGAGATTGAAACTCTGGGATGTCCTTAGAAATCAAAAGCGAAATTCTAGAGCAAGTTCTCTTCCACACGCTCTAGGAACCTCCTGAACTGTTTCCTCTTTGCTGTAGTGTATTTCCAGCAGACATCCAGTAAGTTTTATATTGAGAAGTATCTTCCATCTGTTGACCCTCTTAAACCCACTGCAGAAAAGGCGGCATTTTGCCATGCTCCATTACAAGGAGACTCATGTAAGTTACATTTATACATGCCAGTGGCTTTTATTCAGAAATACTTTTGAGGCTGACTGATACTAGAAAACACTGATGATGCTCTGGATTGGTTCACAGAACCATATTACAGAGGCAGTGAAGAATGAAGCTACCTTCTTTAAAGTTCCAGGAACTACATAAAATTATCATGAAGTATGTGAAGCTGCATACACATTAATTAGGATGGAAATCAAGCTGCCAGAAAAGAAAGACCAGATTAGATCAACACGTGAGGGAGCAGAAATTTGTGAAGCAGCTTGATCAGCTGAAGAGAGCCCGGTTTCACTAGTTCAACACTACTGAAGGTCTGCACTGAAGGTTAAGTCACTCAAGGCTCTAACAGTAACCCACACAGTGTTCAGAGGAAGGAAGCTGCATGTACCAAAATCCTTTTTGGGATGTGTGTGCTTCTGTAAAGAAGCTATGGCCTTCAGCATTAACAACCCTTTCCTTTTCTCAGTCAGTGCCATCCTTTTGTATATTTCATGTTTATGGGGTTGTCCACATTGTTCATGGAAGTCATCCAGTAACAGCGACAGAAGCAAGCAGGAAGCATTAAGTATGCCAAGTGGCAACTGGGAAACCTGAAGGAATACTCTGCTGTATTTATTGCTTTTCCTGGCCTGGTATAAGCCCTCTAAGGTGGGGCAAACTGAGATTACCCTGCTGATGAGAGAACTCTAGCTGTACTAAACACTCAGAGAAACTACCCCTTGTATAGGTCAAAAAGTTTAACACTTTGAAGTCATGAATCATTTCCATCTTACCCTTCTCTATGGCAGACTATGCAGAACTAGGAGTTCTATACCCCACTGGTATTGTTTTTCAGGAACTTGAGCTCTGATGAGTTTGCCCCATAAATACTGCAGACCAAGAACATACATGATAATGCAAAGGACACACTAATGGATGAGAAGGAAGGAAAGGAGATGCTTAATCTAATTCGACAGTGCCCTGAGAATTGTGTGTCTTGTGGTGATTTATGATGATAGTCTATTACCTGATCCTCTGCTTCATGCCCAAAAATGGGCACTGTATCTTTAAGGTGGGTGCAGAGGAGGAGGGAGCCTTGGGCTCTTCGGGGGTTTTGTCAAAGCCTCACTCCTCAGGCATCTGGGGTGCCTCAGGGTCTGGCTTTTTTGCTTGGCTAGCTTGATTTTTTTGTTAGCCCAGGCAAGAAGTTTTTCCCCTTTCCCTGGCCTCGGATAAGCTGCAGCAGCACTCCTTCAGCAACTTTTCCAAGGTAAACTGGAAAGTTTGTTCAATTCTGAGACCAGAGATAATGGGACCTGCAGGACAGGAGTTGGTCAGGACCAGCGGGAGTGGAGGGGCCACTCTGTCTCGGCCCCAGACCTCAGGAAAGCTGAGCCAGTGAGAGAGAAAGCACACCAACCCCACCTGTTTCATCTGCTGTGAACAGGGGACCAACGCCAGAGGGTCGGGTTCCCACCTGTTTGCCCAAACCGTTGTTTCAATCTCCTGCTCGTTTTTTAGGCTTATTTTCCCTGAGAGAGGAGCCGCTATCTTCTACCATAGGTAGGTAGGTGGTGAGCCGGTGGTTTTTTTTCTTTCCCTGGCTTTTTGAGTTTTTGTTCTGGTGTGTATGGGGAAATAAGGTCTGAAAGTTTAATATTTAGCATTTATTTACCTTTTTCCTGTGCCTTGTGGGCATTCTGTTTGTCAATAAATGGTTGGTTGGGCTTTTTTTCACTTTCATCCACTAGTATTCATTTCCTATTGGCCAAAAGGGATTGCTGGAACCCTATTCAGAGGAGGCGATTCATTCCAGAGTGTTTTCTCCTAAACTTGTCTCTAAACTGAGACATTGTGTTATAAGCATCATCAAAAAGATACATATCCATCTGGATGTACAGGGAATAAGAGAAAGCAACCCTAAGCTCTTTCCCAGTTAAATGGCAAATGGATGAGACATCCAAAGCAGAGTTTTCACCTTCATATTTGAGAACGACCCTGTCACCTCAGAACTAGTCATGCCAAACTCTATTGTTCTTTCATTCCAGCTTGGAGCAGACAGATACATATGTGTGTCCCTGGTCCTAGGAAAGTCAGAAATTTTGCTACAATACTTCAAACTTTCTTAAAACCATCTGTTTTACTGAATGGTTGAGCGGATCTATAGGCAGAGTCACTGGTGCACTCTGATGTGCATCTAAACATACAAATGCTATACATTATAGATAGGCAGCTATAAGCTATAAGCTCTAGGAAGAAATACCAGAAGACATCATGCAAATTAGAAGTTGGATTTAATGACTGTTCCATCCTTTAAAAGCTCTTGCAATCACTAGAGTCTTCACAGGCACAGATTAAAGAAGGAAATCAATAAAGAACGGCATCCCAGTATACAGTTGTTATGCATCTTCCCAACAGCTCTATGAAGAAAAGGTTTCTTGCAGGATCATAGATGAATCTTAACAGACTATCAAATTTCAGCTGTCCTCCATGAAGTTTAAATACAGTCTAACCAACTAGGTCAAACAAAGACCACAGGCTTCTACTAGTGTTAGTATGCCAATATGGCATCATGTACTTCTATAGATTATTTTATAGATGTATATAAGCATGAAAATGAAAAAAAAAATGGTTTCTATCTATTCATAATCCCAAAACTGGTAAGAAAAAAAAGCTTACTATTTTCTAAACTGCTGCACAGCTGCAAATTAATATTCCAAAACCCTCCTGCTCATTTTACATCCTATGTGTGACAGGACCCTCAAATGTCAGCCTCCTAAAATGGATTTGTCTGTCTGTCAATTCAGCGCTACAAATTACTCATAGTCAAACTGAAAATACTGGGTGTGTAATCCATCTCAGCCCTTGCCTATGCTTTTGCAGGATGGGTCTTATCCCTGGCTCTGCAGCAATACAAGTTCAGAATTCTCAAAAATAAAAGGAAGATTTAGGAATAAGGGAAAAGAAAGAGTAGAGGGTGCACTAGAAAAAGAGAGACATCGGAGTAGTTATGTGATTTTTTTGTTTAATTTAATCTAGTTTAATAAGGTAACACCAAGCACGTTGAACAAAAAGGCTTTAGAGACAGAGATATAAGGTAAAGTATGCACTTATGTAAGTTGCATTTTCCATGAAAGAGAAGTGTTGCCAAAAAGATTATGATAAAAGAACAACACAATTTCTCATCAGAAAGAGGAAGGAAAAAAAAATAGAAACTACACACTATTTCTGACACAAGAACTGAACTCTCCATTGGAGAGATATTTTAGAATAAAGTTTCATGCTCAGATTTAACACCAGACAGCCACTGTGCCACACAAGGGAGTAAAATCATCTAAAAATATCTAAGATTACTTCCTACCAAGGTAAAATAAAAGAACGACCTGGATCCATTTAGAAGACATTTTTCCCTAAATTCAGTAAAATAAAATGCCACAGAAATCATGCTTTCAAGAGCTTGTGAGCAAGTAAAAAAACTGAATTCTCTAAGTCTGCTGCAATTGGCAAGTTTAAGCATATTTAGGTTAATCAATATAATTTCTGGTTAGAACAACCTTGCTATCAAGAAAGAAATTTGTACCAACTCATATCTCTGTGCCAGTAATTTCACTATCAGTGGCAACTGTCAATATTTGGTTGCTGTTCTGCCTGCTTTATGCTACCCTCAGGGAAAGCTCCAAACACACTCCTGTTGCTCCCAAAGGCACGCAGCAGTCACCTTGCCCAAAAGGTCCCACACGACTCAGTGCAGCAGCTAGGGCAGCAGCAATGTTTTCCTATGCTCTTGAAAGGAACATAATATTCATGACATAAACTGCAAACACACAAAACTGAAGTCATCCAGCACAGAAATTGCTATCAGTGGAAAGGATTCAGAAACCGGTGGGTCTTAGGAGTATAGAAGTAACACACGACAGATGAAATCAAGTCTGAAATGCAGTCATGTAGCTGGGAATAAGAAGATTTCAACTGTAAACCAGAGGGTTGAAAGTGACAGAAGAGGAGAAGGAATTAGATCTATCACCATTAGCATCAACAAGAGGAACCCAAGAAAAAGGAAGAAGTATTTTTTTGTTCAGATGGTAAATTATTCCTTCCTCTAAACAAGATCCTCTTGAAACATCAACAAGAATAAGTTGTCCATATGTAAGAAAGAACAACACAAGCTGAGTTAAGAAAAGGCTTTTTTAGGAAACAGGAAGACTGGGGAACATCTTTGATATAGGAAACTGTAAGAATTTAACTTCTAAATTTATCAAAAAAGCTGAAATACTACAGGACTGCTGTCTATAAATGTGTAGCATAAACACCCACCAGAACAAAAACAGACTGAGCAGCAACACAGTAAACTTGCCACAACTACAGATCAGAAAATAAGTTATTAGCTGTCAGAGGATAGATGTTAACAACCTTGCAGTTACTCAAATTATCAGAAACATTATTATCTTAAAGAGCACATAAGGGCCTGCCAAGTCAAGTCCTGTAGAATACATAACTAAAAGATTTCCCAGTTTTTGGGAAACTGTATCTGTAAAATTCAGTTCAAGGTTCTCTCTAAAAAAAAACCCTGTTACTCCTTCAGAGTCGCATCTAGTAAATCTTGGGAATCAAAATTACCAAATTCAGCTATGGCATAAGCAACCAGTCAACCAAACTCCTGACCTTAAACAGGCCAGAAAGAGATAATTGAAGTTTTAACTGCAATATAATGACCAAGATGGTGAAGTCCTGAATTTTGTTTCGTTAATGGACTCGCCTCTCCTCTGCATTTTTTCTAGTGATCCTCCAAGTTTCCTGCTCTGGTAGAGAAGTAAAAACCAATATACAGGCCTCAATCTCCCAAGAAATTGCCTGAATTTATAACGTAAGTAAAATAAATTATCTAAATAATTGAGGTGTGTCCTATCATCCATTACAACCTTAAATGTGATTTTAGGTGAGGGTTAGAACCATGACAATACCTTCCAATAGAAGCAAGACTATTCTTTCTTTGGGGACTGGACTTACAAGCTCATTTTGACAACAGTTAGTAATCTGAGCAATTTAAGACCTCAACTTCTGCTCCAAAAGAAATCCAGTAAAAGGAAGTGTTTGTTTTGGGGGAGATTTCAGTAATGTGTTTTGGGGAAGCTTATTGGTTTGTCTTTTTAAAATGCTCCAGTGCTTTTACACAAGTACTGAAAACAAACCTTTAAAATGTAGAGGTTACAGAACATAACAAAAAGTTTACATGTAAAAGGTAAGAATGGTTTAGGTTATTTTATTTCTGTGACTATCATATTAATTTCTTCTCAGTTATGCAAATGGGGCTAGCAAAGATCACATTCTTTGCTTCATGTTATACACGAATAAAATAAACATTACTTGTAACAAAAAGGTAGGAGTAGGGTACACTCTGACCAGGGTGCAGTCAGCCAGAGTGACCTAGCAAGAGCTGATAAAAAAGTACCTCTAGCTAAAGATATCTCTAACGTATTAAGATTTTGAATGCCATAACTCTATTTACATATAGTTTGATATTTCATTTGAGTTCCTTTTCAACAGTAAACATGCAACAGGGCTAAGCATTTACAAAGCTGTGGTTCCACAGTAGTTTAAACAAAAGAGGTCTTTTGTAAAAGTCGGTTCTATTAGCTAATAAAACCTATCTACTTTCAGATGTCTTTCTATTAAACAGAACTGGAGCACATAAAATGTTACCACGGCAGCACTTTCTTCCTAAATTTTAAATTAACAAACTCTGATAAAACATATATTATGGCATAAGGATCATCTGTTAGCAAGCACATATACACCACTGCTTTGAATCTTACCTAGAGATCTCTGCTTGGGAATTCTTCTCTCCATCGACTGTAAACGGTGATGCTCCAGTTAGTAATTCATACATAAGAACACCAACACTCCACCAATCAACAGCCTATAGAACAACAATAATTATGCATGTTATGATACACTGAAGTAAAATGGTTAACAAAAGAAGGAACAAAACAATCCTCTTAGAAAGCAACTAGCATAGGAAGAACCTCCCTATCAATACAAAGGCAAAATGGGATACAATGAAGCATAAACAACTGTTGTACTGATTGAAGGTATTTTCTGTGATTAATTTTATATTGAAATCTCTCCACTTAGCTTCTTCAACTTATTTCTCAACCTGAACTCTTTCCAGTGACTACTCAAGTTTCTTTTGGTTTCCAGCCAGAATTAATTTTTATTTTTACCATTGTCATGGGATATGAATTCTAATACGTACTTGAAATAACAGAGGAACCTAAGGCTTGCTAAGAAGTAGTGGAACTTGAACTTTTACGAGATTGAGAATGAAATTAAATAATGTTCAAAAAGCACAATTTAAGATCCCAGGCCACAGTTAATCAAGTTTACCACAGTTAACCTGAAAATGCTACGGAATCATAGAATAGTTTGGATTGGAAGGGACCTTAAATACCATCTTGTTCCAACTTCCTGCCATGGACAAGGACACCTTCCATTAGATCAGGTTTCTCAGAGCCCCATTCAACCCAGCCTTGAACATTTCCAGGTATGGAGCATTCACAATTTCTCTGAGCAACCTGTTCCAGTACCTCATTAGCTTCACAGTAAAGAACTTCATCCTAACATCTAATCTAAATCTCTTCTCTTTTAGTTTAAAGCCATTCCCCCTTGTCCTGTCACTACATCCCCTTGTAAAAAGTCTCTCTCCATCTTCTTGTAGGCTCCCTTCAGGTACTGGAAAGTTGCCACTAGGCCTTCTCCAGGCTGAACAATTCCAATTGTCTCAGCCTTTCCTTATAGGAGAGGATCCCTCTAATCACCTTGGTGCCCGTCCTCCGCACTTGCTTCAAAAGGTCCGTGTCTTTCCTGTGCAGAGGACTCCAGACCTGGATGCAGTGCTCCAGGTGGGGTCTCAACAGAGCAGAGCAGAGGGGCAGAATCCCCTCCCTGGCCCTTCTGCCCACGCTGCTTAGGATGCAGCCCAGGACACGTTTGCCTCTCTGGGCTGTGAGTGCACATGGCTGGGTTATGCCCAGTCTCTGATCGACCAGCACCCCCAGGTCCCTCTCAGCAGGGCTGCTCTGATCTGTTCATCCCCAGCCTGTCTTGATATCAGGGATTGCCCTCACCCAGGTGCAGCACCTTGCACTTGGTCTTGTTAAAACTCATGAGATTTGCATGGCCTCTTCTTGAGCTTATCGAGGTTCCTCTGGATGGCATTCAGATTTTGGTTGTTGTCAATAACAACAACAAATTTTTAATGTTTAATTATCTGGACCACTACTTGTCTATTTAGGATCCTGAAATTTTTCACTTAGGTAGTATCTACTTCTGTCAGATACTCCGAACCTCAGAGATTTTTTAAGGAATCTGCTTAAAAGCACAGTTCTTTCCTGCTATTAGATCTGTGACATTTCCAACCTTGAACACAGTTTTCAGCCAGTTCATATTTCACCTGTTTGCTGCTTCACTCAGGCAAAGCTTTCAGAAAAACCAACATGTCTCCAACATTCTACTGCTGCAATGGATCATGGGTAAAACAGTGGTTTTGTTTGTTAAAGAACTTTAGTAAGGATCTAGCACGAGCCGTGTTACTCCCACTCTGTCAGTTTACTGCATTTTGGTTCCTGTTACTTTCCCTGCTGTCCATTTTGCATGGACAGCTCCACATGGCACAGGCACTGTTCAGTTATGCCACCACTGCACCTCACGGGCCGTAGAGAGATGGACTGTGGTAACACATGGGATATTTGGCTTCCCATATACTAATCGTATTATTCATCTCTCTTGTATCTCATAACTTACAAAATATTTCTCTCTTTCAAAAGGAAGGATGCTACTATGAATAATAAAGGAAGCAGTTTAGTCCTTTCAACAAAATTAATTACAGATGTTTGAACTTCTCAGGTTTACAGCCAAGAAATCTGCAAATCAATGAAACTTCTGCTTTACCTGTGTTTGTATTAACAGTACAGGAAGACAGCTAGTGAAATCACGACAATTCAGCCACATATTTTATTTGATTTTGCTTCAAAATACACAGAATCTGATGTCTCATATATTCAGCTAAGAGTGTCTAGAAGAACTTGCTGAAGAAGTCTCTGTACTGTTACTAATTATCTTTTCAAATATATAATTCTCTGAGAAAATCCCAAAGAATTTCTTCTTGGCGTGTATTTTTTCAAAAGAAAAGGAGGATCTGCAGAATCAGAAATCTAACTTTAAAAAAATAAATACTGAAATACTAGAGCAAGTCTTTAAAACAAACACTGTAATCATCTAGAAGAGATTACAGATGAAAAATATTGACTAACGAGAGTACAGCATACTAAATCAATCTCATTTTCTCTTTTTGTAAGGTCTTTGAGTTTCTAGATAGGTAGTAAGTATAAAATACACTAAAAACCTTCTAAAACGACAATACATGACACTGCCAATGGTAAGGTAGTGAGTGTGTGGTGTAAACAACTAATATCACACACATAACTGCACAATAACCCCTACTGATCAGCTAACATTGGCTATCAAACTGTGAAGCTATTTTTTACAAAATACTGTATGACTGTGCACGACATCTGATGAAAGTATCAGACAGAACCAAAGGTAACAGAACAGAGATTCCTCTTTAAGTCAGCAACAAGACTGAATTTGTAAGCTTTGAGAAGCCAGAATCATAACTGAAGGTGACTGAGAAACTGGAGAGATACTCTGGAGGTGGAATGACTAAATTAAGAAAGTGCAGGAAAGCACTTCAATTAGCAAGTTTTTTAAATTCCATTTTTAATAGCAGCTGGGCAAGCAGTACAGCAGAAAAAGACAAAGAGGTTATAGTGGAATTCAACGTAGGTGTGAGACAATGACTAAGTGAAAAGACAAAGCACAATCTATTTTATGTGTAGTAGAAGAATCAGGAGGTCATTCTGCTATACTTCAAACTGCCAAATCCCAGCTGTGCCCACTACAGTGCTCCCTAACTGAAGGGAAACTCAGACAAATGAGATACAGAATGCATACAGAAGGAAAAGAAAGAACTTTCTCAGGCAAAAGTCAGACTTTTCCCATTCTTAGACAGGCTGCTATAAAAGGAACCACAATCAACTACATTCCATGATCCACAACAGAAAGACAAGTGGACTCAGTCTACGGCACAAAACCACAGAGATTAAATACTCTCCAAAACTTCCCAGTATAGTGAGGAATCAGAATAAATTATCTAGGAATATTGTAGAATTATTTTGGAGATAGGGTTTTTTGTTTGTTTTAAAAATCACCTGTTAATTATCGTACTCTTGATCTTGTCTATCAATTACTGACACTTTATTGTGTAATAAAACTTCAGTCGCAAGCCAAACACTTAATTTTTACAATATGAGAACACTTACAACATTAATAACCTATCCCACACCTCAATAAGTATAACAGATTTCTCTGATGTCCACTTTAAAATGTGTATCAGAATTAGCCACAAACCAGACACTTTCCACTCTGAACTAGTTTTTCATGCAAAGGCAAATAAGTGCCAACTAAGTTTATGGTCCCACAGCATAATTAGAACAAACTTTGAACAGAACACAAATAAGCCTCAATATCTTTATAAATATGCCCTTTACTTCAGATCAGAAGAAGAAAATACATCAACATACAATTGAAGATACAGGAAATAATCTATTTTAGGACAACCTAAGATAACACATACTTAAATAAGATAACATCATATTTTACAAAAACCACTCAAGCTGAGCAACATGTCGACTGAAGAATTAGTTCATTTTCAGTAATAAACTTAGAACATACCTTATCATGTCCTGTGTCTCCCCCTCTTACAATATCTGGAGCCATATATTCTATTGTTCCACAGAATGAATATGCTCTCTCATTCTAGGAAAAAAAAAAAAATTTACATCAAACAATTATATTATCCAAATGATATGGGACAGATATGGCTAACAGTTCCGAGATGCTGGCAGCAATTCTTCTCCAAATAGCTCAGAACTTCTAGCTAAATAATATTCCATCATATGCAGAGATGTATCACATAATGCTACAGAATATTTAGTCTTCTATGAAAAAATAAAATGTCATAAGTTTGTGTTGCAATCTAAGATATACACACAAAAATTAATCTATTAGTATTTTAAAAAACTCTCCCATAAATCTAAAATGATTTATACATTTCAGAACTACACAAGATTCCCCAAGTAACATAGATACACATTCTGAAGGCTGCAATACCAATACTCTAAATAACAAATGAAACTTTTCATTAAAAAGGGAATTTCATTGTAAGATGTACAATTTGACTAAATTGGATACAAGATCCTTTGGGTTCCCTGTATTTAGGAATTTGTTATGACCTCTAGAAAAGTTGTTTTCTTTCACAACAAACATATATATAAAAAACAACATTCTCTCAAGAAGACATTTGGAGAGAGACAAGACAGAGAAAAGGAAAGGCAGACAGTGTTGTAAATTTAATTTTATTCTATGCACTGAATTTTTCTCTTGACTATGTTCAAAACTAAGCTGCTTTCACAGGCATGTATAATTGTTCCCTGGTAGCGATTTACCTTTGAGGTCAACATGAGGTCATGCTGTACCTTGCTAATGACGAAAGCACATGTGTTTGGGCCATGCAACATTGTTCCTCCCTTATCCTTCATGCTTCTAGCATTTTGGGGAGAGATCCTGATAGGTCCTTTAAAGAAGAGTGTTCAAAAAAGCAAATATTTCAAAAGTCAGGTTTTACATTTGTAGATTCAGATTTGGAGTTTAAAACAGGTGCTATATAAGAGACTACACTAATGAGAAGAAGCTTCTAAAAGTAGAAATAGTGCTCTGTGCTACCCCTAAGGCATAAAAATTAAACAGTCCAGCAGCATATTATTAAACTGTATTTCTTAAAATACATATACTGTGACTGGTTTTTTGGGGTGAAATTCTGAGTTCAAAATAGTTATAAGGCCTCATTTTGTTAAAATATTAACTTGAAATATTAACTTCTGAGACAAAACCATATAATAATGAACTTTTCATGATTCCACTTTCTTTTGACATGACTATTGTTTCTCTTTGATAACCTTTTCCAGTACCTGTTATCCTAAAGAAATACAGTGTGATAAAAAGCATAAACAAAGAAAAATGTCAGAAATTCCTAGCCCTCCATCAGCCAATCTAAACCTACTCAATCTCTCTGTTCTTTTCTCCTTCAGCTGGGAGGGAGGGAGGGAAGGAGGAAGAATGGGGAAAAGGAAGGGGAGTGGAAAATGCAGAAAGAAACTGTTCTTCACTTGCCAGCTCTCCAAAGAGTAAAGATAATGCAGCCAAAGTGAGATATCAAGACAACTGTCTGAAAGCAAAGCACTCTGACTCCACTACAGATTGACACAGACTTGCCAAGATAACATATTAGACAAAGTCCTGACTTCAAAATAGTTGAAGTCATAAAATCCAGATACTTCTTTGTTAGAAACCTCTGTTTATGTTGTGTTTTATTAAGTTACGGGCTTCATCAATTACATCTAGCTGTTACTTAAAAAGCACAGGTTTTACAGTATGAAATTTCATTAGGAACACTTAGGTAAATTTGTCACTGTTAAATACACCTCTTACAGGACGTCATTAATAGTTTCCTCTGTTACGCACCACATGTGGGTTTAAAACCATTTTCAAAGAATGTTATCTCCAATAACAGTTTTATTTTCTGTCATTTTCTGGTTAACTGGGTATGTGAGAGACATGGATATAGTGGAGAGAGTCCAGCAAAAAGAATGATAAATATGATTAAGGGAACCTTTGAGGAAAGGCTGAGAAAGCTGGGACTGTTCCACCCAAAGAGGTGAACCTGAAAGGGAGATCTCATCAATGTACAAAAATGCCTGAAGGAAGTATGCCTAGAAGAAGGAGCAAGGCTATTTTCAGTGGTGCCCAGTGACAGGACCAGAGGAGGAAACACTTTTTTACTGTGAGGGTGACTGAGCCCTGGCACAGGTTGGCAATGAAGGTTGTGGAGTATCCCTCCTTGGAGATATTCAAAAGGCTTCTTGTGGGCAATCAGCTCTAGGTGACTGTATTTGTGCAGGGGGTTGGGCAAGATGACTTCCAGCAATCCCTTCCACTCTGTGATTCTGTCACAAAATGTCACTGTAAGCTGTATTTCAACATTCATTTCCGAAACCGCAACCAAATCCTATTTTGTAGTCCCTCCAAATTTACATTTCAGCATCATTCCCGAATGTTTATGCAATAACGTATCTTTTAGTAAAGGTAAACCAAATGGCTACTTCAAACCAGTTAGCTGCTTAAGAGAGCAACAACTTGTCATGAAGCCACTTATAGAGAATTTTGTTACAGGTTCTCAAATAGTGAAAGATAGATACATTCAATCGAGTTATATTTCCCTATTATTTTTTCTTTGAGATGAGCTACACACTGTCACAGTGGCTGCCCCAGTATATATTACCAGATTGTTTCTAATAAATACTGTAGTAGTATGCACAGGGTAGATATATAAATTTCCCCACACTAGCTACAGCAATATTAAAAAAAGGTAGTGCACCGCGTTCTTTCCAAGCTCCCTGCTATCATTCTGACTGATCTAAGCAGCCTAGTGAATTGTAACTGCTTTAATTTGCCAGGGCAGTTTCAGTACGTCTCCACATAATTTATTTTAACATCTCATTTTCCTCTTCCTTCATCAAAAAAAGAAAGGGCACTGAGCAGCTTTCGTACAGAGCGTTAGAACTCTGTGACGTCCAAGAGATGTGTAATGCAGATTACCATTTGTCCTGGAAGACAGCCACTTCACAAAAAAACCCCCTACCTCAGAACAGTCTCTTCTTTGCTAAGACTATGTACCCCAACCTGGGCACCTTGACCACAGTTACACCAACTGCAGAGATCAAAACACCTAGCTCCAAAAATCAATCAAAAGTGCTGACAGAAGGATGGCAATCTTGCACCACCATGTTCTTGATGATCTTGTGGTATCATCACTTGGCTCTGCTTTATAACCAAGGAGTGGTAGGCTGGCATTTGAAACTACCTGAAAATGTAGAAAGCATGTGTTTAAAGTTTTCTCCTCAAGGACAGAGAGGTCTTATGCCTTCAGAGCTGTCTAATGACCTCCTTCAACACATACAAAAGAGCACATTAACAGCAACAAAAAAAGCAAAAGGATCAAACTCCATTTTGCTGCAGAGATTAATCACACCACATCCACAGGAAAGGCCTGACTGATGGAGAAACAGTCGCTACTGTCATAGAAGGATGTGTCCTTTAGGACATACATCCTAGCCTACAATAATACAAATTCAGTTTACCAACATGTGTAAGGGTAGCTCAGACTGTTGTTTTTAAGCCTTGCAACTGCTCAACAGGTCATTACAGTATGCGGGACAAGAACTGCAATTCCGAAGTGAATCCCAGGAATCAGATGAGATTTCAAGACAGCCAAGGTATCACTCATGCTCAACATGCTCTTAAAAGGCTCATGTCTACTGGGCCAAACTGCCTTTTCGCAGCCAGCTCTTTGGAAAAAGGGCTACTCCATTTTATCTGATTTAAGAAGATACTGTGCTGGAAGGACAGTGTTAGTTTCCAGTGCCACAAAACTCACACAGTCCAGAAGCACTGTAAATGTCTGATTCAATGTCCTAAAGCATCCAAAAAGGGCATGCAATCTGGGCAAAGAAATAGTGACAACAGATTCCCAACACCTTGGAGGTGAAAGCCTTGTAATTCTTCTCAGAGAAGAGGATCTGATTCCAAGGAACTGTTACATAGTAGTGTAACTCCTTCAATAGGCAGAACATCATTAGTCCAGGGCCTCAACAAAATCAAATAATTTCCTATGGAAATAGGGATCTGCATAACTGAAAAGTGCATTTAGAGTATCTCGCTTAGAATGTCGAGGCGTATTCCAAGTACGCTGCTCTGCACACGTGTACAAGACTAAGGGGGACATCTATTTGCCGTACAAATACTGCTTTGGGAAAACGCTTCAGAGCTTGAGCAATTGTGATTTTATTCCAAAGTGTAAATGCAGGTGTGGAAAGCACTCAAGTGTCTTAAGAAAGTTACTTTGCCATTTGAAGATGTAATAACATTTAGATATACAGCCTTTGAAGTACTTCTTTAACTTGATGAGCTTCATCTAAACAATATGTGCCACCACTGCTCCAACAGACACTTGAGTCATGAAACCTTATGGCTCATTTAATTCACAAGTCTTTGTGCAAACATTATTTAGACAGAGGATTAGCCAGGTATTCACTGAACCCATTCTTTTCAGCATTCAAAATTAGAACACGCTTCTCCAACTACAAGAAAGGTCATCTTTGAAACACAACAGATTGCTTTCTATTCTCCGACTACTTACTGCACAAATACTTTGTTCTTAACTGAGCTAGACTACTACCTAGAACATCAGATATGACACACTCTGAAACTGTAATACTATCATATTCCTTCAAACCATGAAACTTGACTCCGTAAATACATTTTGTAACTTGTAAAAAGTAAATAAATAAAACCAAAGCTACTCTTCCCTAAAAGTTCTTTAATAGTGTAAGTATTCTCTACTGGGAATTCCTTGCTGTTCAAAGAGATGGTAGGATAAGGTCAATAGGCCTGGTTAAAACCTAGAGCAAATAAGTTCTAATATAAGGGAAAGAACACCTACCAGCTATTAAATTGGCTTGGACTAACTTCCTTGCATTCCATATTCATATAAAATATTCTAGGAGCATTATCACATAGCTTAAAAATTGTTCCTTTAATGAAGTCAGTATTAAAAAAAAGACAACAAAACCAAAACCTAGAAAGCTAAGTGCTGTTGGGCCAAGAACACAAAGGCCACCTCTAGAGCTGGATAGTCAGAGTGCTGGTGTGTATTTCATCTGTCTCTGGTGGCATGTATTTCATCTGCCAGGAATAACTACGGCTGGCTAGCACTTAGTGCCATGGAGCAAGCAGGTGCAATGGCATAGAAGGGAACCAGGCAGCCAGACACGGCATTCAGGGCTGCTCTGATGGTTGACTCCACAAGTCCAGTGAGAAACTCTCCAATCCAGACAAGAATTATTTACTGGTTGTCATCATGTTTTTGTTATGGAGAAGTAAAAGAATTACTATGCATGTTTCGACTGGGTTCTTCTATGGTTTTCAGCAACATTCTTACACTTGCCTGTTGTTCTTAGTTGGCAATTAAATTGCATTGTTCACTTAATCTGACCACATCATTACAAAGGTTTCAAAATGTTATGACCTTGCAAGAAAAGAGGAATACTTCTCTCTTGGAGGTACTCTGAAATGGCATAACACGATTAAATAATGTGTTAAATCTAATACAGGTATGGACTTTCCACTTTGTCAAGGACAATTCCCCCGTCTTAGTGCATTGGTAGTACCCCTTATTGCATGGGTAGTAAAATTCTCTATACCAACTTTCAGATCAGGTTTACAGATGACAAATCAAACTTAGGAAAAATCATAATTTAGCTAAAATTCTCTGTATAGTGGGGCTTCTCTTTTACAATCACCTAGCATATACTTCATATACTGGGAAAATGCAGAACTGCTTGCAAAGTTCCTCAAATGTCTATTTTGTGCTATAATTATTAATATACTAACTGTACCTAAGAAGAATTCTATTTCTTAAGTAGTGCTTCATGCAAATTCTGAACAGGAAACACACAGATCAATTTCTATGACTTCTCATATACTTCTCACATGGTCTTAGTTTTGTGTGGCGAAGACTGGTCTTTCTATTGCATTCACCTACATGAGCCTAGCAGGAAAGTCAGTTCTGTTAAAAAGACATAGAAGATAATCATTCTCTCATGTGATGGCAATGGACATCCCTAATACCCTTTCACGGAAGGCTTCATTTAAAAACAAATACATTCAGGAGAGTAATTCTGTCTCAAAAGATACAAAGTAACTAACTTTGTATCAGATCATTTAACAGCTCCCTGCACTAATTTAAATACGTACAGAAGTCCCAACATTCAGCATAAATACTTGCTACCTGGCTAGGACTGCAACACTTCATCCAGTGAGGAAGAAGCCATTCCAAAGAAAACCTGCATGTTGCACTTCCACAGAAGGTCTCACTCAAAGAGGGTAAGGCAGAAACACAGACTCCCAATTCAGAACTAGAAATAGCAGCAAGAAGCAACAGTACTGGAAACACTAAATAGGTAGTGAATCCTCTTGAAGAATAATGCCAGTGTGTTTTTGTGAGGTTTCTGAAATGTCTCTGTGTGTATATTTATCAGTATCAATATAATACAAACAGCTTCAGCCGCAATGGTACAGCCATTGACTCTTCTATTTTACGGTTTTACCAATTTCTTAGTTAACAAGGAAGAACATTTCAAACAATATACACTGAACTGTCCCTTCTAATAATTTTATTTTATTCAATGCGTATTTGGAAATTGACAGGAGAATCATTTATTCTACTCTTTTTACAAGGCCGCTGAAGAAAAAAGTAATTAGTTAAGAAATACGCAAATTCAGGTAGCAAAGGTTAGAAAGGATATATAATGCAACTGTATCCAGAAGTAAGACTTAACTGGGTGTATGGGCCCATCTAAAGAGTTTCACAGGGTATCAGATTAAATCACTTTCTTGTCCTTTCAACAGCAACATAAAATCCATTTCTTAGTCTCCTCAAATGCCTACAGTGGTAGATCATTTCTAGGCATGAACAGACAGTGTTTGTACTGCACCAGAGAACTCTCACGGTTGCTCTTCATTTAATCCAGGGAAACACACTGGAGTAAAACTACCTTCCTTAATTGCTTATACCTCTGAACAAATGCTTCAAGTCCCAAGTTGTCTTTCTTCCTTTGTTAAAGGTACTTCAGAGTTCCAGACTGCATTAATTAGACCCTCTCTGGGCTCTGTCAGTAGTGCTTCAAATAGCACCCATCAGAAATGAAAAGATGTACCAAAATTTCTAGAAAAGAAGTATCAGTGTCATCGTTGTTCCTATTTTGTACAGCTGTCAGTGTATGTAATCAGAGTCCTGAAAGTCGTAACTTACAGCTTCGCCACAAGCATAGTGAAAGCTTTCCCAGGCTACCAATGTCAGGGCCCTGAGCTTATCAACAGGCTCCACAACGTCTTTCACCAGTCCTAGGGGTTAAGGCATCTCTGCTTAAGACCAATTCTGACAAAATGCAGCTGAGTAACCTGTGTGCAACCTTGTCAGGGGCCTCCTCCATTTTCAGATGGGAGCAGAAGTTCAGGCTCCCATTCTTGAACCTTGCATCAGCTGAGCTGTTGGCATGTCTGTATTTGGCTGGGTACCTCGCTGATACTGATCCACCAAATTCAAATCCTGATTTGTCCTCAAGCCTCTCTCCTCACAACAAACTTTTCTGATAACCACTGGACTGTTACCCAAGCCTGTTTATCTGCCACTACACTCGCCCTGATCTTGCACTACTGGTCAGTGAGCACACTGATCCATACTTGCCTCGCTATCATCCTTAGCTCACACTAATGCAGGGAGCAGTCTCCCCACCCTTCTGCTTCCTGGCAAACTAGTCAAGAACCACAGTTCCTCCAGGAACAGCTTACAGGACTGAAGAATTTAAGCAGTTGAAGAGTTCAGCAGCATCACACAGAGTATCTCATATATTAGCTATCAGCAAACTGGCTGCAAGCTACTGATCAAGTGAGACATTAAGTTCCCTTGGTAAACTTAATAAGAAAACCAGGACCATAGGATAAATCAAAAGAATACTATCATAACTGAAAATTTACTTGTAATAAGTAAAGGCCACATAGCAGAGGTGCTACTAACAAGCTCCCCTGTTGAATGGATTTTACATTTCAAAAAAATCACAAGTAAAGACTGAGAAGCCTGAATTCTTGGCAGAAACAGGACCTGTACCTTCAGTGAACCTTAGAAGTCATTCTACCATAGATATTTACCTCAAAAGTAAAACTGCACCAAGGAAAAAACTCATCTCCATAGAAATTATACCTGTAACATTCTTCGCCATTATTTTAATTACCCAGAATAACAATAATTACAATCTTAATTTAGGATGGCACATGAAAATGGCAAAAAGACCTCTCACAGTTCAAAGATGTGATATAGGTTTAAAATGGTTGCAATAGGGCAGACCAAAGGTCCACTAGTTTGAAATGTCATCATACAAAGAATTTTTTTAAAAGTATAGGGTCATGTGAAATCAATTGAACATCCTATCCTGGTGGCTGTTCCAGCTTGAAGAAGCCATTTTAGTCAAAATACCATATTGGTTACTATGCCTCTTGCCACAGCTAATGACTTCTGCTTCCAAAACAGACATGGAATAATGCTACTGAATTTTTCAAGCAAGAAAGAGATTTGCCTGCCAGCAGATGCCATCAGAACAGGCAGTTAAAGGGGACAGCAAGGGTGGCTAAACCTTGCACTGTGTTAACCAAGAAACCTGTGACCTCTACCTCTGTGACTCTAGAACAAAAGTCAGTGGAAGGCCACACCCTCATCTAATGTCAAGTGGAGATTCAAGAAACATTTTCACATACTTTCACAACAGCAATGTTTCGTTTCACAGTGCAATGCAATTGCAATTCTACAAGGAATTATTTAAACCAGTTCCTGGTAATGGATTTTAAAATAAATAACTAAGAGTAAAGACAACAAAAGTCTCAATTCTGCAGACAAAAAATTTCAGAAACAATGTATTATTGTGTGGGAGGAATGCAAGTATGTACCACTGTCAACCTGGATGAACATTTTGTGCTAGGTTCTTCTCAAAATTCCAATTTTTGGAAGGCTTATTTTCTAAAGCATTGTCCTTTTGAGATGAGAGAGGTAATAGTACCAAGGAAGAACAGTATACAAAGCAAAAACTGAAAAACTCATTTCTTCAAAGAGAAGCAAAATTATAAGGTACGGAAGAGTATTAACTCCGGGAAGAGTTCTGCTAGCTGTTACTACAAGCGTTCAAAAGTTTTTTCTTTTGTTGTTTTTTATTTTTAGATAAAGAAAATCATACAGAACGTACGTCAAATAAACAGTTTCAGAGAGCTCCACATGTAAAAGGTAAAGGAGTAAGAGTGGACCATTTTGCTCAAATGCAATCCATCTGGTTCTAAATTCATTTACATTTGGCTGTGAATCTCTGGTCATGTAAGTTTTTCACACCTGGCTGCCCAAGTTTCACGGATGTAAGGTATTTGCAGTAACACAAAAGAAACAAAAAAATTATGAGAAAAATGGATTCATGACAATGGGAGCATTTGCCCTCAGAAAGTTACTTGTTTTCCCTTGGAAAACAGAATCAGAATTTTTCTAAGTTGACTAGCAACCTAATATCCAATAGAAGGCACCAGACTACTTAACATAGAGATTGGTGTTTCTCCCCAAAACGACTTTTTTTTTAAATGGTATATTACAATAGGAAAACAGTATCCTTAAAGCAGTCATTATGAGAAATCATGATCTGTCTTGCAAAAATTCTTAACAGAATTTTAATATTTTGGCATCAAAATCTGGACAGAAACTATTTTATGCTCTGGTCTTCTGCATTACTGGTCCATGCTGGAAAAGCACAATCTTCTTTGTGATAAGCCCCAAAAGGGAAACCTCTTGGGCAAAGGCTCAAACAGTCATCTGTTCACTGACGACCTGGTATTGCAATTAAATTAGTCCAGCTCAGTGATGTGCCTGAAGAGTGTTCGGTATATTCTTAATATTCAATTTCAGGACAGGCAAAACTGAGCCAACTGAAGTACACCAAATAAAGCAAAAAGTTTCTGCCATTGTTTAATTTCTTTTTCCAAAACTAATTATCCAGACAGATTTATAGCCCATGTTAACTTCTGTGGACTAATTTCACTACTCAGTTTACTCTTACTTTTTTCTCTTTGTAGAAATGTACACTTACTCCTTATAACTGTTTGTACCTCCTTATAACTCCCTATAACTGGAACAATCCTTTAATTAAAACACAAGTCATCTGAAGTATGGATAATTTTACTCATTTTCGCAAGAGAATGCTCAGCGTTGGAGGATGTACTGTCTAATTGCACTGGTAAAACATTATCACTTTAATTGGACAGTTATAAAGGCTCTTTTAAAGTTAAATGCATAGCTAATCTACTAGTTCCCTCATGTGAGATGACAGTTCCTAAAGCACTAAACGAGTCAAGTTGTAGCCATGCCTCTCTGTTCTGCACTACCTTTAAACCACACTAAGAATGTATACAAATCTCTTCCCAGTTCATCTACCAAAACCCATAGTGGACCAGCCTCCATTTAATCACTTTTCCTCCAATGAATATCCTTTAAAATCTTTTAAAATTACATACTAATTTTCTTTCCAGAACAAAATGTTCACTCTGCCATCAAATAAACAAAATCAATTCAACAGTGAAAAACATTTGAGAGTTATAACTAAATTTGCAACTCTGATCAAGAGATTTTCAGATGAAGAAACAGCAACATACATGAAATATTCATTCTATACATCAGATAGAAATACACAGACATCCACCCAATGTCTTAGGTCTCAATTCAATCATCCCTCATACAGAATATCCACTTTTATATTATTTATTGCTAAGGCATTTGTATGCTCACAGACACACTGTTTGAAGACTGACAACATTCAGTATTTACTATCTAATTTATTTAAACTTCATTAAGCAAACACAAAAACTTCAGAAAAAACTTAAGCTAATGCAGAAGACATGTATCAATGCAGAAGAATTGAGCACTTCACTATACTCTGGAAGAAAGTGTACTTTACTGGATTTAATTAAGAAGAAAAACATTAATTATTATGCATGGTTAAATGATCATTTTTACAGTAATTCAATGCATGTGTTCATATTTTTTCTAAGACACAAATATCTCCATGTATACTAAAATGGGATTTTTAGTGTGGTTACAGAACTAAAGGAAATGTGAGCAGAAAGAAAGATTTTAAAAAATGAAGTAGTGCTTTATCAATACACATCAAAATTAAGACCAGACTTGATGACTAGGTTAAATTGACATCAACCAAATCAAAACAATTCCAGCATAGAACTAGAGCTATTAATGAGATAAAAAGATAAAAATATGCCTAAGCCACAAGTCCACAAGACAAAGACAACACACAAGAAATACGATGGAAAAAAAACCCCAGAGCAACAACTTAGGGGTTTTAGGGTTTTTAAAGATAAATGCGTTACAAGACTTGAAAAACAAAATCCAACACTGAAGTGATTTCACTTGTACAATGAATAAAACAGTGCGGTAGAAGTTTCAAGTCCTACCAATTCTCCATGTCCCCAATAATAACTTATATTAATGTCACGTGCAGATGTACTTTGAACCCCAGTTAGAAAAACACTCAGCTGAGATGCATGAAAACATAAGGATAAAACTGCCTTTTTTACCCCAATTTTGTTTACAATTCAGTTGAGATTTAAAAGTCATAAACACTAGTCTTAAATTCATCACAGGGTTAAGAATACAAATGCCATAAAAAGTAATACTAAATCTCTTTCAATCTCTTAATCTCTTACTAATTCCATTCTTTGGCTAGGCTAGTAAAACTGTAGGCCTTCATGAGCTTTTAAATAAAGTCTGCATCAAAAGTAATTTCATACATAAATACCTTGTGATACTGACCTACCCTATGTGAAACCTCCTTTTTATTGAACTTCCTTATTCTAGTCAGGTTATTTCTTCTTTTTGCATGTAAATAAAAGCGTATTGCTTCATTTTAAAAATAAAACAAAGGCAACACCATTGTTGATTCAGTTGTAAAAGATAAATTTCAGGTTTTAGCAAAACAGTAGCATAAAATATTTTAAATCTCTTAAAGCTGCACTGCTTTAACTTGGATGTTTGATTCTTGCATGCTATTTTTGCATAATAACAGAGAGAATACTTGACAATGCATTCTTCACACTCATGCTTCAGTAGCTGCATGGCAGAAATCAATAGGTTTCTGTTTTCCTACAAGTCACAGGCATTTGCTTCCTTTCACTCAAACTGTGCTTAGGAAAAGCAGCTTCCCACCTCTCCACTGTTGAATAGTCAATCTGCTGTAATTATTGTAGTCCTGTTAGATTTATTATGCGCCCAGGTACATGGAAACCTTTAACAGCTATCAGATTATAGCAGAGATAACGAAAACATTGAATCATTATGTTTTCTAGCAAGCATCCCTAACAACAAAACTATCCAAAATTCATAAATACATGGTGAAGGATTTCTCTCTAATAAGAACTCTAAATATAGTACATATCTCTACTATGATAATTTTTATACATTTTTAATAACCTAAATACATCTTGTTTCAGAAAATCAGTCCAAAGAGGGGATTACTAGAATAAATTCCACTTGCTTAAGTACACATTTCTAATGGCAAAGTTCTTGCAAGAAGCAGGTGGACCAGGAAAAGACATGTGAAGAAAATGGGAGAAAGGAAAGTACACTGCTCTGATTAAATTGCAAACGCTACACCTTTATCTGACTTACATAGTTGTGTAATTTTATTTAAAAGTGCTACCCTAGTGAGCATGAAAACAGCTATACAGGCAAATTCTACCTGTTGCAAGTACATTGGTTCAGAAGTGTAAGTATCTTGTGATGAATCTTAAGTGTTCTAAAACACTTAAAATGTTTTAAGTGTTTAAGTGTTTTAATGTAGCTCAATTGTCCACAGAGAATACAATATGAAATGTCAATTTCTATGTGTAAATGGGTCGTTTTAATCATGGTTAAGTTCAGTAGCTAAATTACAAAAGCACACATGAAAACTTTAGTCAAGTGGAGACAATTGCTTAGATTTTGAAAGTAAACAACACAACTGCAATTACTTTTCTTGTTAAAAGAAACATGAGAAATGAGATTTTTTTACAGGGAAGACAAATATAAAATGTGAAAGAGAATAAAAGAAAAAAAGAATAGTTAAATGAACACATTTCTAAGGTATATACTGAAAATAGAATGGATTAGAGTCAGAAGAACCAACATTAAATGACCAAGGAGCAAGATGGCTTTATTTAATGACTGGAGAAAGAGGAATCCAATTCATAGCGTGGATAAAGCAAACAGGTATCTCTGATGCCTATCCAAGTCCCCCCCTTTCCTTGTGCTGCTTGTAAATTATGTGCCAAAGGTGAGCACAGATGAGATGTACTTCTTAAAAACAACTGTTTTGAGACTTTAAGGTTCTGATTCTTCACGACATTCTTAACACAGTGAAGATTTAGGCTTCATCCAACTTTGGCTGTGAGGCTGGGGGACTGCTCCTCTTCTCTCCCATCAGTGCAGTAATACCAGTACTTTGCTTTGTCTCTTGTGCCCAGCACAGTTTTTCTCACAGCTCTAAGCAGGTCCCACTCTCTCTAGCCACACCTTCTACTACCATTCTTTCCTAATGGAAACTGCATCTCTCTGTACTTACTGTCTGGCACTGGTGTGGCAATCTGCTGCTAATCCCTTCTCATACCAGTTGAACCTACTCTTGGTTTCATGCTGTAACTTAAAAGGAATATACTGACATTATCTCTACTACTTCCCTGCTTCAGAAAGTAAAATTTATTATCTTTTTAAATGGTCTCTCCTAAATCCTACCAGACTCCATTTGAAATGCACATATTCTAGAGGAAACTACCAGCTATCTATTTTTAGAAAACCCTTCTGCCGCTTCTAACAAAGACTTTTAGATCTGCAGTCCCAGATTTCAATACCTCTGATAGCTAATGTGAAAGCCAAAAAACATCCATTTAAAGATTTTCTCAGAAGTGAAATCCTGCACAATTTTGACTCCCTGAAACCTAAAAAGCCTATCTGGAGACAGAACTGTACCTTACAAATAATTAACATCAACACTCAGAGATCACTATGTTAGGTATTATGTACGTATTTAGTAAGAGATAAGGTTTTAGGATAAAAGCTTGCAATTAAGCTTATTAAAAGTGACACAAAGACATGAGAAAAAGACAAGATAATAATACATTAATTATTATTAGCATAAAGAAGAGTCGTAGCATACCATTTGCCTAGTCATTGCAAAGAATTAGCACAGTCAAGCATTTTTTTTAAAAAGCATCTGAAAATGAAAACATAAGTGACTTTTCAGACCTACGCAGGTCTTTCCCTTTTCATGTCAAGGTCAGCAGAAGAAAGTATGAAAGCTTTCAGGGAAAACTAGAACAAAGATGTATGACAACACTGGCAGGCCTAAGACCAATAAACTGAAAGCTCAAAACCTAGTAACACAGACAACTAGATTTTGTTCTATGATGTAGGAGTCTGGAATGCAGGTTTTCCACCCTTCTCAAATGTGCTTAGAATTTCAATGAGACTTTGTCGTCTTGCTCAATTCTGTCCACACTTACTGGAGAGCCAAATACTCACCTCATCAGTAAGAAACTCCTTACTTAGACCAAAGTCTGTCAGCACCACATGACCATCAGAATCGAGGAGAATATTCTCAAGTTTTATATCCCGATATATAATCCCCAACTGCAAACAGAATATAAGAAAAAGTATTTCCAAATAGTGTAACCACACCAAGAAGATGTTGCCGAATGCATTTAAATATGAAGCTACCAAAATCCTCCTTATTAAGGTAATCTGACACATGAAAGTTGCACCTCAAAAAAGACAATTTTTAAAAGCCTTTGAAGAAATAACTTAAAAATTACATAAAAACTCTCAGAAATTACACTGTGCATTAATGTCTTAGAATTTAAAAGATACACTGTGTATCACTTGAATCTAAAAGTGACTGAACACTTGCTGTTGAGTGCAAAACTCAGTTCAGCTTTCACTGACAATGAAAATGGATGCGCCTGTTATATGGTCTAGACATAGACCAGCCATACATGCATGCTTTGTAACTGTCTACAAATCTACTTATTACTTCTGAGAACTGTAACACTTTTCATGTCTACAGTTGTGCTAGAACTCTACTACTCAGTTGTGTAGAAGCAAGGATAACTGAATAATACAACCCACAACTTGTTCACATTCACTACAAATTAATTTTACTGATATACACTGTTTCACAAGGTTTACTAAAAATGAACAGATCATTTGTCAGTAACACTACTCTTCACCCTGCAGACAAAAATTTGTAGCCTTAAACTGGCGCATAAGGAGGGACACTTCATAGGGGATTATTTCTAATTATACAACTAATGTCCCCGTGCTAGATAGAGTTACATTCAATTTAAAACAATCTAAAACAATAGTTCTCCTTACTAACTTTATATGATATAAAAAGAATACAGTTCTAAGTTCTCAAAATCAGCACCAGAATGAAGTTACTTTACCTTGTGGAGATGTTCAAGTGCCAAAACGATTTCTCCAATGTAAATTTGCACCTCATTTTCTGAGAATCTCTCTCTGTGTGAAAGATGAGTAAACAATTCTCCTCCATTTATATAGTCTAAAAAATAGAACAAAGAACCTTATAATTTCACTTTCCAACAGTTTTATTTTCTTACTGGAATATTATTAGGTACTTTGTAAGGTATTTAGCAACAGATGCTTTTACTTTATCGTAATTCACTAGTATTTCATCATGCTGTACAATACTCAGTTTCTTTCTTAGAGGACCGAGGGAAGAACAAGGCTCAACTTTTGAATAAGCAGCAAAACCATAAAATAACCCTCAACTATTCCTAAATTATAAAGATGGAGTTTTTCACAAAAATCAGTCTTTTAGTTACTTAGGAATAGGAAAAGAAAGAAGTACAAATGATAGCTACAAACAGAACCCTTGTAGACTCTTATGAAATACTCTGATGAGCAACAAGGCAGACTGACATAAAGAAAGGCAATTCAGAAAACAGGTATTAGGGGAAATAATCAACTATGGACAATTACAAAATTTTCCCTTCACAAGGGACACCTTGATGGCAAAACTTACTGGAGGAGATTATTTCCACATACACTCCCTCATGGAAACCACACTTTCATTCTTTGCAGGCTATGACACAAGGATTTTCCCACAGTAAGGGAGAGGGAAAAAAAAGAATTATTACAACAGAGCTCCACTGTAACACAAACATATTTTACATGTAGAGCTATTTATGCTAGCAGTGTACATTACAGCCATTAATTTGCAACCTCACAGCCCCCATTTTTGTATTTGAGGTCTACATACACAGAGCAGGGAACATGCCCCACAACATCTTACTCAGTATTTTCTTGCATACTTTTTCTATAGATTCATGGGTGTAAGACTTAAATCCATGAAAGGGGTCCAATCCTATTCTAAGTTAATAGTCTGAAGGAGAAAGCATATATACAAATTACACACATTCTGATCTCTCTCCACTTTTCAGTTCTCTCTTTGAAAAGGAATATTAGTGGAATCAAACAATGTTATTTATCTAAACCAGTAAGAAAATGAAAAGATTCAATGAAGTATAAATAACCCACATTTTACAATTGCTTCCTTCTTCTGAAAGAACTTCAGCATGTACAAAAAGGTAACAGAAACAAATTTTTAAAAATATTTCTAGCCAGAACTGCTAACTTAGCACAAGGTAAGCATTGAATTGCCAGGCTCTGTTCTAAGGACTGTGACAGATCCAAACCAAAGCTGCCACAGGAGTGGCACAACAAGCTTAATTTTATCCAGGTTGTAACACTAACCACAGGCCAGTGAAACAACCAGCCTTCAAATTCTTGGTGAGAGATCAAATGCATCACTGACACAATGGAAAAACAAAATTCCTGGTTAGTTCAGTACAAACTCCACCTGACAGTTCAGATTATCTAGGTATTTTTTAAAGCATTAGTGGGTTACCCTTGTGTGACAAGCTTTGTATAGAATTGATGGTACTCACATGGATACAACACATTGTTCATTCAATATAGCTTAAAGCCAACATAAAAACTGGAATCAACTCCTAACCCTGTTTTCTGGGAATCTGGCAGAAATGCAGCTGCATGTCTGTACTTGATTCAGTGTAAATTCATACAGCTATGTAATCTAACAGCATGAGGAACTGTACTAAATATTGCACTGAGGCTCCAATTCTAAAACCTCTTAAAACTAAAATGGCAGGTTGCTCATACACCAAGTTCAGCCAAGTACAAAAACAAGACAGACACTGTTTTCCCCCAAAATCCAGAAGCCTCCGAAATGCTTAACTTCCAAAACTACATTGAAGTGATTTACGCAGACTTACATAAGACATGAAAAACTTGTAACGAACTATTTGGGTTTTCTCCCCCTCAGGGAGGGTGTGAAGCCCAGTTGATTTATAAAGTAGCTTTACATCATGTTAAGTAAGAGAAATTTTCACTGTTACAGAAAGTCATTAAAAGTAATTTTGAAACTAATTATTCCTATTTTCTGCTGAAAATGAAGGAAAAAAGGATCTTTCTGGCCCCAGCAGATATGCTGAGAATGGATGTAGAACTTATGAAAAAGAAAAAACCAAAACAAAAGGCTGTAATTTTATCTTAGCTATTAACTTCTTGCTTCAAACATCACGTCAACATTGTGTTATGGTGGACACGTGCCCAGGCTGCACTAACTACTACGCAACGCTCTTCAGAACTACCGGGCTTGCTCCTTTTTGACTCTTATGAGAATATAATATCAAGCTTCTAATTTTCTTTCATACAAGAGGCTTTTATGGTCTTCTAAGTAACCTTATCACCTAAATTTCCCCCCTACTAGGTATTTATTTTTAGGCAACTACATCTATCTCAGGTTTGAGGGAGTTTTTTTGTTTGGGTTTCCTCTCTTTTTTAAAAAATATTTCTAATGGGATCTAAGCTGCATTTTAGCAAGAACTACCTGGACTTAAAGAATGGTTCTATAATATTTATAATGAATGTTCACATTTTCTCTCATTTGATATTTCAATTTTTTCCAAGTTATTAATCAATAACTTTAAATCCAATATAAATTTCAAAACCTTAATTAACAGTTACTATCAAGGAATCACAAAGCTATCAATGTATTTCTAGCTATTTATTTGTGACAATCTTTTATGTATTTCTTTAATGTCCTAGTCAGAGGAATTTGCAAGAAACTACATTACAATTTTCAACTCTCATTTTCAAAAGGAATTTAGTGAATACTCCATTTGAGTTCCACATAGTTATTATTTCACCGCAGCGTATGAAACTAAGATGTGTACATAGAACACCTTGCTAAGAATTAACAGCTAGAGGTGTAGAGTCATTTAATGTTAATAAAATTTTGCAAATTTAATGTAAATCAGCCTGTTAATAGAGGTTAAAAAATCAAAGTTGTGGACAGTAAGGAATGCAAAACTTGCACTTCAATTAAAGGACAATTTACTTCCTCAAACATTTCACTAGAGGAGCATATTATGAATCCAAGCCTTAAATTAATCATTCATTTTACAATTCTTTCAAAATTCTCTACGTAAGAAGGTTTTAAAAATTGCTGCCAATTTTCTTACAAATACACCTCATACACCAAACACTAAATTTGCTGCTAATCTGAAAGGTAAAAATATTTCTAAAATTAGAGTAGTACCAAACCTTATGAACAACTTCTACTTTCAGCACAGAAATGTGTGATTTTGGATTGTCTCTTAACACCCAAAAACTGAAACATGCAGGCATCTCAATACTCAAAGATCAAATTATGTCATAACAAAACATAACAAAGCAAATGTTTCCAGCTCATTGATGAACATACCTACATTTTTCACTGCATATAAGTCACAGATAACCATTACAACCCCCAAGTCAGAGTAACACACTGAAGCTCAAACAGGAAAACCACAAACACAGACACTGTTGAAGATGAGCAGTATTTTACTTCCTATGCTCTCTCATGCAATCTCCAAACACACTGTACTTTAGACCACATGAAAAAAACCTTACAAAACATTTGAGATAAAAGGGGTTTTTTTGGGTTTTTTTGATAAAAACTTGAATCCTGAAGACTACTCACCTAAAATGAGATGAAGCTTTGTATCTGTCTGGAAGGCATAATGTAACGTGACCAAAAATGGCGATTGCCTAATGTGCTCCAAGACTTGTCGTTCTGTCCTTGTGTGCTCCGTTGTTTTGGCTTTTTGAACTATTGTTGCTTTCTTCAGTACTTTCATGGCATACAGTTTTCCAGCATCATGGCCGCTTACTTTCCTCACTAGGAACACTTTTCCATAGGCTTAAAAATTGGGGAGGGAAAAAAAAAAAACAAAAACCAAAAACAATGAAAAGAAAGAAAAAAAAAAAAGACAATGCAAGTTAGCTACTTGTACTACAGATCTGTCAGATATCATTATCACTTTCAATTACTCACTGTTATGGCAGACAGTAACCACCCAGGCTAAAAATCTACCAAAACACTTTTCCTCTTTCAGACTGACCTTTTCTGAGCAAAATTTCAATCAAATGAGCTTCGTAACTGAACATTGAAAGAATGGGAAAAAGCAATCCAACCACTTCAGTATTTAAAAATAATTTTAAAAGCTGATGATTTCTTCCTTTATAATAACCTAAAACATCCATAACTAGAATTAAGCAAGAGTTCTGAGAGATGCTGGTTTTTTGTTCTTAAAATAGTCTGCCCATATTTGCACAACTCATATACTTCCATTACTGGTTTTATAGCACTGAAGTTGCAAAAACCTGTAGAAAAGCCAATTAATTCTTCCCATCAGTATTTCATACATAGGAGCTTTCTGAGGCTCTCATACCAGACTTAAAAGGACCCCTGGGAATTCTACATAAATAAATTTGATACCTCTACTAGGCAAACCTGTAGAAACAGTAAAGGTTAGAATTAGTGTGCACTTGCTGGGCCACGATCTCACTGCAGTTACAGAGATATGGTGGGATAGCTTGCATAACTGGAATAGTGTCATGGATAGTTACATACTTTTTAGCAAAGAGGCCAGAAAGGCAAGGTAGTGGAGTTCTCTTTATGTAAGACAGCAACTAAAATGTATCAAACTTTGCCTAGGGGTAGATGAAGGAGGAGCCAAGAGCTTATGGGTAAGAATTAAGGGATAGGCTAAAATGGGTGACACTGTTTACTACAGGCCACCTGACTCGTACCACGAAGTAGATGAGGCCCTCCACAGACAGCAGGAAGTAGCTGTCACGATCACAGGCCCACGACTCTCATAACCACCCCGACAGATGCCGGAAAGACACCACAGCTTGGCACATGGGAGCCCAGGAGGTTCCTGCAGAGCACTGATAACTTTGACACAGGTGGTGGGGAAGCCCACATGGAGAGATGTGTTGCTGGACCTTGTATTAACAAACAAAACAGGACTCGTTGGAGATGTGATGGCTGGAAGCAGCCTTGACTGCAGAGTCCAAGAGATGCTGGAGTTCAGCATCCTGCCTGGAAGAAGCATGGCAATAAGTAGGATTATAGGCCTGGACTTCAGGAAAAGTAACTCTGGCATCTTCAAGGGCCTACTTGGAGGAATGTCACAGGTTAGGCCTCTAGAAGGTAGGGCAGGTCCAAAAGAGATGGTTAATATTCAAGTAGCACTTCCTCTATGCTTAAGATCAGGACATCCCTGTGAATAAGAAATTAACCAAAGGGGGCTAGAGGCCTGCATGGATGGGCAAGGCACTTCTGACAAAACTCAGACAGAAAAAGGAAATTTACAGAACGCAGAAAAAAGGTCAGGCCACTTGGGAAGAATATAGGAATATTGTCCGAGTATGGCAGGTATGCATCAAGGAAAGCAAAGGTTCACTTGGAATTAAATATGGCAAGGGATATCAAGGACAACAAGAGGGGCTTCTTCAAGGATATCAGTAGCAAAAGGAAGACTTAGGAAAATGTGGGCCCACTGCCAAAGGAAGTAGGTGCCCTGGTGACAAAAGGTACAGAGAAAGTGGAGGTACTGAACACCTTTGCTTTTTACTCACTGCTAAGGCTGGGCCTCAGGAATCCCAGATTCTGGGGGCTTTCCCTTGGTTGAGGATAGGGTTAGGCAAACCTGACACCCACAAATTCTAGAGCCCTGGAGGGATTCACCCGTGAGTGCTGAGGGATTTAGCAGATGATATTGCTACACCACTCTCCATCATCTTTGAAAGGTCATGGAAAACAAGAAAGGTTCCTGAGGACTCAAGAAAAGCCAATACCACTCCAGTCTTCAAAAAGTGCAAGTGGTAATCCAAAAAAACAAATAGAATGTTAGAAACTTTAAAGAAAGTATTGAAGAAACAACACAAATATATCACCCCCCATACCTTCAACACAAACCCAGAAATCCCTTATGCTGCGTTAGAAATCCTTGTGTGCTCCTGTCTTGAATAAAGCATATTATTTTGGTACCTTTTGTTTTCTGCTCCCATCAGAAAAAAAAGTACAAAACATTCAAGAAGGATAAAAGAATTCCTCTCAACATGAAGGGAACTAAACATACTTCCATGTTTTATTTAGCCTGAAAAAGTAGAGTACTTAAGATTATAGAGAGTTAAAAAAGAAAAAAAATCAAAAACCATAAGAAGGTAAGTAACGAACAATTTTCCTTATTTTTAGAAACAAAATAACTAAGGCAACAAATTAAATCATTAGGTATCAGCATTAAGAACTATGCAAAGCACACAAACAAATATGCAGTTAAGCTGTGGAACTACTGTTACATGATACTGCAGATGTCAAAAATGCAGATGAATTCAAAAAGATTACATAAATCCCTGAGGGAGAGGAAAACACATCAAGTGTTGCCAAACACTGAAGAGAATCTCTGGCTCAGGCAGACCCCAAACTGCAAGCTGCTACAAGCTCACTGAGGAAACCATCATTGTAAGCCTCTCCTTAAGCCATCATGAGACAGAAAAATGAACCAGGTGCTGTTTGGTCCAACCCTTGTAATTACCTTCACACACTTCCTGGAAGATAATGCTCAGTATCTCAAACCTGAAATACACTAGACAAGTGTATACTGTCCTGATATGTGACACTCAAATTCAGTTGCCCTTTAAAAATGCTATAGCACACAGAGCTCCCAATAAGCATCACGTGCAACTCCAGATTTCTTGCTGGATTTTTTCCAGACAGGTAATAGAGAGTTTTAAACTATCAAATGACATGTGAGCTTTTTTCCTAAATCCAAGTTCTACTTCAGTCAGTATACAAAACTGATACTGCTCATATACTGAACAATTCTTTTTAGTAAGTTCTTTACCTGACTCACCACACCCCAAGGAATCCTGCTTCCCTTCTTTACAGAACTCATTATCCTCAACAAGAGCTTTCATAAAATAACTTTTCATAACATATCTCTCAAGAATGGCAAATAGAGTTAGAATAGGTGATTGTAAACATCTTTCTATTTTGTGAGATATGTAGGACAGTCTCTTCCAAGATTTTGCATTTTATGTTGCATTCTCCAACTTTCTAGTTATGAGATCACGAGCATACGTAAGATTGAATGGTCACCAGCTGCTCATCAAGAAATGGACAGAGATGTAAAAAGATCACTTTAGTAAAACAGCATGAGCCATAAATCCTGTCATGATATACAGACACAGGTGATGTGAATCAAGGTTATACAGACCATAATATTGTGACCATAGTAATGCTGTTGTGCACATGCACCATTTTAATATTATTTCCTATTTTCCAATACTGGATGTTAAATTCTTTTTAGCGTCTGAAAAACAGATCCGTACTACTGAGATCATTGTTTTAAAGAAACTGCTTCCAAAAGTAGTATTTACATCTTTATAAGGAGTTACTTCTCAAAAAAAAGTGTAGATAACACTTCTGCATTTTCTAACGGGCAACAAAAATAGTGCAGAGAATGGCCTTAACTTGCATTTCCCAAATGCTTAAAGAAGCAGCCCTCGTTTGCAGCAGGTTTTAGCTGGAGTTTGAAAATGAACTTCCCTGTGCCTTTCTGAGAAGCCCAGTCTAGAGCATTAAACACAAGTCTCCTTAGGTTCCCAGGAAACAGCAATTTTATCAGAAATGTTGGAGAACATTAAGCTAAATTAAAATAAATAAAAGCCTCAGGATTTTAACACTTGGCTACCTGTATCTTTAATCACATTTTATAAAAACATATAATAATGCATCTTAAGTGACAGAATGCAGCACCTACTACAGCTTTACATGTAGTATCAGAGAAAATTATCTGGTACAGTGTAATAGCTGTAAGAATCTCTAGAAACAAAACTCTTGTTACCATGAAAGACTTTGCAACATAGAGCTTTGCCATGGTACAAATTGTTTCTCCAAGAATCTGAAAAGGACTGACAGAAAGATGACGATTCTCGGCATTTTTTATGAGAATAAATCTCAAGTAGCACTATTTTAATCAAATGACTCATAATATATTCAACATCAGAATCTCTGATATCACCACAAGAAATCTACTTAAAAGACAACACTGCAAAAGCAATTTATTTGAGTGGCAGCAAGGAGAGAGCACGTAAGCTAATTGCAATACTCTTACCTGACAACTGTACCTCAGTAAAGCTTTCTTAATTTCTCAAAGAGCAACATTTTAATGCTCATTCTCATAAAATCTCACGCACATCTCATCTACTGCCAAGGCAGAAATACTCAGCCAGCAATATATACCCCATAATGAAATACACAATCACCAAATATCCAGCCCCCAAAATTGATTGCAAATACATTATAGAAAAACTAGAAGACTATATACAATATACAATACATATATATACAATACATATACAAACAATGTTAGACTGACCTCACAGCTGAAGAGAAATAAAATAAAAATTTAAACAGTAATTATTAGTTGCTGATTTATATGGATATCAGCCTTTAGGATGATTAAGAGATTTCACACCAGCAATTTATAGGAAATTTCCACTCAACTCGTGAGATAGAAAAATATAATTGGTGCTAAAACTTCTCTTTCACTACTGCCCTTTTCATGAATACAAATTCATAGTAATGTATCATAAGCTTATATAAGCATACATACTTAGACATAAGTATATATATAAGTATTCATATTCATAGTAATATGTATCATCATTCTAAGTAACAATTCAGCAGGCCATTAGAATATTTTAAGATACACACTTGCTGAAAGACAATGAGTTAAAAATACGAAGTATTCTTTGTTTCTTTGTTCTTTCTGTACAAATGCAAGCACATTAAGGCATTGCATCACATCAGCTAATTCTTACAGAGAAAAAGGAGCACAATTCTTATTGTTTATAGCACACTGGGTGGTTTCTGTGGACTCCTAAATTCATCAAAACTTTATACTTGTATCCAGACAGTTTTTTAAAATTAATCTTTTCAAGTGTTAACATAAGGTACACTTTTTTCTTAAATTACTTTTTTACTATTAGTGTAAGAATAATCATGAGACTACAAAGGAAAAGGCTCAGAGGTACAAAATATTTCAGGATTTGAATAAATCTCATTGTATTCTTGCATGATATATGCCTAATGACATCTTTGCTCTGCAATTGAGATTTAATCTGCCTAAGGAATATGGAGGCAGAACTCTCACTGTACCAGAATCTGTCCATTTGAATTAAAAATTGGGATGTGCCAAAGTTAGAAAAGCATATAGCTCTAGAAGCTAAAAATGGGAGGGGGAAGCCAAACAGAAACCTTAACAATTCTCAAATAATAGCATTCTGAAGAATATTTCCAATTTTTATTGTCTATGACCAAACTGTCAAAAACAAGGCATTCTCTGTCATCTTTTCTTAGATATCTTAGATTCTTAGGCAAGAATCATTAATGGAATTTTTTCAATGTTATTACCTACCCCGAGAACAAATTTTCTCTCCCATTAAACAAGTGAGTGATGATTAATATGAAAGGCAGAAAGTGACAGGAGAGGGTAAGTTACATCTTAAAATGTACTTTATATCAGCATTTTCTTTTGTTTCTTTTTTTGGTTTTTTACCTTTTTTAAAAAAAGTAAATGTTATTACAGCAAATAGTTATGGCAGACAATACATGCTTAACTTTTTTCTTTTGTAAAGCATGTAAGTTTTTAGAAGGCAGCTCTCATATGCAAGACAATCTACCACTGGATAAAGATGCCATTAATTTTTAATTTTTACAATAATTAAGGTAAATAATTTTCTTCAAAAATTGTTTTAAAGGTACCACATACTGCTGAAGTTTGATGAAGTCAGAACAACCAACCAAGAGCTGCCTGGGAGCATCATCTTATTTTCTCCTTTCCATCTTAAATGGAAGACTGGTTTTGCTGTTCTCTCTGACATTAGTTCCAGTAAGAATCTTCGCTATTGATCTCCAATTTAATGAACAGATTTTTTCAGAATTCTCTGGTGGATAAATATGACAGATTTGTCCAGGTTATTAGATTGAAGACAGCCCCTCTTTTCAGTATGTTCTTCATGCAGAAAACTAATCCTCCATTTCCAAGCCCTGTCTCCAATTAGCCATCCCACCTAGCATTCAGTATACATTCTGGCTGTCCTCAGCAGAAACTGAAGTAAAATATTTAATTGGAGTTTGGAATTATTTTTAGACATTCCCTAATTTTGACTCACTCTACTGAGCACAGTATCCCTACTTCTTTCTTTTTCCCACTTTTATGAGAGAATATTTTACATTTTCTTCAATATGCTTTGAAAGAACTAACTTCATTACAGTCTTAACTTTGTCAGAATACTTCCTGACCTCTTAGATGAAACTTCTTTATATGTCCTTGTATAATAAGATTTTTGAGATGGTTATTTAAATCTGAACTTCATCTCACTAATTTTGTTCCCTTCATATGCATAAATCCTTCAGATTCTAAGGATCTTCCACATATAAGGTGAATATCCTTCCCATACAAGCACTTAAATCCGAAAGATCACGTATAAAACATTCTCTCTTATATATGGTAGCTAGATTTTTGTTTCCCATTATTTTTGTCTTCTTGTAGGTCAAAAGGTAGAATGGATTATAAGTGCACAGGCTCAGGAATTAATTGTATTGTCTCTTCTTAAACACAGTTGAAAGAGTGAACAAAAGTGGCATTTATTAAAATTCAGTAGAGAAAAAGGAATAATCCACTGGTAGAAAAATGTATGAACCAGAATGCACTCTAGAGTGTTTTTTTAAAAACACATTTTTAAAGAATGAAGCAAATAAGCCAAGTGGGCGTGCATAAATCAACACAGCCACCTTCTCCTGTTGTTCCTTTCCTGGCTTTAGGAAGCAATTAGATTACTTTGCTGAAAAGTAACCTTCTTCTATAGAATAAGACTCTAGTTTTCTTTGTCACAGGGAGAAAAGCTTTAACTAGATTGGAAGGACTAGATTGGAAACATGAACATGGACAGGAAATCTGAAAATTCCTTATTAGCAAGGCTACACAGTAACAGAAAGAGAAGGACTTTATGCAATTTCAAAAAGCGTATACTGAGTAGAACACGGGCCAGTCAGAAGTCAAGTCTGTAATAATTTGTTCCCAGAGCAACACGTACATTATTAACAGCTTCATTAACACTGGCATACTGTCATGTATTTCATTTTACTGATGTAAAGTACTACTGATTTCTTCAATGGATAAGTTTATTCTATTACTACCCCCTAAATGCAACGTAAAAGAATCCAACTCAGACTTTTGCTTCCTTGTCTTTCCTCCAAGACTCAGGTCAGAAGAAGAAAGTACATAGTATGACACAATTTTAATATCAAAAAGCAAAATGTAACAAGCATGCTTCCAACTGAGTGTGTATATTAGAAGAAAACAGACAAAAGAACGTAAGAAAGCAATTCATATTAAAGAAAATAGTAAGTATGAAATTATGCCAAGCCACAGCATGAAAAAAGTTATGACAAAAAATGACTTCCAAAGCAGAAACATCAGCACACACAGATACTATTTCTAATAATCTTAAATGTTTGTATTTTTAAAACGTAAAGCTTAAAAATGAAGATTTAAATAAACCTTCACTGCTGTTACCTGCAAAGAATCACCACCGAGTTTGTAAGAAACTACCAGAATTACATATCTTTAAGAAAGGTATCGTTTAATTTAACATGTTTTGAGTATCTTCTGTGGTTATTTCAGTTGCTTCATAGCAGACTATACTTAAAATATTGTAATTAGTTTAAATAGCATCTACACTCATCACTTAATGTAACTGTGAGGTTTCAATATATTCTCCCTTGCATTACTGTAGATCAATTAAGTTTGAAACCACTGCATGCTGCATAACTCCACAGTGAAGCATTTTAAAACAGCATCAGTTTTATTTAGCATTAGTTATATTACAGTACTATCAATAATACCTAAAAGCTCACACCAGGATAAAGCTTTCACTGCCAGAGTAAAGACAGTTTTTGTCTGTTTGCTTATAGTAATGCCCAGAATGTTTCTCAAGTTAGGAAATTAAACTTCATCAGCAAGAACATCCTAGGAAGGTTACAGAATCTCTAGCATTGGAGGGTTTCAAGAATGAATCACCACCAGGGGTGATGCAGGTATCACTGACTGTGCCTTGGGCCAAGCAATCAAGGGACCTCTTTGAGGTCTGACCTCTTCAGAATCCCACTTCCAGCAATTCCATGTTACAGCAAACATTGCCAACTGACAGAAGGTCACTTACCCAAAAGCGAAGAGAACTAGCTCCATTCTGATCAGGTCACTGGCATTTAATGCCACCCAGTAATTAGAAAGCAGCAACCTCTGACACATCTAGTGCATGAGTCTTAGCTGTCATAGGCTTGAGACTGAACAAAGCTTCTTGACTGTCCTGATAGTCTAAATTTCTGAAGCAAAACCCTCAGGCTATGATTAAAACTGCATATCAAAAAAGTGGAAAAAAACCCAAAAAACAAACACCACAACAAATGCCAACTACTCTTCCTAGAAATGCCATTCCAGGATACCTAAGGAGTCCTTGGATTCCTAAAGTTTGCAAGAATCTTTTAGTCAGTTCTTGAAATAGTTTGAGATTTACTTAGACAGAAGACCTTTCTGGAGCAACAAGACTACTAGAGCAGGATGAAGTCAGACAGGCATGCTTACTCCACCTTTTTTTTTTTTTTTTTAAACTTCACATACACACAGAGTCAATCCCATTGTCAACCCACTGAAGCAGCCTTTTCTGAAACAGGTCCCTCTATAATTATCCTGTTAACCTGAGCCAATAGGATAGCTTTGCACTGCGAGCCTAAGGACTACCTGCTGTGTTTAAGAGTATTCCAGGCCAAAAAAATCTTGGTCAACCTGTTCATGAAGAAAAGAAGGCATGGGAGGTAGCAATGAATGACTGACAACAGTTCAACAGCAGCAAAATGGGCTATTTCAGAGGTACCACCCAAAGACAGGAGAAGGCCAGGCTACTACTAGTCCTAACTTCAAGACTGGCCCTTATGAAACCACAACTTACTTTGTATCCCAAATGCAACAGTTGTAACATTAGTGTGATCTCAGACCAATGGCAAAGGTAACAAACAGACAAAATTCTGGTATGGGACAGGTTTTCATACACATACACACATATTTACAAATCCAGCCAATGCTTCCATCAGCAGGAAAGAAAGACATCCTCACATAAACGCATAATTGTTTATAATTTCATTTTTGTCAACGCCACTCAGATCCACACTGACCATTTCAAAAAGTCATGATTGCTTCTACCTAGGAATATTCAACATTTATCTATGAGTATTAAAGCTTCCTTGTGTCTGCCTCTAGCTACTGAAATTTAACAGCAAGTTCAATTTTTTAGCATGTTTAAATTTAAACTTTTAAAAATTTATTGCAGAAACAGAAAAGTATCCTCTCAGGTGATTTAACAGCTTACTTAATTTATGAAAGAATCTATATGACAGCTAAAAGTGAAAAACCAAAATCCTTTGCTCTTTTCAGTGACGTCTTGGGGAATTACAGCCTCACTGCCAGCTATCAATGGCTGATAAAACCCAAAAATTTGACATCACTTAACTAGCATAAAACTTCTGCAGACCTAGATGATAGTCCACCTTCACAATTAGCCCAACCTACTCAGCAATGCATCTGAGTTAATACTGACCAAAAAAGAAAAAGCGTAAACACCCTAAAAAGAATAAAAGCCATTACTTTTGGTCTGTACACGGCCCTGTCTGTGTGTCCCTTCAGCAAAGGAGAAACAAAGGGGTTTTTTGTTACCATCAGTAATCCTACAACATCCTAGAAATCTCCCAATATTTTGCTGAAACCTGCAATACAACAATGAACATTATCCATCTTAAAAAAATACTAGGATCTGACTAGGACAGAGAGTTACGGAGCCAACAGTGACCCTAAAACAGATTAATTAAAAAATGGAGCATCTTAGCTAATAATATGTTAAAATTACTGGTTTCTTCCCAAGCACACTCTGAAAACTTAACAAAATTATCAAGGTCATCCCTTAACTTAGATTTGGTTTTTCGCAAGCTATATTGAATTGTCACAAATTTTCAACCACGTCTTCCTTTTTTTTAAAAACATGCATCTTCAAAAGTGCTGTGCTAGAATGTGACCTCCAATTTTGCATGGTATTTGGGAAAAAAAAATTGAAAAAAATATGCTATGCAATACAAAAATGCTATCTTTCTAAAGAATGTTCCAATTACCAAAACTTCAGCTAGAAAACAAAATCATACATAAGAGCAATGCTTCCAACATTTAACTTAAAAATAGTGCATCTTACCCCCGGTTCCAAGAACTTTCAGGAGCTCAAAGTTTTCAATGCCAACTTTCTCTGCATGGCCTGTCAAATTTGCTGAAGGGAGGGAAAAAAAAAAAAAAAAATCACATCATATATGTAGTACACCAAAACACCATTCTGACATCTTACTACAGCTTCAGTAAAACCAAGTTAGCAGATGAATTATATAAGCAGTGCTAAGAAGACATCCAATTTCATACTGTATTCAATTGTAAAAGCAAGGGAAAGCAATTCTCTTGCTGCCATCAGTGTACCCAAAGGTATAAAAATCACAGAATAATAATTTAAGCCCATTTGCATACACCATCTTCCATTGTATGACTGGGCACCTGTGAAAAGAGTCCAGCTCCACCTTATCTGTAATCTCCAAACACACAGTTACAGACAGCAATCAGGCCATCCTTTAGCCCTAGCACCCTGAATACTCATTTTTCTGGATTGTATGGTGTTTAGGATGACAGAAACAGAGCTCCAACAACTGTTCATGCATTTATCACAGGATTATTGAACACTCTCCATTAGTATCAAGTAGAAACTACCTTAAGTCCATGTAACTTGAAAGTATGGAAAAAATCAAAGCTGCTCCAAAGTTGTGTCATTTGTTGCACAGTTTGGAAGCAGGAGGTTCTATGTTTATACAAATGTATACCACTTTGAGTACTTATTTTGTCTAACATACATTTTTCTAAGCAGGGATGTAAAGACCTCTGTTTAAAAAAAGAGGTCTTTTTTTTAAGACCTCTTTTTTGTTGTTGTTTATTGCTTTATTTGCTTATTTTGTTTATTGCTTTATTGTTTATCACCTTTTTTTCTTTTCTAAGCTCCTATGAGAAAGCCTTAAGCAGTTGCCATTTTTCCCATCTTTCATTCTTATCATAATATTATGCAGCCATTTTCATCTGTATGACTGCAGACCGTTCAGCAAAACCCCTCACTGAAATGATCTAGGCTGAAAAGCAGCAAGACAAAAAGTTAACTAAGTTCGATTATTCACATCCAAGTTCAGTTCCCTGATCCATTTTACTGAGCAGCTTCATAAGCACAATTACAGATGCAGCATCAAGCAACAGAAGCTGGCACAGCTACTAGAAGAATGCCTCAAATAGAAACTTCTAGACAAATTGTATGTCTAATGAGAAGAAGTCTTCAATTAGGATAGGAGATGCTGACATTAACTTACTAATTTCACAGAAATTCTCATTTGGCTTGACATTTCTAAGAAACTTCATAAAGACATGCTTCTTAAATTAGTGTCCAAATGTGTAATTAATGTCCACTCACAGAACTGCAGTAACTCAACAACTCAAAACACAAAGAGGAAAGGTCTTCTTTGGAAAGACCTCTCTGCAAAGATGAATCAGTACAAAATAAAAATCCAAACACTAAATAAATCAAAAAGCAAATTCATGACTTATTGCAACAATCCTAAGAGTCTGTACATACATACAAAATGTACTTAGTTGGGTCAGGGCAACATCAGCGCTCTCAGTGCAAAACAGTGATGAAATCTCACCTAAAAAGAGATCATTTTCAATTTATATAATTCATCTTTTTGAAGGATTAATCAAAGGGTGTAAGTGCAGAGACACCAACTGAAATCATTGGGAGATTATAAAATCTAAAAGAGCTTTCAGGATTTTTTTTCTTGTATGACCAGAAGTACACACAAGATTTTTCACAAATCTGAGGGAATCTACAAGCTCCTCTAACACATTAAAAACCACAACATCATCAAATTATTATTATTATTATTAGAGAAGGATTCATTTTGTGATCAGTTCCATTTTAACAACAGGTACTAGGCAAGGCAGTACCTAAATCCTTAACAAATCAGTGAGTTAACATGCACCACCAGAGCTGAATTGCAGCTTGCTGTACTACTTTTGATTGCAAATAGAACAAATACTTCTGCTGGAGTTACATCACAGTCACTGTTAGGACAGCAGTAAGGAAGCCACACTCCTGTAGCAGTGAAGGAGTTATAACGGGTAAGGCAAACCTAGACTGTGTTAGTGTCTACACAATTAGGGTATGTTGTGTCACAGAAAGCAAACTGTTTTCATGCAATTTAATATTATATATTATTCTTCTTAACAAGTACTGAAAATGGTACTCAGTATACACAGTTTCAAAACATTGTCTTTCCTGCCAGGGACATCAGAAGCCGCAGACTACTCTAAAGAGACCAGGGATAGAGTATCCACTTTTTAATGAAGGAGTGGAGATCACTGAAGAGATTCAGGACACAGACCTTCTCTGGACACTAGCTAAGTAAGTGCTGAACTCAGGGTGGGAAGAAAGTTTTCACTTCAAGATCCACCGATTTGGATCTTCCACAATTAATTACTCCAGAAAGGTTTTGCTATCTCACATTCTTTAAGAGCGTCAGCAGAAGGCTTTTCAATTAAATACCCTTCTAGAAAGAAAAACAGTCACTTAATCCTGCCATATTCTTGGAACTGAATAAGAAGACAGAGTGGAACCCAGAGAAATGCTGCGTCTCCAGTGCTGGCTGTGATCCTAAAAAGAGATCAAGTCTTAAAACTCAATCCATTAATCTAAACCATACCATAAACTCACATTCAATAACATTAGTAAAACCTTTTCCACTTTCATGAGCCTACACAGTAAAAAGCTGCGTGATCACTAGTTTGAATTGTGCATGTACTTGTTTCAATGTGAGCTGTAATTTTGCACTCTCCTCTTAATTCCATTTTTACTTCCATTCAGGATGTTTAATGGCCTTATCCTAAAAAAAAATAAAATTAAATGTCTTGAAGGTTACTGCAATATTTTCAGAGTAAAAGGAGAAAATTTCATCACAAATAAGCATATGCTAACTGCAAAGTAAGGCCCACCTCATTCTTTTTACATTATACTGAGGAAAAAAGCCATCCCACAGTAGCTAAAGAGTGCTGCATAACACACACAAGTGGGATAGGACACTTGAGACAAACTCTCTCACAATTACTTCCTATAAAGCAAGAAGTAAAATTATCCATAATTAAAAAATAAGAATAACAAATCTTCAAAGCTATAAGAAAAGATTAACAACAATTCCCAGAAAGTGCTCCTCCCAATGTTGCCACACGGCAATGGCTTGCTCCAACAGCCTCAGTTGCAGTGCTCAGTCCATCTCTGAAGCCATACCACGAAAAAAGCAAGCTGAAGAGCTTGTTTGTGCCATTTTCTAATGACACCCCTAGAGCAGTCCTTTGTCTTCATCTGCTGAAATCAGGTGCAGCATTTTGACACACTAGCAGAGATAAAGTGCAGTTTCTCCAGGATGGAAGTTGTCATTCCAACATTTCCTTCAACTTGCTTTCAGAAGCATAAATCTCAAAAGATCAATTATTCTATTCACCACTCACTCCTAGGAACTGGAATGATCATTTTTGGAAGACCTTTCACCAGGGATGCTCTATGCAGTTACAAAACTGTTCCAAGACTGAGATGTTTCAAAGCATTGCAATGAGACCACTACTAGTACTACAAATAACAGAACAGTGGAAGGCTTCTCGCACCCCACAGACATCACCATGCTAGAAATGGTATCAGAACCCAACCCAACAATTGTCTGTGCAACCTGCACAGCCTGTCAAGACTGCAATGGGAGGTACACCGGTGCACAGAAAGCAGTTTTGGAAACAGCAAATTTCCATGCACTTTTTTCTTCAAGTGTCTTGATACATCAGCTGAAGTGCACCAAGGAATGGAACAAAGTTTGGACAGGAAGAAAAGTACTGCCCATGTCAACAGGATGAGAGTTTCTCAACAAATAATACGAAGCTACACATGACACAGCACTACAAAGGGATGGTTGTACATAATGGAAAAAAGAAAGCTGACAAATCCCCTTGGAGATAAACTCACTGCATGGGTGCACAATTAGAAAAATCTTGCATTTAGTAATGTTCTACTGTAGTCCACACTAAGCAGCATTGCACCAATATGGTTAAGTAGAATGTGCAGCTGAGGGCAACAGCAAGAGGTAACACATCAACTCAGAAACAAATAGTGAAGGGAAAGGCCAAAACATCATAGCATTCATAAAAACAGAGGCAACAGAGGTACTAGTTGCAATCATTACCTCAGAAGGCAGAAAAAAAGGAAATATCCAGAAATACTACCACTGCAAAGACAAGCCTCCCTCTACATGCAGGGGCACCAGTGCACAGAGACCAGTGCTGTTGTTCTCAGTCACCTGGAAGCAGGGCAGCCTGTTTATCCAGAATAACATTTCTGCTTGATGGAGGATCTCCAGATGACATAAGAGACATGACTGTCATCTGCACTACACCTGAACTTTGAGATGGCCAAGACTGAACTAAGAACTGTGCAAGCTGGTACTGTGCAATGAGTCTATAAGCTTTTAATTGCACTTCTATGATCTTGAGAAATGATATTTCAACAGGGTTTGTTTTCAAGTTAAAATGTGCTCTGTCTTCTGTTTCTGGACTCCACTATATACCGGTCTTGAAGAAGACAAACAAAGCTAGAGATTTCTCTACTGAACTAGATCAAGTAATCTTCTAAAACAAGCTCTGCCTCAAAGCCAAAACTTGTCTCTGCTATTCTCTGCAACATGAAACCAATTCTGCTGTTTTATTGAGCAGGACAATGAACCTCAGGCAATTTTAAGAAGAGCAGAGAAAACAAGAAGGAAAATAAGGCAGAAGACATTCTGCAATATTCCAAATATTAGGTTGCAATGTCTAATACCAATATCAACTTGTCTTAGCCTGTTACTTCAGAGAATGGCCCATCCCCACTCACCGAACAGATCTACTTAAGTCACAGCATCAAAGAACAGATGTTGTTTTAAAACCTGTATGTTTATGCCTTACTCAGAGTGGAGAGTGGGTGGTTTTCCTCGAAATTAAGCAAAACTAGCACATTCCTTTCAGGGAAAAAAAACTACACCATGCAATAGAAACTACACAACTGTTATTTGTTAGACACTGAAGAAAATGCGTATGTTATACTGTTTATCTGCTATACAGAGTCATACTTTGTTACTGGGTACAACAACTTAGAACTATTTGTGAAGGGAAGTAAAAGCATTCTAAAGCGTCGCCACCTAGTAAGTGTCAGGTTACCAAACAAGAGCACCATTTAATCAGGTCAGGGTACTATCTTAAAAGCTTAAAATGGAATTTAAAAACCATAATACCTCAAGAATAGTTTTCTTAGGCAAAAGAAAGAATATAGAGCAAAAATAAAACACACACACAGTTCTGAACTCATGTGAAAGAAAAAATGCAGTTCATGTTGCTCTGAACTCTAGGGTATCAGTTAAGGTAACTGGGCTGGTAACTACGGATTCTCTAGAATATTAGATGGTTACGGGTAAGATCACTCTTACTGAGAAAAAATCGTAGAATTTGAAAAAAAACTTGGAAAAAAATTCAAGCTCTCACAAAGCTGCTGATTCCATTCTAGAAGGCTTGGAAGCCAAACTTCACACAGCCAAGAGATGACAAAGACCTCTGAAGTACTAGCTAATACAGCATGTATACATATATGTATACATGTATGTATACAGCATACATGTATCCTGTATGGAATACAGCACATGGAAATTCAGAAGCATAAAATGCTGTCGAAAACATGATAAGAAACTGTCATTACCATCATGAAAATAGAAGATGGAAGATTATCCCACCAAAGTTATCATTTGCACATCAGAAGCTGAAATAAATATGAAAGTCCAGACATCTGAGACTAACAATGCAGACTCACAGTAGTCTGAAGTGGAAAATGCTCCATGTTAAGATCCATTCACATGCAGCAGCACTTTTTCCTCTTACAGAGGTGACTTTGCTGTGAGGTTTATCATTACTGGGAGCTGAATCACTATGAAGTCACCAAGATTCAACCCAGAGGCACCTCCACAGTCAGCTAGAAACTTGACATGTAGCAACACTATACGTCATATAATTGCAAAAAAAAACCCCAACAAATCCCAAACAAAATGTAATTAGACAAGATGCTAATGAGTAAAATTGCTGTAGATAATCTAATGCTGAACAGAGTTGAAACAATCAGATATCTAAGGATTGTGCGTATCTTTTCAAACAAAAAATTATATCTAAGTACAAGATATGAATCAACTTCAGTTTTCTCTATCATTAGTAATGAATGAAAACACCTTATAAAAAATGAATCACAAGCACCTTGGACACAGCATCAGGAGTAACAGAATACAGATTAATTTATCAACAAAAAAGAGCAACTGACAACTTACATGCTGATGGAAGGTATTTACATATTTGTTTATGCAGACATTAACCAGGAAACTTAAGAATCATCCTCCCAGGTAAAGCTTTTATAACCATCTGTCCAAGCCAGCATAAAATATTTACAGATGTCAGGAAAAATGAGAAGAGGAAACAGTCACAATAGATCCCAAAAAACCCAAAAAAACTAACTGCATGCAATGTGAGTCTTTCACAAACCAGGTCATCTGCCTATCTACGGACTGAGTCAGAAGCAAAGAAATCTTAGTAGAACTCGCACCTCATCGCTGGAATCCTATGGGGGAGGGAAGAGACAGCATGTTTACCATAAGATACCAAATTATGCAATGATGGGGATACAACAGAAATATTTACATGGAAAATATACTGGGAAAACACATCCTCAGATACCCAGGCCTTGTCACATGGGTAAGGAATTCTGGCAAGTTTTCTTTGAACTGCCTTCTGAATAAAATCCTAAGATATACTAACACAGCATGTAAGACTCCTAATTCTTTTGTGGAATCGAGCAGGAGCTTTTAAACCATCACATTTAGAAGACATTGGATCAAAGCTAATAAACAGGCTGACAATGAAGACTGCAACTAGTCATCCTCATTTATATTAGACATTTTATAGAACATCACTGAAACAATGACAGCAAAATGATCAGTTGTACCAGACCCTTGTATAGATCATTTTAGCCACGTTTGTTAGATTCTAAAGCCTGGAGGGAGGAAAACAAACAAATAAACAAAAATCCCACCCAACAAAAACAAACCAACAAAAATCCACAATCACAACTCAGGAAAGATCAATAGCCATCCCACTTCATAATCAAAGCTATCAGAAGATAAATAACAATAAATTCCAAAGTATTTTTAGAAAATATTGATTGTGTAAAGAGTAAAATCCAGAGATTTAAGCAGTCTTGAAGATGATTAATAAACTTAAAATACTCTTTATAGTTCCCACAATCCAATAACACATATTTTTTAGTGCTCAAAAGAGAAAAGTAGAAGCAAAAGCAATCCAAGCTTTGAAATAGTCAACTATTAGCACCTCCTGATCCCTAAACAATATTCAGAATTAGTAAATAAGTTTTAAAAAATCTGTCTTACAGAAAATATAATTTTAAAAGTATCTTTAAAGTGTCATAAAGTTTCCTTTTAAAAACAGAAAAAATAAAATACTCTACAGGTGCCAAATGTACCTCCATAGTGAAGGCTGAATTCACGATTCAGTGCATGATTCATCATGTTTTTTAGTCACAGGAATTTTCACAATTCCCTAGAATGTAACATGAACCTTCCAGTGTACAAATAAATCCATTCTAATTTAAGTTCCCATTCAAGAAGGTATAACTAAGAATTTGCATTATGAAACCCTTTAGATAATCCATGTATTTACTTTCTGAAGCCTTTTATAGTTGTTTCATACTGAATTATAAATCTGACTCAACGGGAAGTTCCAAGTTCTTCTGCCTCTGGAGTTACGCAGCCCATTGCTACACTGCCTTCTGGGCTATACATGCCTTTTCCCATGCATGTTACAGTCTGGCAAACCACAAACTAAAGCAAGTTCTTTAGCCCAAAGCTTGTGATAACATTAAAACAAACCCAGTACCCTCTTGAAAACAGACTTGCTACAAGGAAAAGAGCAACACTGTAAAGCAAAACAAACAATGTATTTAGGGCCCATCGCCCATACATTCATGGAATGTCTCACAAGTTCCCTTCAAGATCCCAGTTTTGGTAATCTCTGCCTCTCCCTGGGCAAAGCAGGGAGTGCACATGCATGGCACAAGATGGACAACCTCCTGCGCAGTCACTCACACCCACTTACTGTATAGGATCCTTTGATCCTTTTTTCCAAAAACAAGAGCTATGACAAAAGGCAGGAGGAGGTGGGGAAGAAGTCTCACTCTTAACTGTTCTGTTTCCTTCTTATCTTCTGACATCACAAGAATTTTCTTCTCGTTCCATATCCTCCTCTATCACATAAAATGTTTCCTCTGATAGGCTTTACATTTGCCATTGTTCAGTTCTGCAGCATTACCAAGCAACAGAAGTGTTAAGATGCAACAATGTTCTTTTTTCAGTGTAAATAATATCTAATTTCTAAGGTATGCAAAAATATTAGAAGTTGCATTAACTCTGAAAGTTAGCCTTCAAAAAGTAAAATCTTTCCCTTTACAAGATTCCAGAAATAAATGCTAAAGAAAATTGTGTTTTCTTATTATTTTCACTGGACAGCTTCAGTGAGAACCAGAGACAGTCACCACTTCCTACTATTTCAAATTTGGCGTATTTTTGCTTTTACTTCCTGAAAAGAGATTCCACTTTCCCCAAAAACTCATTTTCCTTCCCAAAAAGAGATTCTACTTTCCCCAAAAACTCATTTTCCTTCCCAAAGTGAGACAAGAAAGACAGTAACCATTCTGAAGTGGCTGAACTGTGAGGCTTCTATCAAGAACAAAAATGGCTTGGTATTAGGAAAAGAAAAAAAAAAACTTGGTTAATATATTGAGAGAATATCCTTATTAAATGAAATGTGCCCTAAAAGTCACTGCTCTGTCTAATCTGCAAAACACCATCTAGATATACACACACACACACACACATATATATATACACACACACACACAGACAGAGCATTGCCCAGTATTTGTAACAGAGCACATCACATGGTATCACACAGAGGCACTCAAGTGTTACTTCCCTAACACAGACCCTATCTACATGCCTATCAAGTGATGTTTTTCCAGCAATTACTTTTTGGTCATGCAACAGAGGAATTTCAGGGCTCTAACACTATGAGAAATAAAGCTAAAATTAAACCTGACCCTACATATCAAAGCCAGCACTGTAATTTCAAAGTCAAAGTTTAAAAGAAGTCAAACCATGGTAGGATAGAGTTAACAATCAGCTGGTCTACGTAGAGACAGCACAGCATATGCTCAAACTTAATGCATTTTCATATGCCTCCACACTTGCTTGGACGTAACAACAATCATCTGTTTCATTCTTTAAGGTACTCGTTTTATCTTAAATTCAAATTCTAAAGTATGTTCACTTACTCACTTGACTATAATCAATGCCTGTCCTTAATTCATTTAATACTTTTAGAGCATTCCAAAGACCAAGTAATTGCAAATGCAAACTGTAATTGTGGGTTTACCTGCATTCAGTTCATTTGAATTAGTGAGTTTTTTACCATGGAGTTCAAGTAACAGCTTCCACAATAGGAAAATAAGATACTCCCTTCTCAAAGAAGTCTGTTTCTACTACAATAGTAAATTCTTTCAAAGCACTGTGGAGACTGACCTCTTTTTCATCTGCCAACTGACAGCTACTTTCTCTATGTAATTCTAAATGGTTCAATTAGTCACAGAGTTAGCACCATCAAAGAAAGATCACAGATGAGGGGAACACCAGAATCTAAACAAATTGCACATTAAAGGATATTCAGGATACAGAACGTATTTAGGAATGACAAAGATCTGCTGGCTCCAAATTCTAGTTCTTGCATGTCCTCTCACCATCTTTCCCAAAATGAAGCAAAATTAAATAATCATGCTGCATACTTCAAAGCTGCAGTGGGATGACCCTAGCCAGCAGCTAAGCATCCATGCGACCAGAACCAGCACAAAAAACATCTTTAAACTTCCAAAATATCCTATAGATTTTTACATTTCTATATTAACAGAAGCTGACTGCAACTTTTCTCTTCAAATTATTGTATCTCTGTGCATTGTAGAGAGACAAGTTCTGAAACAGTATCTCCATACGTCTTGCATAGCGATGACACTATTGACACCTTCAGGAGTAGGAGTCTCCCAGGAGTACATGACAGAGCAGCTCCCTCCTCCACCCTAGTGCTCCAGAAATAGACAAGTCATTGCTAGAAAGCATTTTTCAGAAAGCAGAGTTTTCTAAACACTGAATATGGAGAAGAGAACGAGGACAGGAGAAGCAACTTATTCCTACTAAACTGAATTTCAGAAGCTTAAAAAGACAAACAAGATTGAGAACTTTTAAAATAAAAGTGAGAACTGGTACTTCATAAAGCTTTATGATCAGGATTAAAACCAAAGTTGCTTATTACCCTACATTAGACAGTTCTTTGTCTAGTTTATACAAATGTGTTTATTCTTCAAACTATCTTTAAATAACGATCCCTCAGGGATATATGTTCTCAACCTTTACAAAAGAAATCTAGACATAGCTGTGTAAATATATTGAATAAATGTGTCCCATTTCCCTTCCCCTTACCTTTTCCTCTTCCACACTTAAATGTAGCAACATCTAGCGTGCCAACTATGTTTTCCAGCAGCTCTTTTACTTCTTCTTGAAAGAAGGAAACTACAGTCCCTTCGGTTTCTGTAGCTATCAAGAGACCGCCTTTTTTTTTTTTCTTTCCTCCTCCTTCTTCTCCTCCCTCCCTCCCCCCCACCTTCCCCAAGCAGCAGTGATAGCTGTGTCCCTCGGGGGCTGCTCCCCTGACCCCAAGACCGAGGGACAGCGGGGCAGGAGGCAGAACGCGACCGAGGAGACCCAGCACCACCACCTGCCTTTCACATCGGCCCATTGGAGAGTGTCAACTACATTAACCCCGCGGGCAGCTCTCTCAAACTTTTGAGAGTGAACAGCATCATATGCTTACTCTTACTTCATCATGGAGAAAAAGATGATGACAGAAAAGGAATGAAGCACATGGGTTAACAGCACCTTCACTGTTAATCAATACAGGGTATATACATTCTGATTATGTTTTACACGCACTTCTAAATTAACATTCAAATTCAGATTTACTGCAGTGTTCAAGCTGCCTGGAAACTCCTGAGAAGCAGAGAATCCGTATTAAAAAGAAATAAAGCTCTTCCCCAACACAACCTACAATGGAGGATTTCTGTTGTATCTTTAAAGGTCATATATATTTCACATGCTGAACTACTTCTCCAGAGGGTCGTCAAGTAACTATGGAGCTACAAAAAGATTCATAGGCTAAAAAGCCAGATAACTCTGCGGTTACGTGTCGGCACATTCCCCTCCCTACAATTCCGGCATTTCACCGGGGTCAAAGAAAAGCTGTCATATAAAACGACTTCATTTAGGACTGGAACAAACCGCCCCCCCAACACAGCCATAGAGAAATCAGTCAAACACACAATTTAAAAAAGAATGTTTAAAAGAGAGCCTAGCTACCCTTTATCTCCTTCAAAAGCGTCAAATACCACCGGGAAGTGGGACAGGAGAGTCAGGCATGGAGAAGAACTCGAAGTGAAATACTTTTCTCAGAAATAAGAGAAGGCCCCCTCCCCGCCCCCATCGTACACGCTCCTGCCCTTATCTTGCAGCTCACCCTCCTTTTCCCCCCGCACTGAGATTTCCCTACTGGTCCCAACCAACTCTCTCGGAGCTCCCTGCTCAGCAGTGTTTTCCCCAGCCCGGGCCGCCCGGGCCCCTCCGCCCCCGCGCGACCCCCGGGCCCGCCCGCTCACCGTTCCTCAGCTCGTGCTTCACCGTGAGGAGCGGCAGCTCCGCTTCCCCCGAGGGTCCCTCCATGTCCTCAGGGGCGGCTCCCCCGCCCCTGCCGCTCCCGTGAGTGTGAGCGCTGCGGCGGGGGGATGTCACCTGGCCCGAGACGGGTTCTATTTTCCAGGGGCGCTCCGGGAGAGAGAAGCCATGCAGGCGCGCTGGGGGCTGCCGCTCTCC
>VXBT01009030.1:1789812-1966631 GCA_013400235.1 Oriolus oriolus
TTGTAAACATTCCCGCCCGCCTCTCCTGCTGCCCCCCGACCCCCGCGGGAAGGCGGGCACTGGGCTGCCGAGAGGGAAGGGAAGGCGCTGATTGACCACTGGAGCTGGCAATCACCTGAGGGAGCGGCTATGGCGCCTTTCCTCGCGTTACGGGCTGGTTCCACCGTACTCGAAGGGGGGAGCAGCCGTGGGTTCACCCACTCGCAATGGCGGCGCGGGAGGGAGCTGGGCTCCAGCGTGGCGTGGGGGTTGCGGCAGAGGGGAAGCGGGGTACCCCTCGGGGGGATGCGGCGAGGCAGGGAGCCGCGAGGCACAGCCCGGGGCGGGAGGGATTCCTGCAGGGCCCCGGCCGCCCGCCCGCTGAGCCCCCGCCTCCCCGCACGGGAGGCGCGGGCGGTGCGTGCGGACTGGCAGCGGCGGCGCGGCCGGGCTGGAGAGCTGCGGCACATCGGTATGTCCGCCTGCAGCCCGTGGCCGTGCGCCACGCGCTCGGGTCACCGACATCTGGGGCCCCTCAACACGGGGGCGCGGGTGGCGGGACCCCCGGTGCGCGCAGGGGCCCCGGGTCACGCCTGATGCCGCCTTCGCCCTTGGCCAGGGCCGTGACTTGGGCTGTGGTGCAGGCGGCGAGCGGAGCCGCCTCTTGAGAGATCGAAGAGGCCGCATGTACTGGAAGTTCAACCAGCCTTGGTGATCGCTGGAAGGGCTCACGGCCTGGTGGGTTATGGCAGCGCAGGAGGTGCCTGGCAGGGGCTTGCTTGTCGTAAGGTGGGAGTGGGCGAAGTTGCTGGGTAGGTACATCCATGTGCCCCCTTCACCTTGCCCTGCCTGGGGCGCGTTCATCTGGTCCCTTTAGCTGTGAGGACACTGTCCTCACAGAGGGCTTTGATTGCCTTGTTCAGGGAGGTAAGGTTCAAAACACGTCGGATCTGTTCATCTCAGTTCAGCCTCTCAGTCTGTTCTGTTTTGGAGGCAATCTGGTATTTCTAAAGTGCCATTATTTCCTTGAGACAGATAACGCAAATGACTTTTCTCTCCCTTTCTTATTTACAGTAATTTCTGACTTGTTGCTCTTGAATGCCACTGCTTCTGTCCTTACACACAAGCTAATTCACAGTGCCATGTCTCAGCAGCAGTGTTCACGCAGAGTCTAATTCAGTTACATCAGAGATCAATGAAATAAAGTGTCTTATGTTAATCCTTTATTCACATTCCAGTATTAAACATTTGTGTGTTTGTACACATATGTTAAAAAATGCATGTACACGTATACATTTCTACAGTTTCCTGTGGAGAGATTTTGTTGGGCTATTTAAAGCTGGTGAGAGCTTTCTACTTAATAATTGTTTATATACCAAACCTCAGGTTTAGGGTGCCTTTGTGATTGGTTGTCATCCCAGAAATTAAAAATACTGCCTAAAGGTTTCGTAGTATTTTTGGTAAAACTTTTGAAGGTGTTCCCCACCAAGCACTGCAGCTGTTCTAGTGAGGTATACCCCTGTAGCATATGGTACACACATAACTCCACCAAAAATGTCCATCCACTCACTGCCTTTCCAACAGTATTATATCAAGACTATAAATATAGAGTCTGATCACGGGAGATGTTTTCAAACTGGAAAATAATTGATTCCCTAACTTTTGTCACTTGGTTCTAGAAGCATCACTATTGCAGAGAAAGTAAATATATCAGTATAATATTAAAATATAAAAGGGAGAATGGAAATACTAAACTGATTAAATTAATTGTTAAGTTTTTGCATCTTTGTAACTAATGGCTCCCCTGTACAGTTAGTGGGGACTGTGAGATTTACTTCATCATTTCAAGGCTTAACAACCACTTGTGATTATTATATGTCCCAGATACTGGACTTTAAAGAGACTAGTACTATATTTCATCCAATGGCTCTACTAGCCTACACTTGGACTAACTGTCCCTGGCAGCCTCTGAAGAGAGAAGCTGAAATCTGACTCCATTTACTAGCACTCAATGTGAGGGGTGCTGGCATTGAATCCAGTAGTTGTTAATAATCTTGGTTTCAGATGTTCATAGTTTGACAGACTCTATCTGCTTATTTGCCTCAGGCTGAAAATTTCTCCTTCCAAATTTCAGCTAAAGCAGCTTTAAAAAATGAGGCAATAACCCTAAAATACCAAACCAAGAATACTGATCCATGCTGACTATGCAAATAACAAGATACAGTGATTACTGTGTGTATTTCAGTTTAAGATGTGACTGGACTTGCAAAGTACTACTGCATGAACTGAAAGTTCTTTATTGTCATTGAGGGATCCCCTGATTTACTTGCAACATAGTCATTCCATTAAAAAACAGTTAAGATTTTTTACGTAACAGTTTCTCTGGTGTTAAAATGTTTTTGCAGTGGGATTCTTGTGTCATATCCAGAAACAGCAAAGCAGCCCTACTGAATGCTTGGAGAGAATCCCACCTTTTGACAGACAAAAGAGCTATACTTGCAGTGGAATCCTAAACCTCTTGTCAGTAGTCCATGAGTACAAGACTATGCTCAAGTTTTCCTTTCAGCTGAACTTCTGGGAGCAGTGGAGGGCTAGACTTGGTCGTGTGCTTGACATAAGAGCAGATCTACCTTCAGTGGAATGATCCAGGCATAGTGGGCTGGTTACATTGCCTTCATCACGCTTGTCTTGGAAGCAGTATCGTGGCTTTGTGGGTAGCTGTAAAAGGCCAGAGTTCTGTCAGCCTTAAGGGTATAGGAACTACAGATGGGTGGAAGTATATAGGCTGCATCTGTACCAGAAGATAAAACTGATCAGGATTCATTCTGTGTCAGGGAAGTGGCATGACATAGCATGGTGCAGCTAAATTCCTTCCCCTTAGAAACAGGGGCTTTTTTTTTGAACTGCCTCCTGGATTTGTAGAGACTGCATTTGTAGAGCTATGCTAGCCTCCAACTTGTACAAACACATTGCCTGGAAGAATACTAGTCAGGGACCCAGCCATTCCTGGAAGCATGCCACCAGTCACAAGTATGGATGGTCATGTGCCAGCACTCAGACTGTGCCTTTGTCCCGTTTAAATCACTAACACAGACAGTCACAGAGTCAGATGAGGGTGGAAATTTGGCTCCCTGCAGCCAAAGCAGTGCAAGAAAGTACAGGAAGAGTGATGGGCTGTAGACCCAGAGGGAGTACAAAGTGATCTGCAAGAGATTTCTTTATAGTTTGGAGAGGTAAAACCACCCTTGGTATGTAAACTGTGTTTTGAGAAGTGCAATTTAACTGACTGAAAGTGTTACTTGCATTTAAATACATTTGTGTGTGTGCTGCAACACTGAAAAAAACCTACTATTTGTATAATATGCATTCGATAAATTGCCACTCTGGTATTGAAAGGAAAAATATTTCACGTTTAAATGATTAAAAGCTACAGGGCAATGCAGAGGCACTCTTGGTCCATAGTGTAAATGGTTTTTGGTTTTTTAAGTAGCATTTTCATATTCATCTGCACAATAAGAGAAACCTGACAGGTCAGTCAGCCAACAGTTCAGTGTTTGGACTGGGCATGTGCTGTGAGTTTGGGAATATGGAGTAACACCATTCTAAAGATAGATGTCCCTTCTCTACCCCACAACACAACTGTTCAAAAATATGTGTGTTTACTTGCCCTTCCTAATTGTGAAAAGCGGGAGGATAAAAATGCTGTGGGAAATTCCCACGTAGAAAGGTATTATTGAACTTCATTAAAGAACGAGTGTCACAACATTTTCTTTTTGTTTCTAAATGCGGTGGTGTGCCAAGCTGGTTTGAGGGCTGAGGTGAAATCAAAATGCTCAGTGTACAGACTTCTGAGAGGAAATGAGAGAGAAAAAGAAGAAGAACATGAGTGCTATAGCTGCATACTTCCAGGGTGCCAGGGCCTCACAGTTTTGAGGTGTTTGGGTTTACTTTCTATCTGAAGGGGAGCTGCTTATGGAAATTGTAGTTTCTATGGGCTGAAGGTGTCTGGTGCTTTCGTATGGTCACTGAATTGTTACAGAAATAGGTGTTATTTTCAAAGGACAAATTTTGGAAAACCAGATGATACAAAATGTTCCCCTTAATCACTCCATGGAGAACATTTGCCCAGCAGGGGAAAAAAAGGATCAAATTTTGGAAACCACAAAATGAATTTAGGGAAGGACTCACTGTGAAAGACAAACATGACATGAAACAGCTTTTGTGTGAGATTTTAGTACAGTATTAGTTCTAGTTTTTAGTTTGCATATATTCTCTGTGATTTTTACCTTTTGTTTAATCTGAACCTTTCATTGAACATTCTGTGCTTGATAACTAACTGTCAGAAAAGTAGACTGGGTAGGTATATTTGCTGTTTAAAATATTTTTTTGCAACTGCTCTGGGCAACAGTGTTATCTCTCTAAAACCACTTAATGTTTTACCATTAAAGGAGAAGTTATGCTAAGCATCCAAGTCTAATAATTCTCGTAACGGAAGTGGTACAACTCTGTCAGGAAGTGGATCATTTCTTGAAAGAGTGCATTTAAGTGTTACTGCTTCTAGGGTCCTGTTTCAGTTAATATGAGTTTCTTCACTGAAAAGTAATTTGTTTTTCTTCAGTCACTGTACAGTTGCAACTACTATTAATACAGGCAGCACTTTCCAAAGTTTAATTGCTAGAAGTCTACGTGGTTATAGAAGAGAAAAAAATAAAAATAATTGTCAGGTTGCTCAGTTTCTGATGAGGAAAAGGAAAATGAGTGAATGCTGTCTAGAGGGGAAAGAAGGCAGCCCCAGCCATTAAAACAGGGGGTTATTTTACTTTTTGAACTGCTAAAGCTGCTTAAGCTAGGCAGAAATTGAATTTCTGTTTAATAAAAAGAATTGTAATCCTCACTCACAATAGATTGATTTTTTTTCAGATTTGTTGGAGGGAACATAGAGGACTATTCTACATAATGTTGTCATTAAACCTCAGTAATACTGACTGAGTAAACTCCAAGTCCTTTTCAAGACCTGCATGAAAGTTCTTACTATTTTGAAAGTTTACTGTCAACTTTGGAGAAGGGGACTTTAGAAAGGAGAATTTAATCAAGGTGATCTGAAAGCTAGTGATGATGAAATTAAAACTTTTAACTTGTCATGAAGACCCTGAGTACATTCTGATAGTTGCAGAAGTTATGGTTCTGCTTTCCTACCCCAGAGAAGGAAGCATAAACATGAGGAAAAAAGTGTTTAAATGGCAGAGCTTAAAGCTCTGCATTGTAATTCTTAAAGAGAGCCTGCAGAAAAAGAAATACGTAAAAAGAAGTGCCACATAAAATGAAGGGGGAAAGAATTTTTGGAAACTGTAAATGAAAAATAATAAATTTATTTCCATAACTTTTCTTCTAATGATGTATTTAAAGATATTGGATCTGTTAAATTACCACAGAGCAAAAATAGATCTAATGAAGTGAACATTACAGAGGTTCCTTTTCCTTTGTCTTGAGAAAAGTTGTATGATTATTGATTTTGAACCTACTTTTAAATTTAAAAAGATAAGATGTCTCCATGAATTGAAATAACAGAAGAGAAAATCTGGAAACAAATGGATAAATTAAGAGAATATGTTTCAAACTCGGTTGGTGGATCTCCTGGAGTTTAAAAGGAACTTGGAGCTCCTCAGAAAAATTAGAAAAACTCCCATTAGTTTCAACTACTATATCAGGTGACTGGAAGGCACCTCTTAACATAGAGGATTATAATATTTTATAATATAATACAATACGATTTAATATAAGCAGCATTACAACTAAAAACACCTTTAAAAGGACCATGAAAATGTTTTGATTAAAGGTTTGAAATATTATGCTTAGTTTTAAAGAACAAAAAGAAATTAAAATGTATTAGAAAACCAGTAGATAAATACGTTTCCATGAACGTAGCCTAGATATAAAATACTATTGTGAAAAAGCACGTGGCAAAAGCTATAATAATGGATTACAAGTTTTCAATACATCCAAAAGATGGGGATTTTTAACTTTACCTGCATAATTGACACTGGCACTGTAAATTGCATAACTTGGTACTAGAGCTAACAGGTAACTGGTATTGAAGCAATTCTATAATTTCATTACTGTTTTTCTTAAGTTTTTCATCCCATACTGATTTATTTAGATACAGGATGCGAACGAGAGTATCTCTACCTTGGCATTGCTGTTTCCAGCGCTGGCCCCGAGCAGCTGTGTAGTGTCATGACAGTCTGTGGTTTAACACTGCAGTCCCTCAATAAAGACCTCCATTTGTTTGCTTTGACTTTGCCATTTGCTAGTTTCATCTGATGACCCATAATGATTTAGTTACAAGAGAGAGTGAAGAATTGTAACCTTTTATTTCCTCCGTGGTTTTGTTGCATCTGTCCCTATTTCATAGGCAAACCCAGAATATGAAGCAGTAGCTTCACCGCCTCAAAATATTGAGTAAAATATTTGCTGTAGATAATCTGCTGTAGAGGTTATGCACTAGGCACTTGGAGTTCTTTGAGCTTTCAGTAATCCATGCACAGCCTCATTTCTTTCATTTTTCTTAGGTAGAGAACTTCTAGGGGAAACCTAGATTCTTTAAATGTTAGAACACTCAGTTTTAATATATCTTTTTTCTTTTCTAATGTAAAGTGTTTGCTGTGACAGTCTTTGAAGAAGATGTCAAACCCCAGTTGGTCAGAAGGCATTTTACACTCCTTTTGTAAATTCCTCAGGATTTGCATTTTCTCTGAAGTGTTAGACTTCTATGCAAATAAGTGCCCCATTAAGCAATTTTCCTTTAGCTGTCATTTATTAAGCCTGGCTAGAAGTGAGGTTTGGCATCCTCCTTCTTACAACATGTCACATTCAAGATTACTTTTGTGTTGTGACTGCTTCTTAATGTATTGATGGGGAACATGACAGCAATGCAGATTATTGACATTGTAAATAGCTCCATTAACTCTGAGGTATTTCAACCCCCTCACCCCCCAGCACTTTTGAGATTAAATAAAGATTTATACTAGTAACACATCTCTCTCCATTTTTAAAATAACACATTCCTGTTCAAGGATTTTATTCCAAACCCAACGCTGATTACAGAAACTGCTGTAAATTATTTGCTTCCCATTTGACTCATTGTTACCTTCCTGCAACTCTAGTGAGATGCATCTTCAAATTGGAAGTCAGATGAGGCAAATGCCACATATGCAGAGAAGTTAGTGTATGACTTTGATTAAATCACTTGTTTTCTGAGTAACTGTCTTGCTTTAACCCCAGTCAGCAGCCAAGCCCCAACCAGCTGCTCACTCACTGCCTCACCAGCAGGACTGGGGACAGAATTGGAAGGGCAAAAGCTGCAAAGCTCATGGGTTAAGATAAAGACAGTTTAATAGAGAAAGCAAAAGCCACATACACAAGCAAAGCAAAATAAGGAATTGATTCACTTGTTCCCATGGGCAGACAGGTGTTCAGCCATCTCCATAAGAGCAGAGACCCATCACAGGTAATGGTGACTTAGGAAGATGAAATCCATCATTCCAAGTATGTCCTCCCTTCCTCCTTCTCCCCCTCACTTTATATACTGTACATTTTGTCATATGGTCTGGAATATCCCTTTGGTCAGTTTGGGTCACTTGTCCTGGTTCTATCTCCTCCCATGCACCTCTAATTTCCTTGCCAGTGCGGCAGTAGGAAGAGTGAAAAGGCCTTGGCTCTGTGCAAGCCCTGCTCAGCAATAAGAAAAACATCTTTATTATCATCATTGTGTTCAGCCAAATCCTAAACACAGCCCCATACCTGCTGCTGTGAAGAAAATTAACTCTACCCCAGCCAAAACCAGTTGTAAGGCCCCAAACAACTCTCTTGATGAGACTTCTAACAGGGCTTAAGAGTTGTTCATGTACTTTGAGTTAGATACATAGGAGAAAGACTGACAAGATATTCTCAAGAGATTAACAAAAAAGACTTTACTGGCAACTTCAGAAAATCAAAGAACTTTGGCAAAAGGTTTAGAGCAGCATTCACTCAACATAAACCACTTCTCAAAGTATTAACTTAGCCCATTCAACTTAGCAAACTCAAAGCCCATTCACTTTTAAGTTGCTCAAAATTCTAACAAGAGGGAATCAGAAGAAGATAGAAATTAAAGATACCGAAAAGAACAAATATAGCTACCAACTCCTGGGTTCCAGCAATGTTCAACTGATAGAAATTCCAAGAGGAGGTAGGGTCAAGATGTGTTTGCCTTGTTTTCCACTTCAAATACCCCTTGGCCTTCCTGGGCCCTTCCCCCAGGTGGGACTTCTGGTTATTTGGCCACTCAGGAGCTNACTTAGCAAACTCAAAGCCCATTCACTTTTAAGTTGCTCAAAATTCTAACAAGAGGGAATCAGAAGAAGATAGAAATTAAAGATACCGAAAAGAACAAATATAGCTACCAACTCCTGGGTTCCAGCAATGTTCAACTGATAGAAATTCCAAGAGGAGGTAGGGTCAAGATGTGTTTGCCTTGTTTTGCGCTTCAAATACCCCTTGGACTTCCTGGGCCCTTCCCCCAGGTGGGACTTCTGGTTATTTGGCCACTCAGGAGCTGGGTTGGGAGCTCCAGGGCCGGGTGTGGAGCATTGCCTCAGGTGTGTCAGGGATCGGTGGTCACTGCAGGGCAGGGATACAGGCCCAGGGGGGTTGTGTGGGGCAAGGCACTGCCTCACCAGGGAAAGGCCTGACCTGCCTCTTATACACGCAGAGGAAAGGTTTTGAGCCAGCAATCCTTCCAGTCTGTCACATCAGCACAGAATCATGTATCTATAATGTGATGTGGCCTTATAATATCCTCCTGCCCAAAAATTTGGTTTTGGCAGTAGTGAGTTGTAAGATGCTTGCCATTGTTTTCCTGCTTCTTTAGATAACAAATTGGTTAAACTGTTCCACTGTGTGACAGTATTTTTCTTTAGTAAACTGTGATTAGTGGAGGTACTCCTTTGTTTTACACATAAGATAAAATAATTACTTTTGGATAACAAGTACCAAAACAACAGAATTATAAATCATTTGGGATTGGACAGGAGCCCACTGCAGTCCCAGAACGCTATCCTTTGATGGATATATAAGGAGGAGATGGAGAGACTTTCTGAGGAAATCACGAGGGTCTCGCTGCTTTGACAAACAGCAAGTGTTAATCCCTTATTTAATCTTGCGTCTCAAGGCAGACCAAACCCGTGTTTTCTGTAGCCTTTTACTTACACTTTCTGACTTTGGATATGCCATGTAAAAGCAATCATGCCTCCTCTAAGACAAGAGTTGCCTAATCTTTCCAGTGCCTCTCTTTCTCTGCAGAAGTAAATGCCTTCACACCACCCACACGCCCCAGGAGAGCAGCCTTCCCCGCACTCCCTGCCTCTGCTATGGTTGTCTCTTCCTATTATTGCTTTTCCTGCCCTATGTTGAAGCTTCAGAGTGCATCCTCTTATGTAGTTGAAGCTTTGGGCTGCAATTTAATGTGGTTTGGCCTTATTGATTTGGCTGTTCTGTTTGGTTTTGTAAACTTTATTCCTGTTGAAGTTCTTAAACGTGACTAATATAGAAGTCATATACTCTTATTAAACCAGAGCCTTGTCTGGAATAACCGTAAACCCAGAATATTTAAAGAAAGTCTGCCTATCCATTTTATTAATAATCATACCATCCCCTGTTTATAGAATGTTCATTGCTAATCATCATCTATTTACTTTGGAGAAACTTCTCTCTTGTCTTTCCTGATTATTTGCTTGTCTTACATCTACCTATTAACTCCACATATTCATGCAATAAATATCCCAGCAGTCAGATTACCCCAAATATTCACAAGTTGTTTCAAAGAAGCCACAAATGTACAAAAAGATCTAATGAATTAATTTGGAATGTTATTTTATGGGTGGTATCAAGGCTATTTTCAGCAGAAGTTTCAATCTCTAATTGAAAACATACATCTTTACCAACAGGACAAGTGATCAGTGCAGATAAGAGATTACAGAGCAGTGCAATAATACTGAAGAGCCCGTGCTATAGCTAGGCAAGATACAGACTTTGTGCTGAGCACGATGCAGACTCAGAACAAAAAGGTGCTCCCCAAAATTTCTTATTAATGTGCTATGATGAAAGCCCTTAGAAGACAACTGTAAACTGGGAAAACTTTGACTTTTTCACTGAAGCTGATTATAAAGGTCAGAAATTGGTTGTCCATCAGAAGTATGTGTCTATCAGGTTCAAAATCAGCCATCTATAAGCATGGTGTCCTCTCTGTTCCTGTTTATTTTTAAGAAAGATATTTGAGATGTTTGACTTCAGCTCATGAACCCAAGATCACTGAAGTTAGATGCATTTCTGTGAATATTCTTAGCTACTTTTAATATACATAGATTATATCTGTTGTGGTAAAGGTCGAAGGGCCAGAGATCTCTGGGTCCCTCAAATGGTGGACAGCCCCTGACTCATGAAAGGAAAAGCTTTGCCCCACCCCGCCCCCACCAGGCAGTGCAACTACCTGGCAAGCCTGGTCCTCCACTCCGCCCCTTTTTACCTTATCCAGAAGGACTTCTCTTCCCTCTGGGTCCCTGCCCCCTCGCCACTCCCCGCAGTGTTCCCCATTAGCTCCCATACCCTGGTCCCGCCTGCGTCTCACCCCTGTGCCCTCCGATCACTGGCTCTGTGACCCCATATAATTCTGCACGTGAGGCTGGCTCGCCCTGTCTCGTGTCTGACTTCCCTTCGATGCGGCTCGTGCTGCTCGGAATAAAAGTCCACACGAGGTGCGCTCCGGATTCCTTGTCTCTGGTAACGCACGAGCTATCTTAGCTAAGGTGGGAGCGTGTGTTTGATGCCTTCCACCGGCACGGCTGTGAGAAGGCTGCCAGTCAGTGTGCTGTACTGCACCACCGGGCTGATCCCCTGCCAGGGACGGTTTTTTGGGTATAACGCGGTCAGCATTCCACCCTGCGCACACACCGCGTTATATATCCTGAACAATGCCCGCTTAATGCACTTTGTTTCACGTATTTTCTTTTGTATACTTAGTAACCATGGAAAAGTCACATACTGATCGTTCTAGTCTTTGAACTATAAGATGTGCATTTTGGACTTTTATCCTGTTAAATTTATTCAGTCTTGAAATAACTGCTTGAGAACAGTTTGCTTTATATGATCAACCATGGAATGAATGCATATATATTATTTATATACATATATATATATATACTTTTTTTCTTGCCTAGATTTTGAAACTGAGTACAGATCACAATATTTTCCTTCTTCAAAAGGAGTGGAAAATATTGTGTAATTTTATCCAAACTGAAGCTGGATCTACTCAGAGTGCTTGTTTTTTAAACTTTCCACTAAAGGGGGGGGAAGTATGTTTATTGTTTGATGCAAAGGACGCAGATTTGCTTATTTTTATATATGGTTTCATATTCTTTTAAATGCTTCAGTGAGCTTGCATTACTTCTGCCAATTTTCCCATGGATGCAATGATTGTATATCTCATATATCTGCAATTTGAAGTGCTTAATAGATTCAAAATCAGCCTTGTATAGCAAACTTTCTATGTCAAAGTCAGTTAATTTATTAAGACAAGTATTATGAGAATAGGAAAGAAATTTCCATTAGGGAAATCTGTCAGTAGAGAATGGAGTTTGAAAGTCATTAGGTACCATCATCTCTTCAAATGTTTTAGTTGTAGTAACTGTTTTTTTTAATAGCAGTCTCCTACTGCTCCATCAGTCTGACTGGAAATCACAGCAGTTTCTAGTAACTGATGCCTGTTCATCTTACTTTTAACTGATTAAAATCCTCTTTTCCATCTGTAATGAGAAACACCTTAATCCTGTATTCAAATCATAATGCTCTTCTAACTTTGCATATTATTAAAAATACTTCCTGGTAGTTACAATATAGCAATATATCATACAATACACCTTGCTTTATATGATTTTTTTTTTGTTCTATTTCCAAGTAGCCGAAGAATTATCCATTCTGTAGGTTTATTTTTTTTTCTGTCCGGGAACACTGTTCCTAAATACTTCATCTTCGAAATTCCAGGTGGTCCCAAAAATGTGTCTTTGTACTAATTTTATTAAAAGAGAAGCTACCAAAATAGGCCTGGGTTTGAACCAAACTCACTGCTCCCTTTCCCCCACAATCAAAATCCCACACATTTGACTAATCTTTTGGAGACAAACCCCACAGCTTTTCAGAGTTCAGTTTTTCAAGAGTGAATGCTCTATTTTAATTGTGCATTTAGATTTGAAGCACATTAGTGCAAGCTGCTGAGTGCTTTTAGTTTGTCTTGTCTTTTTTCACTGCATATACTGTGTAGTCTGACCCTTTGGGAGGAGATACGGCTGAAAATTGCTGGAACACTCATGTAAGATGCTTGTCTCAAGAGGAAATATTTTTATGGAATTAGGATTAAAGGAATGCCTGTGTTTCTAGATTGCATTCTAATGTAAAGACAGTCTAGTTACTTTTAAATATATTAGCTTTGAAAGTGGAATCCTAATGAAACTATCCATGCAAAATTCTTAGCATTTGCATCTAGACAGTTTTCCAAGTAAAGTAATTAAGGAGGTAGCTGGTGAAATCGATATTATACGCTGCAAGCTGCAGTTATATGGGATAAAGTCCACTTGGCTATCAGTTTTTATGTCAACTTCTACAAACAAAGAAATGTCCTTTAGCTCCAAAGTTTCTGAACCAGAGGTCATGAAATGCTGGAAGGATAAACCAGCTGGGTTTTTTGAACGTTTCCTCTGCTTTTGAGCTCTTCCTTAGGTGTGCATTATTGATCGCTGTCAATGTCAGGAAACTGGGCTAGATGTAGCTTTAATTCTATTTTCTGAAGAATACTGTTTTAATAATATTTTGAATTATTTGGACTTTATGTGTATGTTAACTACCATGAAACTGTACAGGCACTATGATGTAATGTAAATTGAAAATCTGTTTCACAGAAGGAGGGAAATTCAGTCGGATCAAAAGCTAATGCTCAAACAAGCCAAGAGTCTTTTCTCATTTGAAAACAAAATAAACCAAAACTTAGCACAGTTCCCAGACTTAGGATATATAATAATTTATGTGAAAAAAAGTCCAAGAGCAAAAGTGGTTACTCTTAAAAAGTGCTTCCTAAATAGGAATATCATAGAATGGTTTGGGTTGAAAGAGACCTGGAAAATCATCTAGTTCCAATCCCTCTACCATGGGCAGGGACACCTTCCACTGGACCAGGTTTCTCAAAGCCCCTTCTAAACCAGCCTTGAGCGCTTCCAGAGATGGGCAACCTGGGTCAGTGCTTCACCACCCTCTCAGGAAAGAATTTCTTCTCAGTATCTAACCTAACCCTACCCTCTTTCAGTTTAAAGACATTACCCTTTGTCTTATCAAATTCCAAATGTGGGATATGGAATTTTAAGGTATATTACTACAATTTCCTATCTGGTGTGTATATGGAAACCAGGAAAAAGGATCTATGGTTGCTAAGAAGAAAAAAACAGAGCTAAACCTTATTTCTGAACTGTATAGTTCATCAATACTAGTTATAACTTACTTTATATCAAGGTGGTTAGCTTGTTTCATACACGTGTTTATAAAAAGCAATTGTATTGCTTATATATTTTTCTGTCTATGCTAACTTTTCTGTCACATCTTTCTTTGCTTAGATCTGCATATAGTATATGGCTTGTATTCAAACATGTATGCAGCTGAAGTACAATACAGCAAATGTTTAAGCACTTCATCTGTCCTTGAGCTCAATGGGACTAATTATCTGCTTATCTCTTTCACTTACATTCATAGAAGTACTATAGGTTTGAGTCCTTAAACTGTAAGCTCTGTGGTAAGGTTTTATGCATATTTACCTTGACCATATCTGAGAACAAAACTCTGAAAAAAACCGTAACAATAGTAAGAGCTTAAATTTTTGTTTTGTGTTGCTTCTAAAAAAAATATAGGCTCAATTTTTGAATTAGGGCACACCAAAGTACCAATGACTGATTTTAAAATATAAAATGAGGTGATAGATGTGTAAAACATTTTCAGCCCTTACCTTCTTATTCTTTGGTAACGAAAATCAAAATTATGACATTAGCATCCCTTTCAAGCCAGCTAACTGATGCTGCAGCATTATGAATCATCTCTTTTAACACCAAACTGCTTATTAAAAAAATGTTTTAATAGTGATAAAAGGTTTGAGGGTGATATGTGTACAGAGCTTACTCTACCCATGGAACCTAGGGAAAAGCGGTAAAAGTTCAGGATTAACTCTATGAGCTAGAAGAATAATTGCATTTTTTCAGCGTCTTGAGTTCTTTGCTGATACTGCTTATGAACACAGTGGTTTGAGATGTTCACTCTGCCTGCTGTAACTGCATTGAACACAGTGGTGTACTGTATATGATTGTGTAAGGCACTGAATAGCTACAGAGTGAGAGCGTGTAGTCAGCCGATACCTGATCTAATCTGTCACCAGGAACTTAGATGTGAGGTTCTTCACGTGGCCTGTGCTGGGACCAACAGCAGAGCAGAGCTCCTGAGCTGCTCCGTTGCACTTGCTGCACAGCCATGGTGCTGCTGCCACCAGTGGTGGTGCCCCGAGGATGCCATGACAGAATGACTGCATCAGAAACACCCACATGCTGTGGAGTCAGGCTGCCCAAGACAGTTTGATAAGGGCCTGTATCCTTTCCTTCAGTTTAAAAGTCTAAGGTAATTGGGAATTTCCTTTTCAGTACACAATGCTTCAATTCAAGCCCACCTTTCTTCTAGGCAGAAGGCACTATGGTAGCCTATGGCTATGGCATAACATTCTCTGCTTTGCCAAGGGTTGCTGTGGTGGATGAGTTGCCCAGTGCAATTGCATCATATACTGGTCTTGAATGACTGTTTTGGGTTCAGAAATGGTGAGGGCGACTGCTGGTACTCAGCAGCATCAACACACCACTTGCAGAATGTCTCTCCCATGGTCAGCGTGATTGCCATTTACCTATAAAATTAGTTAATTCCTGATTCCTGCAGATGACTGGACAATCAAGTCAGTGTAGCAACACTCATGTGCTTGGTTGATCTGCCACATCATCCAGGTCTTCCATCACCCACATTACTGCCCAGCTGACGTCCTGAAAGGTTCACGTGCTGTAGAGTTTCATACTTTCTCTGTATAGGCAGGGGAAGGAGTGTTAGGAATGATGTACAGATCTTCATTCAGGCCCACCACAAGGGGCTTTGACTGTTCAGGATTATAACTCATTCATTCTACAAGTTCTTGTTCACAAGTTCAGGGATGGTGAAGATTATCATTGATTATTTATTGAGTCTGTGATGCAGTCAGCCAAATAAGTATGTAACGTCTGTGGGGTTTAGAGCTTGGGCATCTTCATTGGGGACAAAGCAGCACTCTCTTCTCCAAAATTACTGTGATTTTGTCAGCCTTAGAGTGTGTGACTAACTACTAATAGCACTGCTCATTGCTATTCCTTTTCAATGTACTGCTCTACTAAGTGTTGGTCAAACATGCCCTGAGCTCTTGCAGATAGAGGGCAAATGTGTCTGCAGGTGCCTGGCTGCACCAAACAGACCATTGAGGGCAGTTTCCAGATCATCATGACAACCACAGTCACCACATAATACCACAGTTGTCAGGTATGCATTAATGAAAGCATAGTAATGCAGCCATAATTTCTCCATAACTTGGAGCCTTTTAAGTTAGAATGGATGCTGCAGAACAAGGTTGTCCAGGCATCCTTGATTCAAATTAACATTTATTTCGGGGGCAGTGTGGATGCTCCAAGACAGAATAAGTCCAAATGCAGACCATTTGCTATCACATAGTACAGTTGCTAACAGCAATTTACCTATACTTATTCCTGAAATTTGCAGTGAAGTATTCTTGGAGATCCGGCCACAGATTAATCTGATTATCCATATAGCACTACTTAAGCCTGGAAGTTTGTCAGGAAAATGATGCTCGGTCGTTTTGAGCTGTTCTTCTTAGTCTAAGAGCTGAAGGAAGCAGTGGAACAATGAAAGTTAGTATCTCTTCATTACAGGTATGTGTGGAGGCAGAGATGTTGTTCTTGGTAGTCTGGAGACGTACAGTTCACTGGACATTCCCCAGACATAGCCTACTGAGACACCCACACCTCAAGGACACTAACTTTGTGTAAACACATGGGCTGCAATCATTTCTTTAGTGACTATCACTGAGAATTTCTTGGTGAGCAGCAGTGGGTGCAGTGACAGCACCTGCTGGCAGACATGTGAACACAAAAGGAATGGCGTAATCCTGGAGATAGCCTGAATGACCTGACAGCAGGAACAAAGCACGTTTTTTGGGAGCGTGGTTCTTTTTTTATGGTGAGTAGGTAGCAGAACATCACTTACCTGCTTACCTTCAGATGGAATTCCTTGGTAGGAATGAGCACCCCATCAGCCCTGTGACCGTGAGTGATGTGACTGGGTGTAACCTAGGTGGTGACATATGCTTTTATCAAAATAAGCACCTGTGGCTGCTGCCTTGCCAACAGAGCAGTACAAGTCACTGTACTTTGTCCTAGGGAGTTCCACTTTCTTTTCTCCTGAATAAGACTGGAAAGAAAATTTTCTCTCACTTTAGGAGTTTTTATCCAGCCAATATCCATCACCTCGGCTGCTGTGTGCAGTGCACTGTTAGCTGGCCAGTGCTGCCACAGGGGCATGGGAGAAGCTGGCACTGGTGGCCTGCAGAAAGGTCCCCCTGCATTCTTAGGCTGTCTCAGTGCCAGAAGACCCCAAGTTAGAGAACTGGTATCTGGACCCAACTCAGAGAATTGTGGAGCAATTCTAAAGATCTGTAGCTCAGCATAGATAGGGAAACAATATTTAAATACCACCCTCATGTCCTCATGTTCTTTTTCAATTTCTTGAAGTTGAATAAGCGTATCTTGTCATCTTATATGAAAACAACCTTTGGTGGATCATCTGTAGTCTCTTCTTACTACAGCTGGCGAGTATTCCTGTCAGCAAAGTCAAAGGCATGAAAGTAGCAGTTTTAAATCTAGATGATTTTCCTAGTGTCCTCTTTGGTGTATGCTATATCTTGCCAAAGGTGCGTGTAAACGAGGTGGCTATTCTAAAACTTGTTGGTCACGTGTATTTGTAAGGTAATGAGGCAGGAATGCGGGTATTAGGGTATGACCCAAGGGGTTAGAAGAGTGTGTGAAGTCATGAAGCCTCATCCTTCCCAGGATAAAAAAGCCTGAACAACTGGGATCTTGCATAGGTTGTGCCCATGCAAGGGCAGGGCCTCGATGTGAACTATTCTCTAGTCTCTGCCCATATTTCTCCACCTGAGAAACAAATAGTTTTGTCCCAGCGCAGAAGCTGAGTGTAAAGTAATAGCAATGCAGTGGTCACAGTAGCATACAGTGCTGTCTAAAATAGCTGCTTTGAAACTGGTAATTGCTTTCTGTAATTTGTTCTTAATATACTGAGAGAAACTAGATGTTGTGTACCTTTTTTGCAAATAAACAAGATTGCATCAAAGATACATCGATTCTATCATCAATTTCTCATCCTGACAATCTGCAGGATCTCAAGTATAGGCTGGCTGCTTTAAGCAACAGGCAGAACACTAATGGAAGCTAATTTAAATTTCTATTTGCAGCCCTCATCTAAAGGTGCATAAACTTCAAACGCAAATACCTTATATTTCAAGTGTAAAGTTAAATAGTAATTTGCTGGATGAACCGCTGTCTGAAAATACACAACACACTCCCCTTTTGGAATGATACACAAAGAACTTCTGTGCTTTGAAATGATTCATAACAGATGGGAAGAAAAGTGATCATTAATTGATTCTACAAATAAAAGATCACAAGTGTAACTGAGAGACCCTGTTGGAAAATCAAATGGACTAAATTTTCAGAGAAGCTTGTGCTTTTCACAGAAGTCTTCTGGCAGAATTTCAAATCAGCTTGATGATTAAACAGCAGGTCATTTAAAGTGTGTTTACATTAACAAGCCTCTGTAACCATATTCATACTAGGGCAAGGCATAGTACACAAAGAGTTTGTTAGATTATAATTAGTTTAGATTACTTTCCATTATGTATTGGAAAAGGCAGCCCATGGGCTGGCTCATGTTTCAGGTTACCCTGCTGTTCCTGTTCATGCAGCAGTAGCTTTGGGTAAGGTATCTGCGTGACAATATCTAAGAAGCCTGCCCAGCGGTTTTAAGTAGTGACCCTTGCACTTTTTTGGCCCGTGATCCAGTAAGTGCCACCACCCATTCTTATTATCAAACTTTAAACTGAAAATAGGACAAAAGTCCTACATAAACAATCAAGGCTGTATTTCATAAGAGTCTTTGGGCTCCTTGCAAGCAAGTCTCTAGATTACACTGCATTAAACCGTATTCTTATTAGTCTATCAGTGCCACTGGAGAAACAGACCTGTAATATATAACACCAGAAATTGGTGTTAACTGCTTCACAGTGTTCAGGCCTGTTTATTACCCTTACCACCCATACTTTTTACGGGCTATGTATTCTCATGTGTTCCATTTTTGAAACCACAGAATGCTATGTTTTTACTTCTATTTCATTAATTCACTTGATATATGTATGTGAAGGCAAAGTAGTCACACTCATACTTCGGAAGAATGTTTTAATCCTTTGTGTTGTTACATAATTTCTTGATTCGTTTTTATCTGGTGTGGTTTAGCACAGCAGTGTGGACCCACCCACTGCATCTCAAAGTGTAATCTCTCTGACACTTAAATGACATTTTTCCATTTTCTTGGGTAATGAATAATTTACAATGTGGGCCTGTAAAGAATCTATGTTAGTATTTAAATATCTGCAAAATTTACAGATTCACTTTTTCATTTTGAAAGCTCTAGGGTAATATAAAATGTTTCACTTACTGCTCTTCCTTCTTTTTCTATAAAGAGCTTATGTTCTGCAGATTGTAAAAATGCTTTATAAACTATAGCTAGTAAGATATATAACTTTGTAAGGCTGGTTGGTGGTTCCACTGTCAAAAATTAAGAAGGAAATAACTAGAAAACTATGCTTAAGCCAAGCCTGTCTGTAATATTAAAAGGTGTATATATATATACAGATATACATACGCATATGAGTATAGGTAGGGTCAGAGGAGTAAATCTTACAGGTCTGGGAAAACATTTGTGGATTTATTGTGTATCATGATTTCCGATATTAGACTATTTTGTCTCCCACTGGGAAGAGGAAAAGCTCATTTAAGATTAAAAATTGAGAGGTTAAGGTACAACAGAGAGATACAGCAAGTATATAAATTTAAAAGAGCTAGTGAGAGGAGAGAAGGCATCCAAACTCCCATATTGCCAGAGGATGCAGTCAGACAAACTAAGGAAGCAAGTGCTACAAAGGTCAGCCCAGCTTAGGGTTCTGGAGATAGGAGTCTGAGCTCAGGGAGGAAAAGATGCAAAGATAAAGGCACACTGTAGACAAAAAGGAAGAAAATAAGGAATAGCCTGGGAGATGCAAAGAGGCTACTCTATCCATCATGTAAGTCATCTGAAACGCAGGGCAGTCTCTTTATTACATCTCGTCTGGAACTACATTTTTCTTGCTTCATGTCTTCCTCTCAACATGCCTTTTTCCTTGCATGAGTTGTGGAGTTTGGGGGAAGCAGAGCATGTTGTTTACAATCAGTTATGAAAATGAGGCTTAGAACCAGTCCCGTTCCAGTCACCTCAGCAAAGATCAGCACATCTTTGCACTCAGTCACCCGTGTTCAACTAGTGCTCTGACAACAGCATGTAGAAATGGTTAATGACTTTGAGCTTCATATGGCAACCAGGGATCACAATTTCAAGTAAAAAATATTCACCCTCCAAATCTGGCTTTCTTGAAAATTGTTATTGTCTGGGTAATGAGATATTTTGAAAATCATCTGGGCCAAATTAATCAGATAGTGTTTATCCGCTTAACTCTACTGAAGTGTGCTGCACAAATATTTACTGAATGAAGACGTCAACTAACAATTTTATGTTACTTACTAAAGCCAGATCCATTTAGAACTTTTACTGAAACTGTACTGTACTTTTACCAAACCGTACTTTTTGACTGCCACTTTCGATGCAAAGAAAAGCTTTTTCTTGAATATTTATCTATGTATTTATAATATAATGTCATTTCAATACAATATTGTTTCTGACAAATTGATTCATTATTCTGCACTACTGACCCGGCATAAGCTATACTCTCATCACTGCCTGGTCACACAGCTCCTCACATCATTTTCATTTCTTTCCAGCTTTGAAGTTTCATCATCCTTGTCAAGATCTGGAAGTGCAGGTCCGGATATGGTAGTGCCTACAAATCAGTAGTGGGTAAGTGCCATCTTAATGTCTCAGACAGCAATGTATTTTAATACTTATTCATTTAAGTTCAGTATGTAAAACTGAAGATACACATGAAATACACTGAATCTTCATGAAAACTCTAAAAAGAAAAGTGTTTATTGTGCTTCTAATGTGGAACCAAATGTTTAAGAAAATGTTCATCAAGAGCGAACTTGATGCTTCAGTGCTGTGAAGCTTTACTGTATTGGTTGTTGGTGTTGGAAGTCAGGGAGTCTGATGTGAGCAGCATGACTTAGAACAAGGTCTTTTTTCAGACTGGGTGTTTTAAGCAGGAAATTTGTCATGCAGCCAGTCAATGACCTGATTCTCAAATGCCGTTTACACAGGATTCTATCTGGTCTGCTTTAGATGTTCATTCTATTAAAGGCAACACACTGGAAAGCCAGACCTTAGGATTCCTTTGGGGGGACACCATGTAGGATGTCCTCAGGCACAACAGCCATCTTAAAAGCTCTGTCACCCTCATCTCTTAAGGCCTTTTTAACACCCTGCATGTTGTCTTTATTTGTGTCATGATCCAACATACCCCCATGAGGTAACTGATACTAGCATTATCTGAAATTATCTCAGAACAAAGTGTAAGGAATTAAGAAACCTCTGCCAAGGCACAGATCCTGCTAACTGATTAACCACTGCCTCAGACTGTTTACTTACAGTGCTGCTTGAGGCCCCCATGAAGTCAGTCTGTACACTTCATTAGGCATCCTGATGGGACAAAATGGAAAAGATGCTTTAAGATCCTAATTACCTCTGTGCTTCTCCCCAGTCATTCCAAACATGCCATGGTCATGATAGCTCCAAGAATTTTTTAGGAGGTTCTAGAGATGGTTGAGGAATCTAAACCTGACTATGCCTCCTAGCTTAGAGAAATAGCATACTGCATTTCCAGCCATTCGTAGGCAAGTCATATAGCAAAAGCTGGGTTTTACTGTGAGCATCTCACCATTTTTATTGTCTATCCAAATTTAGTAATCAATCAACAAAAATAACAGCATCATCTATTACTGATATTGTCCAGAAAATACAGTGATTTAAAGTTATAACTCAGAACGCCTATTGAATTTTCCCTGTTATTATATGAAATCACCACAGGAAGGTGAGTTTTGTCTCACTGCTCTCATACAAAGTTAATGTTTAAATTATTCACTTTCTAACCAGTCATCAACAGTATATGTTTATTCACAAGTAGGAGCAACAGGCCCAGGTGCTTCTGTACGGTATCTACAGCTGACATTTCAGCATTACTGATATTCATAGTCCTGTAGCCTGTTAGCCACTTGCTGTAATATCAGCCAAAAACTTTTAGGGGCCTAGATGTTTGCTGATAAAGTCTCATAGGTACTTTAGTTTCTGCTGCTGGGCACACACTTTATGAGAAGACAGTCAGGCATTCCCGACATCAGAACAGGGTATTTGTGACAAAATACCTAGCTAAACACGGCTTTGTTCCCAACTAGTTTTCTGAACTCAGACTGTCTTTCAAGTCCAAGTAAACTATTAGTTCATCAGCAGCAGACCATCAATCCTACAAATGATTTAGATGATTTTAAAGATGTTCAGAAATAAAGAAAAATTATCTGAAAGAATCTAATGAACACATCTGGAAAGTTTTATTAGGATCATTGTATTTAGTTTGAAATCTCTTGAATGAATCATTCCAGAATGGTGTTAGAAATTCTCTTTACAGTAAGAATAGTGTATCTTAAACTGATACTTATAGGCCTGAATTAGTGCTCAGCAACATCTCTATTTCCAACTTTCTGTTATCTTTAAAGTGTGTTTGGAATTGTTCATGATTTTGTAATGAAGACTGTTTTTGTACAGCCTGCAGAGTGATAATGTAAAAGAAGCAAAGAAGAGCTAGAAAGTAGTAAGTTTGAGTTCAGAAAAAAGACTTTCTTTTGGCTGACAATGTTATATAAAGATTTCAGAACTAAGAATAGATGCAAAGTTTACTCTAAATTTCAGTGCACCTAACTTAACCTTTCAGAACTCTGCAAACTGTGGGAAACATTCTGGGCAGACTAGGATAAAAGTATGATTTTAGTCAAAACATATCACTGCTCTTCAAGTTAATTATGGAATGATTGCTCAGAGGTATAAATTTTCACACTATTCCACTCCACTCTCCAGTTGTGAGAGTGAAACTTTGTACTATCATAGTTATAGCACAAAAACTATGGACCTTTAACAGAAAAGTTAACTTTTGCTAGAAGGTTGTAACATCTCATTACACATTAATTTGGTAGCATCTTTTAAAAAGAGCAGCACAGCTTCTCTCATATTTATTACTTCTTATGAATGACATCAAGAATGGCTGCTTCTGAATTAAAGAAAAACTTGGAGGTTGGTAATTAGATTACTCAGAGGATAGTTCAGTTTCTTTACCTAAAAGTGACCAAAGTTAAAATCATATGCAGCCAAGTTATTATTTCAATCTGACTTAACTCTTACTGTTTCCTGATAGTGATGTAATAAATGCTTTTTAGTTATTAGTAATTCAGGTTGAGAGAAAAACTTTGTGTGAACCTTTTCTGGATTGCAGAAAAAGGACATTTTAAATCTTCAAAAGAAGTAAAAAGAGATAGATATTGATTGTAATTAGGAAACTTATTTCTGTACCTACTCCAGATTGTATGACAAGTGACTTAAACATCTCTATGTTTGCTTTCGCAGAGGAAGAATAGCCACAGGAGTATTAACTTCTGCATAATTAATATTTGAAAACCATAATACATGTGAAATGTATTACAGTGACACTTTCTGAATATAGTTCTCTTTACCACAATGTTGCCTTGCTAAGTGTCTAAAAGTATTTTGATCAAGAAGTAATATTACAGATTATAGCTTGGTAGGTTAATCCATTTGTGCTTTTACAATTTTAAAGTTACAATGACTTCTGGAAAACCGAATACTCTAGAAAATTAATATTTATCAGGGAGGAAAGAAATGTTTCTTACATTATAGGGCAGCAAAATTTTGCATTTTATTCCAAAGGTTAGAGTGCATGTCTCCAGCTAATTTATTGAAAGATTCAGTCTGCATATAGTCAGAGAATGTCAGTGAAACAACCCTTTGATTTTGATCTCCCTTTTGAGTTACAACTGAGAATTTCCCAGTGATGACTTTGGTGGAACACAAGGAGGAACTGTAAGCTAAGTTCTCCAGAAAATCAGAATTTAAAATGTGAAAGAAAGAGAGAAAGAAAAAAGTGCTTTGTGTTTAAGTTTATAATTATCTTTCTGTTAAGGATGAAGAGATGCTTTTGGCAGGAGGCTTGAAATCTCTCCTTCCCCATGTGCTAAGAAGAATAATTCGATGCAACAGACTCACTATTAGTAATACTTCTGGAATGGCGGAAGGTAAGTAAACCTAAAATCTCTCTGTGCAAAGTGATTTCATTTTAGATTCATAACTGTGTGGTTTTTCATTTGTGAAGCATTGAAGAAACATCAAAAGCACTAAAGCGAAACGTAAGAAAATGTTATGTTCTCGGATGTTTTTGAAATCACATTTTAAGCACCTGACTGTTTTTTAAATCATGAAGATATATCAGAGAAAATGCACCATCCTACCTGAGTAATGTACATGGACTTTGTTTCAATGTTCGCAGTGCATCCCTCAGCTTCCAACTGTCATTGAGAAATGATGGATGCAGAAAATATTTGAAAAATCTTTAACCAAATCTGGCTTTTCTTGCATGTTATTATCGCATTTGTAAGATGACCTGCTATGTTCTTCACAGAGACCTTGCTTTACTTAGCACATCAAATATGCTTTGGGGAAGAATTAGAGACATATAGTTACAGAAGTGGTTTTCTGCTTCATTTGTTGCAGAAAGTGAAGACTTCTAGCTCAGAAAGACTGGGAATTATAAGGGGGAGGGAAAAAATAGTTTTATGCTCAGATAACTGAATGCGTTCTGGAAGACTGATTTCTGTCTTGCCTCTCATCACTGGACTTTTACAGAAGCAGAGAAGTCTGTCACTGTTCTGATCAATTTTGAAAAGTAACATAAACAAAAATACCATTGGCAAATAGTTGATGAACAAAGCTGTGTGTACAGTAGTAGCACTACTATAAAAAATGTTAAAGGTCATTTTGTGGAACCATAGTGAGTCTTGAAATTGTGGTTTTCTTTTCTACCAGTTCCTAAGTTGAGAAATACTGAAGGAAGACATTTTATAATGTTAATAATTTGCAGTTTGCCCTACCTGAATTTTTAAGTGAATTCATTGCTGCAGTAGTTTTAAATGTATTAGTTGTAACATTTTTAGGAGTATTATTGACATACAAAACGAGTTCATGAACAGTTTCATTACACAAAAAGAACCATTGTAACCAATTGTCTTATGCTGTTGTTATCCAGTTCTTTCTTACTGTCCTCACTGTCATTCATCAAAGAAATTAAAAGCTCTTTCTAAACTTCTCTGACCTGGGACATGAGTGTGTTGAAATGATGCCTGGGTTGGTCAGCACATCCAGCTCCACTGCCACTGCTTGTGAATACATTCATAATAATGGCTCCATAATGCAAGTGAATACATCAGGAGATATGGGTTTCATTTATGCAGATAAGTAAGGATAGCTATCAGGAGGGTATTTGCCTGCAGGTTCAGTCTGTCATCTGTAACTAGTATGTGGAATTCAGTGTTGTTGGTTGAATGCCCTGACTAAACCCATCATTTTAAGAACTCATTAATATAACCAGCAAAGCAGAAAGTGCCTGTGGATTTCTCATGGATGGCAGGGAATGAAGTTGAGGGGTAACTGAATGTAGTGTTTTATTCAGTGGTAAATGTAGCATGTTTATTTAGCAAAAATATTTTTCTGTGTTTAGCAAGAATCTCTTTCTGTATTTAGTAACTTCTGCTAGTAATAAAATGAATTTTTGTACTGACTACTCCCAAGAGAGCAGTTTGTGGACAAATTCAGTATGCAAATGCATGCTTACCTCAGCCTTTGCTTTGCATTTTTTCCATCAGGAATAGAATTCTATCTTTGGATTTCTTTGTTAGCTTTGGTCAAGAGTAAGATTTGGCTCATTTTCTACAGCCTTTGAAGGAAGCTCATTGATTTCAAATAAATTATTGCCTCTTTGATGACAGACTACTGCAGTATTTAAGAAAGTGAGTGCTTCTGTACAGCCTCCTACTCACCTGCCTGGTATCAGACAGTAATAACTCTTCAAGAGAGTATCAGTACAGAATTTAGGGACTGTTAATTGCTGGGTTTATATACCCCAGACCAGTTGTACTCCAAATTTCACCTCCTTATTTGAACAGCTGATATTTCCATGCAGGAAAATTTAAATGGCATTGGTATTAACTACTACTGTTAAGAAAATAAATGCTAAATAAATGAATGGAACCTTTCTTCAGTGGTACTCATTCCAAAAATATTAATGTCTTTAGAAGCTATTTCATGGTAGTAGTCAACAACTTTTTAAATCAAAGCTATTTCCAAGTGAAGAAAATGTAGCAGTTCTGTTTATTTTAGGTGGGGTTTTTTTAGTAAAAGTAGTGGAAATTACCGAGATTCAGTGGACAGTCAAGAGTTTATTCCTGACCTGTAATCATATCTGTTTAATTGCAGCCCACATTAAAATTTCCTAGCCAAGAAATTTTAAAGGATGTGCTACGAACATCAAGATACCAGGAGTTTACTCTTGGATTGACCATGATTTATATCTTGGTGTTGTGAAAAATAACTGTGAAAGTGTGGTATGTGCTAGCCTTTCTTTGGCTCTGAGTTAACATTTGCAAATGAAGCATTTTCCTAAAGAACACTGATTTCCCAGGTTAGACAAGAAATTATGTTTGTATATAAATTCATGGAGATGCTTATTAATTATGGTGCCTTCATATTCTGCTTCTACCCATGCCTGCCAACTGTTTTAGCTGTGAATGACTTCACAGATAGAGTAGGCCCAGCTATGATTTTTAAGACATTTCAGGAAGTTTAATTATGGAGTTCTGAATCAAAAATTTCCTTTGGACCATCCAAAGAAATTTATACAGAAAAGTTATTGTTTCACAAACAAAGAGCTGAATTAATAACCAGTCATTCCTACCTTCCACGATTTAAGGCTATAAACAGGCCAATGTTGTGATTTTGCACAAGTCCCTGGCTGATGACTTTGAGGAGTTCTGCCAAGCAAATGATGGACCCCTGCCACTGCTGCACAGAAGTCAACCAGGTGATTGGAAATGTCCTTCCCTGAGTAGTGATTCTGATATCAGGTAACTACAGACCAACTCTGCTGGTCAATATTCTGCAGTGAATGCTGGTGGTGATTAGGAGGGTTTCAGGAAACAGCCTGCTTACACTGTTGAATATTTTGAACAAAGTTCTTTTCTTGGAATTATACCTTTGTATGAAAACCCTGTATATAACAGCCTGATTATCTTGTTCTTGAGAAACATGTTATGATAATTGTCAGTATTACAAGTATTTCTCTAATCCAAAGGTGAAATTTTGTGTAATTTTTAAATGTTTTGCAGTCTGAGCCTGCAGAATTCAATATTAGGGTTTTATCTTTGTTTTATTTACTACAAACATGGCCATGGTGTCAGCATGATACCTGTAGAGTCTCTGAAATTTGAAAGGTGTACTCCTGTAGTAAGCACTAAAAACATGGCTTAAACCAGCTTCCTATTTATTGAAAGCCAGAGACAAGATATGCATAAGGGGCCTTTACCTATAAAACCTAAAAAGTGCTGTGTTTGCCAGCTTGGTTTTGTGCAGAGTAAGATGTTCTGGGGGTTTTGCCTGTGTTTGTTTCGTTATTACTCAGAAAGAAAAAAAATGGATAAAGTAGGCTGTATCTTGTGGTTTCACACTGGGTTTAAGTCAATTCGACCAATTCACCTTGTTTTCAAAAAATGTGATAAAGCTGTGATAACTTCTTATTTCACTAGAACTGACTGCCTACAGTACAGAAAATATGAGCATGGAGCTTGTACTGGATCACTGAAAAGCCTTAAGGAGTATTCTGAACAACTCAAGGACATGGTGACCTTTTATTTAGGCTGCAGCTTCTCTTTTGAAAAAGCAGTCCAAAAAGCTGGCATTCCTATAAGAAACGTTGAGCAAAAATGTAATGTAAGCATGTACAAAGTAAGTATATGCACACACACACAGCCTTTATTATAATTTTGCCTGTGAGTTTTGCCTGTATTCACATTAGGTGCACGTACCTACTGTTCAAATCAAAACCGTTTTTCTCTACCTGCATTGTAACTTGAGGCATGTGCTAGTGCTGAGTGCATGAAAATCTGGGGTAAAATATTCCCAGCCTCAGTTCAGTGCAAGGCCAATCTGCTTTTTTATTCATTTTTTGTGACAAAGCTTTCCCCATTTCCTGTGGCAGCCATTTCGTTGGGATTCTGTTCTGGTTTGCTCTCTCATTTTCACCCAGTGATCCATGCACTATTCTGACCGTGTCATTACATGTGTCCTGCTCTCCATACCAGCTCCTGCTTGCAGTTGGAATATTGCTTTTATAAACCATGACCATAGCAGTTTCTTCTGCATGACAGCCACATTTTGGATTTTTCCTGTGACAGTAGAGCCTTTAGATTGCACATTTGCTACAAACTCAGACCTCTGGGACAGAAGATGTTCCCAAAGACTTGAGGTGTCTACCATAGCACTGAAAATTATGACTGTGCTCAGAAAGTTTATGGTGTAGATTTTAATGTTAACAGAAGTCTTAGAATAATTCTGGCTCGAGTAAATAAACCCCTTAATACTAAGAACATTAAAGCACATATCTGCATGCCTTTTCCCTTTAGTTCAGATGCTGTGCTACTAGAGGAAGGTTATTGTTGTTTTCAGTGTTATCATTAAACAATCTATGCTATGCTCCTGGTCAAAATGAAGGTGCAGACATATCTTTTATGTGAGTCCTTCTACCAAGCTTAAAGAAAAAAATATAACTGCTTCTAGCATTTCAGAATTAGGAAAACCTTACAGTTTATAGCACATTAATGCTGTGAAGAACTGCACTGTGTGTTTCTTCAGTGACAGGTGTGATTATTATTATTATCATTATAAAGGCTTTAAATGAACATTTTCTAGACAGCTCTAGCTCTCTGCATGTCTTGTTTATGTTCAACTGTAACTCAGATATCTGACATTTTTTTCTAAAAAGCTGACCTGCTAAACAGAAATTTCTAAACAGAAAAGGTGCTTCAGCTTCACAGTTGGAGAGGATTATGAATTTCATAAAGTCTTTGTAGAAGCACAGAAGATTTTGTAAGTATGGAACTGGCATGCTGCTTCTGCACAAGTGGGTACTGCCATCAGCAGTGGCTGACCCTGGCATGTTACAGGGCACTGTGTTCAAGTACCGAGGGTAGATTCAGTCCAAGGAGATTTGCAGCTGTGCAACAATCTTCTATTAGCTTTTTCACTTTCTGTAGAGGGAACACACCATTGTTTTCTGATAACATTCAACATATACCAAGCTCACTTTGCTGTGTGCACAGAAACAAGAAATGCATGATGTTGAAAATTTTAGCGAGCTGTGTGATGAAGCTAAATGATGGAATCTTAAAGGAAAAAATACGGGATCCTAAGTATTTTTTTCAAAAGGATTCAAAATGGATGTTAGAATGCAGCCTTTCTAACTCAAGTACAGCACAAAGATCTAGTTTTATTTATTCTAATATTTTAGATGCATTATTCAGTATTCCTGCTAACACTGGATTCTTTTGAACAGACATCTGTGCCTTGCTACAGCGTTTCCATGTTTCACTGCAACTTAGTAGTCACAATGAGACCTATTCCTGAAAGCAAGCTGGAAGCAGCTGTGCTAGCAACGTCTGAATTAAAAGAAGCCCATGGAGCACCAATTCACATAGGTGACCCTGGTCAGTGCTTTTCATTTTTCACTCTTCATGCACCTGACTGTGTATAAAAGTGAAGGGGGAAAGCATGGGAAGTGGTAGGATTGAAATACCTGTACCACTAAATCTATTATGTTTTAATGGTCACAAACCTGAATATAAAAGGAAAAAGAAAAAAGGAAAAAAAAGAAAAAACAAGGTTTTGAGTAAGCTGAACGCACGGATTTCTTAGATAAAAGATAGTTATTGGATGTCAGTAAGTTATATGTCAGGGGTGGTTTCAGTAAAAAAATGTAATCACATTTTTCTGAAATTTATGCGGTTTCATTTATATGTGAATGTTTTCTTGCTGTCAGAGATTCCAGTGACAGGGTAGCAGTGACTGACAGCATGGGGAGAAGTATGTGTGGATGCGTTTTGTGTCTTAGTGGTTGAATGTGAAAGTAAATACTGCATTATTTTTAAAAACACTGAGATGGTATGCAATGAGCACAACGCTTAAGACAGAATGAATAGAAATATGACAAGATTTTTTTTAAATCTAGTTTGAACAAAACTAAAAAAAAAATAAGACAGGAGGCTGTTTGAAAAAGAACAAAACCAAACAAACACCTGTAATATGAAGATAGATTAGAATCATTCCCCCCTGCCGTCAGAAGTTTGGTGGTCATTGGGCTGCATACATGGAAGGATCACATTGCAGGGCGTGGAAAGAGATGTCTCTGGTTAACACAACACTCCAGTAATGTATTTGAGTAACATATCTGAGTATTTAAGACTTTGAGGAACTAGTAATAAGTCATTACTAAAGAGTAAATTATTATATATACAGATTATATAAATTAATTCCAGAAAAGATAGTGGTGTATTAAAACATCTGAAGAATTTAAAACCAAGGGAAGATAGCAAGTGCTTAGAATGACCCAGATTATTACAAGTAGGTGTTAGAATAAAGCAAAAGACAATTTAGTGAAAGGCAGCTAAGAGTGAGATGCATTTATCTAAGACAGAGAGGAAAGGAGAGACTAATCATTTCTCTAGCTAAACAATGTAGGAAGTTAAAGCAGTAGAAAATGTGTTCTAGAAAGAACTCATTTTGCATTGCAGCCATTTATTCTTGTTTGCCGGTGCTACAAATATAATTCTTCTGTTGATCCAGAGGATTTATATTATCTTGGAAACTCAGCATCATTGTCTAGCTTGTATGTTGTTGCAGAAATAAGGTAAATATGTTTTTATTGGTGTTATCGAGTACAACAAGGGAAATAAGTCAGCTCAGGCTCTGAGAATATGCACTCAAAGGCAAACTAAATGTTCCACCTCAGGGGGACTTGACACTCTAGCACTCTTAAGTCAGTGTCATTGAATGTTTGGGGTCCACCCCCCAGCTTTGCAGTATTACTGCTTACTTAGAATCATTCATGATTTCATTTTTGATCAATTCCAGGCCTGCTGGGAATACAAGATCTTTCTAAACCAGACTATGGAGATCCAGTTCGCCTTCACCCTGGTGACATTCCAGTGTTTTGGGCCTGTGGAGTAACAGGAGTGGAAGCAATTATCAACTGCAGTATGTGCTGCTTGGAGACTCTTTTAAAATTATCCTTCAATCTCTTTACTCTCTCTCTTTTTTATTTTACTTTTTTAAAAGCAGACTGAGTGAGTTGGCTGATTAGCAGGCTTGATTTCAGGGTAAGATAAAAAACACCCCAACCAAACAACAGAAAAGCCTTTGGCAGGACAGTTTTTGTTGTGAAATACAGATCTACTTTAAAGAAAATTCTTACTGAAACTTCACCACTTTTGTGTGAGTATTTTAAAGGTTTAAATCTACAGCTCTGGCAACATCAAAACATCTTTTTAAGTATTATAAAAACCAAGAAGTTTAAAGGCATTCCTTTTTAAGCTTCTTTCTTTTAAAATATTATTTTGTAAATAAATATTTTGAAGTAAATCAATAGTAAAGGGAAAAGAAAAAAAAGAAAAGAAGGGGAAAAAAAGAGAAGCCAGAAAGCATTCCAAAATGTTGTCAAGAGCTAGCAAATTGATTGACATGGAAAAGAGTTCTTAAGTATCTCATGGAGAATATTGAGCTTTTAGTTTTTTCCAAAATTAAGTAAATGTGACACACTTTACATAAATGAAACTTTCTCCTCTGCACAGAGTGTTTCTGCACTTTGTGCAGTCATTTATGGAGGCATGGGCACAAAGGGCAAGAAAATGCAAAAAAACCATAGTAACAGTATGATATACTTCTCTTAGTCACTAGTGCGGAATGAAATACTGTATTTTCATTCTTACTGAAAAAGAAGCTTAATAATCATAGGCAGTATATTTGGGAGAGCCTTGAGGCCATCTGCTTTGTTCTTCTCTCCTTGCAGGATCCTTGTGGTTTCTTGCAGATGTTTATCTGAACTTCTCAACACCTGCTCTAAATATGTTCAGATCTAAAAGAAGAGACTTCTTTTTCTTTCTTACATACAATCTCTCTTCTCCAGTCCTAAATCCACGCTGAAAATCCTGCTCTTTCCTGTATTCTTCAGCAAACCTATTCATCTTCCTCATGCATCCTTGTTGTAGGGAAAAGAGAGAAAAAATGTGCCGATGTCTCTCCCCTCTGTTGCCCAAGGTGACTGTCTGTCCTGCCCTTGCCTGGAACTGACTTTCACTTTTGTTTATTTCTCCATTTTCTGTATTAAAACCAGTTGTCATTAGTGCATTCCAGGAAATTTTTGACAGTTTTTATTTTGCTGTGCTACTTTTTCAGCTAGGTAATTAAAAATCTGCCATACCATCAGTACCCATGCTTTAGATGAATCTGCTAGCTTGTCACAAAATTTGTCTGCTCACAGGGTTCAGTGAGGTCTAGTAAACCTCAACAACCATGTTCCCCAGGTGCTTTAAATTGCTAGCCATAGAGTCCCAACAGATATAGATCAAACCAAGCACATATGTATTTAGTAAAGAAATATCTTCTCCATTTTCACCCTCCTAACAAAGTAAAGTTTTGCTTGTGTAAGTAGACGAGTTGTGATTTACCTAACAATGTACCAGTTGTGCCAAATCAAGTATTGCCTAGATCCAGACTTCTGGAATCAGTACAGACAGGAAATATTTTCAGCTTAAGGAGCAACTATGCTGTTGGGTCTAAAGAAGCTTATTTTTCTCCACGGTTTTAGAGACTACTTGTATTTCCTTTGCTAAGGCTTACTGGTCCCCTTTTGTCATTACTCCTTGCCAGTTTACAGTGGTTGTGGTTAACTCCAGCTGGCAGGACTGGGGAGAAAGTTGGAAGGGTAAAAGCTGGAAAACTCATGGGTTGAGATAAAGACAGTTTCATAGGGAAAGCAAAAGCCATGCATGCAAACAGAGCAAAACAGGGAATGGATTCACTGCTTCCCATGGCAGGCAGGTGTTCAGCCATCTCCAGGAGAGCAGAGCCCTGTCACTTGTAATGGTGACTTGGGAAGACAATCTCCATCACGACAGACCTCTTGGGAGGGCACCAGATTTCTGTTCTTGGGTTGCCTCAAGTTTAGACCAAAGAGGACATTGTGGAAAAAACTCAACCACCCACATGAGCTTTTTAAAAGTGAAAACATTTTCTGATGTACATGCATATATTTCTTTCTCAAAGTGTATTAATTACTGCAGTGTAACTTAAACTATCACCTGTTTTTGTAAGTGTCATCAGGCAGGGACTCTGTTGTTATATGAAGTAGCTTTTTGAAATTTTATCATCCTGATAATTCATTACATTGCAATAATAACATTTAACTGAAGTTTTTTCATTCATTGTAGGAGCTCCGTTGGCTTTTACTCATTCTCCTGGCTGCATGTTCATTACTGACCTAAAGAATGACAATGTCAAATCCTTAGGAGGAGTCCCACAGGTCCATTGCATCTCTCAAGATCCTCTGCATTTCAGTGTTGTCTCAGCAGAAGCAGCGCAGAAGATAAAGACTCTAGAGACCCTAATTGGAATAGATCCAGGTATAAACAAAAAGTGTCTCCCTTTAATGCATTTGTTATGGGGTAGATACCACCTAACCTGCCTTTTTACATATTTAAAATTCAAGAACACAGTAAGAATCTAAAGGTGATTTTACAAATTCTTTGTGGAATGCAGTGAGTTTATATAACTAGGTCTTATATTTCCTGTTAGTGTAGTTAATATCACAGTCTGACCAAAACCATTGATTGTGGGTAATGGAATATCTGATCTTGATGACTATATGCTCTCAAAGTACACAGGAGCAGTGATGTTTACAGCAGACTGGAGAGTCCACAGGGAATAAGAACTGTTATTGAGTAAAACTGAAATTGGTATGTAAAATACAGGGCACCTCAGCTTGCTGGTAACAGCTACATGGGTGTTCACTATAGAGTAAATAGCACATTTCTTTACATATATTCATGACTACTGTGCTTCTACCAGAAAATTCTAGTAGTTGCATGTGTTTTTCAAACACCACTCTCTCATGGGTGGAATTATCTTAATTTCTGCTGACATATCTATCACTGAGGACCAAAGTGACCAGGTCACCACAGAAGGTAGTGGCTGGTTGTGTAGGTAGGGCTGCCTGTGTGTACAAGGAAGAGACGGAAGTAAAGGCAAACTGAGTAGTGCAACCATTCCTAAAATACACACTGAGTTAGTCCCCTCTGGCTGCTGTAAAGTCTGAGCTCAGTGTGCCATAAATTTTCTGAAATCCTCTGTAGGCAGTAGTGGAAAACAGCTTACGCCCAGCACTCCCAAGCTCCGGGTTTGGGCTGTGTGCATACATTTGGGTCTGTTTATTTTTACTCACAAGGCCTCTCCTTTCCCACTCTCTGGAGCTGGCTTGGCACAATGCCATGCTCTGCAGAAATACAGGACCTAACTTAAGAGTTAGCTCATTTTATTGCTAAAGGAGAGTACAGTACTTTGTCTCAGTCAATATACCCCACTTCTCAGAGACTCATATTCTGCTTTTTTTGTTTTGTTCTGAACATTTTTCTCTGTCCATTACCTGTGTATTGCCTGCGTGTTATTTAGGAAGAACAGAGGGATAAATGCCAAAGGGGAAGCTGAGGACAAAAAGAGGAAAATACAGGGGTGAGGGGAGCAAGAAGGATGAAGATGTGAGGAGATTGGAAAACAACAGTGAAGACTTACCTCTATGAGCCCATCATGCTGGTATTCATGGTTTTCTTGAGTGCTAGCAAATCGAAAGGACTGAGCCGTGAACTTTTTTCCAAGTGACAGGGAAGGGACATGGGATAGGAAGTGTTTGAACAATGAAAGCCATACACGGATAACAGTGTTGCCTATTTAGGGACTGACCCGTGAGAAGAGACTTCTGTTAATATTCATTTATTTCTCAAGGTCTGATAACGTGGTTCTCTACTACATGAAGTATTACAAGAACTTCTATTAGTCACCTAGATACCACAGTATTAATTGAGTTTATAAAGTCCCAAGGTAACTTACAATGTGTCTGAAACCTCACTTCTGAGGTTAATAATTTCATTAAGTGAAATTTGTTTGGGAGTCAGCTCTTCCCGAAGTGGATGGAGTTAAATAGAGACAAAGGACCAGCTTACACATCTGAAGTCTGCATCAGAACTTCGGTAAGGTGCTTGAGTTGCAGTCTGGCGTCGGTAGCTAAACTTGGTCTAGCAGGACTGTCAAAGGAAAGCAGAGGGCCAAAGAAAAGGAAACAATATGCAATAAGCTCTCAGAAAAAGTTATTTACACTGATACCTAGAAATGCTAGTTATAGTAATTTTCAAAATCGAACATTCTTAACCTGGAAGCACAGCCCATTATCTTCATTACTCATATCCTACATCTTCTTAGGTTTCCTGAGGAAATTACCCCAATTCCTGCCTTGACCAGAGGTTTTTCCCTCTTTTTTTTTTTAACCCATTTTACGTCACTAAAGTATGTACTTTCACCCAGCGGGAAACTTCAGCAGGAGAATGATGCATAGAAGTGTACTGCTCTCTTTGAAAACACTTGTCTAGGAGAGCGGGGTATAGCGCACCTGCAGCGCCAGGGTGAGCTGCTGGGGGCCTGCCTGGCCCTGTCCCACGCTGGCTCCGTGCTGATCACAACGGGATTCCCCACCCACTTCACCCACGAGCCGCCCGAGGAGAACGACGGCCCCCCGGGAGCCCTTGCCATGGCAGCCATGCTGCAGGCCTTGGAGAAACAGGTTGCCATAGTTACAGATCAGCGAGACATGGATCTGAATAAAAAGATTATGGAAGAAGCTGTTCAACTAGGTAAGAGACACGGTGGTTTTCAGTTTTTGTCTTGCTAATTTGAGCCGAGGTTTGCTTCAGTTATAATCTGTCACTTAGTACAGGACTTTTTTTTCCCCAGAGAATGAATCAGAATTCATCCTCTAAGCTCTGCTCAGCATTGCTACAATGACATTTTGTTAAACCTAGCTGGCATCAAGTAAATGTGTACATATCTGGATACTGATTCTGGATGAGTTGCTTGTGATAAATTCTGGATGTCTGTTCTTATTCTTGTAGACCTGTTTTCTACCTCAAGGTCCCATTTAATAGCATTTACATCTAAACAAGTTTAAATTAAAATAAGGATATAGGGAGCTCGTCAAGAACTGTGTAAGTTCTTGATTTGAATTCTTACTGTTCTAGCAATTTTGCTTTCTTTTTATTTTTTAAGTCACTCAAACATACATCAAACAAAATAAAAAGTATGTAGTATCTGAATTTCATTTTGCTTTCCTGTAGGAATCCTGAAGGAACCCATCCCTCTATTGAGTTATCAGAGGGAAAGTGCTGATTCAGCTTTAATGTTTTTGTGTGAGAATGGGAATCCTGGAAGACCTAGGTACGGGTATTCAGTTTTTGAGAATGGGTCACACCTCTACTGTGCAAAATTATAATAAAAATAAGGACCATGGTCTGAGAAGGCACAATGGCTACAAGTAAATCCTTAAGACTTGAAATGAACAGAATAAACTTTGAAGCCAAACACTGTTATTGGAGCACACACAGAGTACAGAATTCCACATTTTTCTGCAATTATGCACTTCTGGGGTACAAAAAAGAAACAATTCCTCATATACCAATAGTCCTCTTCCTTCAAAAAATTTCTAAAATTTATTCTATTAATTATATTATATAATTTATTCTAGAAATTATATTATATAATGTTATTCTATAAATATATATACATACACTATATATTATTTTACCAATTTTTAAATCAGTGAGAAGATCAAAAAGTATTATATCAAAGTCAGTGAAAGAGCTAAGAAAAGAGCTGTGGAGTGTGTACATTTTCTTGAGCTTTAGCTCTAGTCTGACAACTGGGGAATCTGATCTGACTTAATAAAATGTCATGTGTTTGTAATGGTGTGATTAGGGTCAATGCGCTGGAGAATTTGCTAAGTAGCTGTTTGCTCATTTCATTACTTAGCAGGCAACTTAAATTTCCTTGAAACAGGCATACATTGCTCATTTTTACTGATCTTTCCTTGTAAAGTATTTTCATGTAGTTGCCTTCAGTTTGCATTCTTTAATAAAAAGGTCTTTCACCCTGGTATGTGCTTCATTAACTTATTCAATTCCCACTTTTTTCCCCAGGTTAGTGTGTACTGTAAATAGTATGCATGATACTGTCTTCATTTTCTATGTATTGTTTTAAAAATGTTTTTTATAGTTATGCTTAATAAAAGTGCAGGCAGATTCTATTTAGATTGGTCCCTTAGTCCCAAAAAGCTGAAGTATTTTTTTAGGTAGACAACTAACCTGCTAAAGGTCTCTGGAATCACTGTAGATACCCACCCACAAGAACATTAAGTAATTCAGCAGAATTAGTAATCTCTTGACAGTAAAACTGGAGAAACAGAAGCAAAATAACTTAATTCTAACATACAGTGGCAGAACTGAGTAGTAAAGTTCTACTTAAAATGTAGGAGAGCTGCAGCACATCTTTCTACTTTCATAACCAACAAAATAGCCATAGACTTAAAAAATAAATCCCCCAAATCTAAAGACCCAAACCCAAACATTGCCTAACTAGAAACAGATGAATATTTGCCAAGTGATGCACTTTAAGCAGAGAATATATTTGCACTAACAAGGATTTAGATGATCATTAATTTTGCACTTTTTTGTTTTCTTTGAATACACTTGCAGAGACTAATATTTTACAAGATACCATCTGCTTTAATGTGAAACAGAGCCAGGCCAGATGGCTGACCCAAAGGGTTGCTGGCTAGGAGGATTGCAGGAACTTCTCCATTTCTTGGTAGCAAATGTGGCTTGGGGGAGCCAAAAGCTAAAGCTATTAAAAAAACCCTGAACTAACCTTTGAAAAAAAAACCATGGAGAACTACATTCAGAAATACAAAACAGTATCCAAGTTTTACCTTGAATCCCAAATGGTCAAAAAGTAGAATCAAGCACAAGCAGCCAACAGAAGAATTTTTCAGGTGAAAATCACAGCTTTGACTTTTCCCCTCTGTTTTTTTCATTCACCTCTAATCAGATTTGATCACCTGATAGCAATAGAGCGTGCTGGGATGGCTGCTGATGGCAATTATTACAATGCCAGGAAAGTTAACATTAAACATCTCGTGGATCCCATAGATGAACTATTTTTAGCTGCACAAACCATTCCAGGAGTCACAACAACAGGTAAGTGTGAGTTTGTGTGATATTCTCAGAAACAAGAGAAGCACAAAACAGGAACTCTTAGTGGTAGTGAAGGGGAGCAGCAGGCAGGTGCTGAGTAGCTGCTTTCAGGCTGCAGCTGTTGTGGTTGAATTTGAAGAGACCATTGCTGGACAAAACTTGCAAGTTTCTATTAAAGGATTCTCACAGCCAAAGAAAAAAAAAAAAAAAAGTTTATTTCAAAGTTATTTAAGGACAAAAAATCAAGCTCAGGTGTATTACCTGTACATAAGTGTGTTTACATGCACTCTAAGTGGAGTTTTTAATAGTGAATCTATTCTGTATTTTATGTGTTAAAGGCAGCATAGAAAGGAAATGGTTATGGGATGGTAACATTACTTATTAAAGTACTGGGTTTATGGTTGTTACACCTAAGTTAAAACAGCAGTCTTGATAGAATCTTTGTTTATATTGTCTTTAGCAGTACATTCCTTTAAGCAGGAATTGCACACTTGCATCTATTATAATAGTGCCTTCTCCAATGAAATATGTGCGTACAGTAAGAATCCTTGAAGGAGTGCCTTGTCCTTCCCACCAAAACAACATTGCCCTTTGCTAATACCTCTAATGAGAATGCTTTTGTCAACATGCTGCTCTCTCTTTAGGCAGTAAACCTTTTTACTTGAAAACTTATTTGTATCTGGTTTTGAAAAACTACACCATAGACCATTGTACGACATCTTTGTACAATCAAATGCTTCCTGCTACCATGTGTGGCCCAAATGAGAGTTTTGGAGATATATAATCTCTATAAATATTAAAATTAAATTGGAAATAAGTACCCATGCCAGACTGTCACATCAGAACATGTCTGCTAATTTAGCTTTTTTTCTTCTTATAGTGCTGAGGACTCACTCGTATTACCAAAAGTATGGGAACTTTGGCTTCTCGGTTTTGTTGTTTTTCAAACGTTTCCACAGAATTTAGAGAGCTTCTGCAGAGATAATTCATAGTCTGATTTCACTGTATTGGTATCATTTAAAAGCTGTGCAGCAGAGGACTTCACTGAATTTTTTTATCATTGTAAAATTTGCAATACTTTGTATTTAGATTTAATTCCATTTTTTTTCCTATTCATAAGACGTACCTTCCAACATTGAAAAGGAAGCACTCTAGATGGCACTGTCTTGGCAATCTCAACAAAGATTGACTGAATAAGTATAGGAAAAGCTCTGTTTTGTAAAGATGTCTGGCAAAATGCCTCAGAGCTTTATCTGCTGCTGTTAGTTTCAACTCCTGTCCCTGATTTTAGGTTGTTGATACAAGAACTTGATCTCTCCAGCTACTTATGTAACTTCACAACCTGATTCCTTTAGTAAAAATACCCTAATCTCTTCAAATATCTCCCACAGCAGCTCAAAGTATATTATTCATTTGCTGGATTTTTGGAATGTTCTGCCAGCTGAGAATTTGAATCTATTCAGCAGAAGGTAGTTTGTTTCAAACATTCTCTGAATATTCAAGTATACTACGAAATGTCATTAATAAAAAATACCACAGGCTTGTGAAAAAGAAGAAAAGCAGCTATTCAGATTCACCATGTCTCAGTGCTGTGAATTTTCTCGAAAGAGATACCTGCATAGAAAATGGTTTAACAAGTCATAGGCTTGTAAGGACAATGAAGGGATCTGCTCTCATCTCCCATGGCATTTGTGTATGTGGATATTCTGCTCTGGAGAACTAATTGAGTATCTGTAGGAAAAAAAAAATGGAACTGTTTCTTACATTGTCTGTTACCTAGTTAACATTTCTTGTTTTGCTTATCACACTGATTTTTTGTGTCTGTTTTTTGTAATTGGGTAGCAATTTCTTGGGTTGGCTGTTGGGTTTTTCAGTGTGTTTCTGCAAAGCTTAGTTTAACTTAGCCACTGGGCTGTGGCCTTTGTGTCTTGTCTCCCATTACTGATAGCAATGTATTGCTACTGATGAGGATAAATTTTTTTCTGGTGGGGCTATCTTCAACTTTCTTTATGGTCAGTAGGAATTTGGAGGCGTATGACTGGTTCCAAAATGAATGCAAATATTGTACAGCATTAGGGTGGAGTACTCAAATAACCTTATGGGCTAGAATACAAGAAAGATGAAGTTTTCAGTCTACAGAAGTCCTTTATATAGTGTGCTCCATGGTGAGAAGCACTGTGTCAGTAGGTGGAGAGGGGAAACGTTAGAACATTTGTTACATGCTGATTAGTTGCTGTCAAGTGTTCCATTTAAAACAAGATCTGTGTTTTAAAAAAAAATCTGATCTGGTAGTTTGACCACAGACAAAGTGTGAGCCCTGTCTACAATTGTATGGGTGCTGACATCCTAATAACTCAGAGAGTAAGGAGCAGCCTTGAGGAATTCACAGAGTAAGAAGACATGAAAGGCTGAGTTTGGAAGGGACTCATTTTCCACATGAGACTGAAATGAAAGATTAAGAGATGTTACTGGAACCGCATATTATTTTTTTCAGCTGTCATACAATTGACCTAGCTATATTCTATTTATCTATGAGCTAATTAAAAGCTTTCCAAAGTACTGCATGAAAAAATGGGGTCACACATTTCCCTTTCATAATGATTTTTAGCACAGAAGTCTGACGTCTCCTGCATATTTCATGAATGTAGTTTCAAGAAACAATGTAGTCAGTGGGAACTTGCATGGAAGATCCAGCAGAACTATTTTTCCTTTGCCTGGAAAGCAATTGGGCCTTTAGAAGAGGATTTATCTTGCCTATTTTCAGACATCTATATTTGAGATGTCTGCCTTGGGATGAGATGAACTGAATGTGTGAAGGGAGTGTTTCTTTCTGCTGACTTTAAAAGCAGTGTAGCTGACTGGCTCATGTGTGGATGGCTGCGTTTGCACAGGTGAATTTCGCTCTGGAGATCTACAGTAAAACAGTTCTCTGGCCATGTGTGGAGGAAGAAGAAGAAAACAGATGGGACAGGAGACTTTTCAGTGGGGTGTTCTTTTCCTCCCAGTATCACACAAATGGGATACATCCACAGCAGTAGATCTACTAATTGTGCAGCCATCCTGGTGACAGGGCTCCCACAAAGACAAGAAAAGCAAAGCAGGACTGATAAAAAAAGCCCTGAGAAATGGATATCTTTAACTGAAAGATACTGTTGGTTATCTTCATGGGACAAGAATTCATCTTAGCCTTTTTAAAGAATATTAAGAGCAAATATTTTAATTTTGAGTATAAGAAAAATCAGAACATTGTGTGCAATTCCTACGAAGCTGTAGAACTTCCATATTTACATATGAGGATAGATGCACCAGGATTATATCAATACCTCTTTGAAAAGTGCTACCAATGAACAGATTTTTGAAAGCACATTAACTCCCAATGGTGAAATAAATGTGAGTAGATTATTAAAGATAAAAAAGAGTAGCTGTTCCATGGCAAATCCTTTTATGTAAACTATGTGTCACTCAGTTATGCCCCACTTGACTGGATAGACTTAAGGAATCAAATAAAAAACTGCTGCTGAGAAATAACCTTCCACTTCATTTAAAGAAGAAATTTTCTGCAGACATGAGATATTTATGCAGTTACTAAAAGTGTTAAATTTACCAGTTTTCAGGGCTTGAAGTGTAAATTATAAATATTGTAATTTCTCTCCTGTAGCACATGCTATGCATTAGAGCACAGTCACATTTCAAATTCAAATCTGATACATCACAGTGAGGACTTGGAGCTCTTCACTGTTCTGTTTCACAGACATTGTCTAGGATTTTTCTGTAAAATCTTCAAATTGAAGACAGTGCCATTCAGATTAACAGATGAACGAGAAATTTTAATTCCCAACTAAATAGGTGGAATTTTCTAGTATGGTTTTTAATATATTGGTAAGTGACTAGAGGTACTATCCAGCTTTTATGTAAACTGCTAGTTTATATGTTACCCCCATCTCCAGATCTCTAAATGACATCTGACAACTTTATGTCCCAAACATAGGGTTGCCCAGAATTTTTCTGAAATTACATAAATCCCACTAATTTCACTAAAATCACTAAGACAAATACACAATATTTCTATTTACAAAAACAACAAAATTTCTATTTTCAAAAGCAACGAAAATCAAGGCCACACATCCAGTATATAAGAACACTTAAAAAATTGAAGACTAGCTATTTTTTTGGTAAATGACTCTGGAAAATGAAAACAGTAACAGTACACAGGGCTGGGCTCTTTGTGTACTGTGGCACATTAGTGATCTGTATCAAACAGATGGGCAGTGCAGTCAGGCCTACTTCTGCCCAAACCCTTATGTACATTTTTGCTTGTCTTTCTGCAATAGTTGTGATTTCTATTCTGTTTTTTTTAATTAAATCTTGTAACAAGCCGAAGTTTTCTATGCTTGCTTTATTACACAATTGTCGGCTAATTTCTCAGGTTTATTTCGGTTTAATTTTCTATCTTCTTTCTCTGTTTGTGCTGATGTATTTGTGATACCACAGTATACAGAACACTTGCGTAAGGCCTTCCATAAGCGAAGTTTATTGCCTTAATTCTGTCTGCAGTTCACAACCACTTGATAATTTTGATCTCTTTTGCATGCACGCAAAGTACAGTGTACATTGCACGTATAAACTTAGAGGTTGGCATGTAATAGATGATGCTTTCAGCTATTTCATTCACAGTCTTCTGTTTTTAGGCACTGGGGATGAAAAAGGATAAACCATCTCATATGGAGCTATGAACTATCACAGCAACTGTGGGGAAGACTGGATGCTTTCTAAAGGGATTGTCAGTTGTATGCTGTGTTCGTACTTATTTTGTCTTTTTCTCTTTTATGAAGGTGTTGGAGATGGAGGAAACGAATTAGGAATGGGCAAAGTAAAAGACGCTGTAAAGAAGCACATAAAAAATGGAGATGTTATAGCTTGTGATGTTGAAGCTGATTTTACTGTTGTAGCTGGTAAGGGATTTTTGGTGGGGTGGGAGAGTAGCTGATGTTTGAGAATAGAACTGACATGGAAACATTTGTCTTTCCAAGTAATTTGTATTAGTTCTTTCCAAGTCATCCATGGAAAACTAATCTGTCTCAGTATTATGAACGTTTTCTGAAGAGTTAAGCACCTGTTGCTTCAGAAAAACTGACTGAAAATTGAGGATATTCCATCAACAAAGTGTATTTAATTGGAAATATGGCAAATCCTGAGTATTCTCGAAAAATCACACGTTATATAAAATCATAGAACCATAGAATCCATCCAACAATGGCTTGGGTTTGAATGGACCTTGAACATCATCTAGTTCCTACTCCCCCTGCCATGGGCAGGAAACCTTTCACTAGACCAGGTTACTCAATAACAAAAATCAATAAGGAAGACCGCAGAAGTGATCTGTGTGGGAATTAAAATGTTTGTGCACATACAAATTTTCAGTATAATTGATAAACCTCTGTGAGTGTGCTTGTATCAGGCATAAATTAGTCATATTGCTCCTTTACAAAGAGGTAAGTTCTTTCACTAATCACTGAAGGAAAATGTACATTCTTAATGTTCAGCTAAACCTGAATGTTACAGTTAAAGTTCTCTTATACACCAGCAGAAAATAAAATTCACAGTGAGAGAGAGGTGTTCAGCAAGGACCAACCTGTGAGCTGGATGGTCCATATTGTTGTTGGGCTCGGGTTTCCCTGTTCTTAACCCAGGTGTCTCTGACATACTCCGGACACTAAGCAGCCAATTTTTGCAGTTTGGTTTCACAGTGCCACTCTTTGCAGGGGTCTCTAACTGGGGTGGCTACGCCATTGCCTGTGCTCTGTCTGTGCTGCGCTCCTGTGAGATCCACGACCGCTACCTGCGCAGAGCCATCGGCTTTCCACACGCACCGAGCAAGAGGCTCTGGCTGCCGGCGCTTCCGTCTGTCACCAAGGTAAGTCCTGTGCGCCGAGGGGTTGGGACTTGCTCGTGACACACAGATGGAAGGGGCCACCAGCTGCTGAATCCTGCCTAGTCCAGTTCAATACCTTGCCTTCACAAGGTGTCTTGGTTTGGAAGACAGGTGTCTGCTAAGGAAGGGAGGAGCCTCCTTTGGAATGGAAAATGTAACCCCCTTCCCTTTGAATTATTATAATTGTGAAATTAAGGAGCTTTCAGGCAAAGATATGAGAAATAGGAATAACAGTTCTTTACTAATACATATAACAAGGCAATAATACAGAAATACTGGCTTAACCTGACAGAGTCAGGACACGACCTGACACCCTGCCGGGCAGGGTGGTGGTAGCAGTCCGATTAAGCAGACTCCAATTAGAGTCCGATATCACTCTCTGAAGTGATAGATGTGGTTCTGTCGAAGCAGTGATCCTGTAGAAGGGTCTGGTCTTCCTCTGGAGGTCCAGTGGTGGTTATGTAGCTCTTGTCCTCTGGGAATCCAGTAGCTAAGGGCTGAGTGTGGTGTTCCAAGCCTCAGATTATATCCAGGAAGGACTGCTTGGTTCCTCCCCTGGGCGGAGCATCTCACAATGGGATGATGTAATTTTATGAGTCATACAGTGAGGTTTGATAGCCCATTAACAGAAAAATATCTCTCCAGAGGGAGTTATCAGGGTTGTGTTATGGAAGAGATAAAGAACCCTGCCCCACCTGGTTTTAACAGATGGTGATAGAATACATACTTTTGGTTACATCTTACATTGTAACCTAGGACACAAAGTCCTTGGGGACTTTTGGGGATTCCTTGTGAAGGAGCAGCCACACTGTACTTAGACTGTTCCACAAAGGATTCAAAAGAGACTCTAAATAAAAATCCTCCAATATGAATGTATTCATGTCTTCTAACTTCAAGCAGACGACAGTGCTACAATTTTATGGGCAATACAAGAAATCCCTGTATTGAGATACAGTGATTAAAATTCCCTGTTCGCTTCCTTAGCATCATTCATGATTTTATAACTCTCTATTGTAGTGTCCTTTAGATATCTGCTTCCAAAATCAAAAGCCACAGTTCTTATGCAGTAGCCACTCCATACTTCTGCTCTTTGTGCCTTACTTCTGATCTTTCCACCTTTTCTAGTTTGCTGGAACATTTCTGCAATTAGTTTTGAATGTTTCTAAATTAAAGTTGGAGAAAAACTTGTACATGAATATTTTTAAATGTGTTTTGACTAATGCAGCTCTGTACAGTGTGATATTCTGGGAATGCAAAGGTTTCAGACTGAGAAAAAGCAAACTAACTGAGAGGGGTAAGAAATGACTGTGATCTGTGCTCATCCTGCTAAGCACGTGCCTCTTTTTTTAACTTGGCAGTGGTTAAAAAAAAAATCTGTCTATATATATACACACACACTAATGATTAAATAAGGTTTGTTCCACATATTTGCAATAACTTAGGAAGTTCAAAATTCAGCTTTATTGGCAGAGTACCTCTATGGAGATTTGGACAAAGCCATTAAGTTTGTGACCTCCAAGAATACTAAGCAGAATGCAATCCATCTACCATAGAAACTGTCCAAAACAAAGACGTTTTTCTCCTGAGATGACAGGACATTCTGCATGAAATTCCAACAAAGCACCTTTAAAGTATTTTAGAGTAGATCTCACTAATTTTTTTTAATTTTTGCTATCTTAGTTTTTCATCCAGAGGTCAAAAAACTGAAACTGATACCAACACTTGGCACAGCCATATAGTTTAACAAAGCTTATATGGCCCTTTTCAGCAGTCTTTTCATAAAATAGATTAATTACTTTACAGTTTTCTATGTTTTTTCCAGTGGCATCTACTGGTTTTTGACCTTTAAATTAATGCATCCTAAAATTACTATGATCAAAATTCCTGGTAATGAGATACTGTAATTAAATGTCATATTGTGTACAGGAAAACCTTGTTTTTGTTTTACTAAGCTGTGCAGCTGGGAATATTAATGATCCAATAATGGACTACTGAAAGTGCAATATGAAAATCTATTGAGATAAAATTAATGGAAACAGTTTTGTGGAGGAGAGAAAATGACAAAATGTCTGACAAGAAAATATGATATCTTTAATTATAAATCACACAGCAGTGAACAGTGCAGAAGACTGAATATATTAGTATTCACATACTCCATTAGTATAAAAAAAATCAGACCATTTATGTTTATATGGCTACTTTCTGCAAAATTCAGATTCATTTAGTGCTATAATAATTGGCCTAGTGAGATAAAGAGCAACACCACACAGATCCACCTCGGAGTTTATATTTGTGTTTGTAATTGGAAAGAGGACATTTGGAGGAGTGCCTAAGCACCAGACAGCTTTCTTATAGTGTGCTTTACTTTTCTTCAAAAAATGGCATTTCTACAAATGCTGTAGGTCATAATTGTTGCGGCGGGCGGATGGTGAGGTGCCGCAACCTTCCGGAAGCGTCTCCAGAGGGAAGCCGCTTTGGAGGGCAGCCGGGGACACACACACACACTCACGCACACACCGGATAGCTGCAATCCAATAAATGGGCCGACGACAAAGAGGTGCAGGAAGGGTCTCCGTATGGGGTTCCACAGGAGGAGTTTATTGCATCCACATGCAAAGAGGTCCAGGGACGAAGACAAGGACCAGGGGAGGGTTTAGGTTTATCTATGGGGGCAGAGAGAGCATCAGAACCAATGATTTGAGGGCACAGGGGCGGTACACAGGCGGGGCTGGGGTACGAAAACCAATGGGGAAATGGTGAGGGAGGGAGTGAGGGGCAGTGGGGATCAGGGAAGGGAGAACTTTGTAGAACAGGGACATGTAAGGAGTGAGGGGGCAGGGAGGCCAGTGGGCCAACCGGGGGAGCAGGACCAGGGTACATTAACATAATAACAGAAAGCCTCTTGGGAAGAGCCATTTTTGTCTCCCTAACGTAGGGAGAACCTTTGGGCTTAAGGCCCATTTCTCCAAGGGGATGTGGGCTCACCAGCCTCCACACATAATTACTAAGTGAAGACTTCCCCTGAAACCAACATTATTTCCCTGCAGGCTCGTGTTAGAGCAGTGTCAGGATTGCACTGCCAAACCCCAGAACTGTGGAGCTGTCCCTTCCCACTGAACAGCAAACTAAGATTGTTCTGTGTTCATGGATCAGCCTTTACACACATCTTAGTGAGAGATGCTGCAAAGCATTTGTTCCGTGGTGAGAACTGCAGGAGCAAGAAACAATTGGACCTAAACAATCCTTGCTTACCTAATAATTTGATTATGGTGTTGGCTTGGATTTTCAGATGTTTGTAGTACTTTTATACCAAAGTGACTGTAATGAAATTCATTCATTCATACATATCCAAATGCAGCTAATGCTAAACATCCTACAGTCAACTCTGCATTTCATTGCATCTCACAATCAGGTTAATACATCAAGCATTTGTTCTTTTACTGAACTCTTTATTAATGGCAGCATATTAACCGTATAGGTTTTTCTAAAATTATGACCTCTAAGAATATGAATTATATTTTGAATATCTGAAGGTGTGATGTATTTTTAGTATGCTTTATCAGCTTTGTCATTCATAAGGAAGTTCTTCCCCTTGAATAAAGCACAAACAAACGATATTTTTCTATTATTTTGATTATTTTTTCTGGTTACCCCACTTCCAACATATTTATTTACTAAAGAGAGAACTGTGGTGAAATTGCAGCACTGTGCAGCTAAGGAAGCGTGCTGTACATTGTTTTTGCTTATTACAAATGGAAACAGTAGCATTTGATGACAGACTATGGTTTATCAGGCATAGTTATGTAGTATTAAGCAAGCAAACTTTTTTACCTCATCTAAGCAGATCAGAGCGCGTTAATATGTAAATATGTAGCAGAAGCCATTCATATTAGAAATTACATTGTGGGTACTCGACTTGGGCCTCTCTTTTGTGACGAGAGATCTCCTTTGTCCTTTTGCATTTAGATACACTAAGTGCTAAGAGAAACCTCTGTAGTGCAGAAAGATCAGTTGTATATATTTGCATTCATATATATGATCGTTTATATGATATAAACTGATGTGTATTTATAATTTTATAAATTACAAAGTAGCAAATTTTATGCTACTAGTGTATCCAGGTAATTTCCTTAAATAGATGTGTCACTGCTGACACCACGTAACTATGCATATTTTTCCTCTAGTAGAAAACCAGAGCCTCATTTAATTTTGTTGCAGCTAAGAACTAGGATGTTTTACCAGGAAATAAAGGACAGATCTTTAGAAAGTGTATTCAGAAAGCAGGTTACAAAATTAAACTGAATTGATCGTGCAGGGCATGCTTTGCTTCATTCAGAAATGATTATATTTTGGCCATGTACTGTGTTATGTCAAATACAACCATACTGTGTCTCAATTCAGATATACAGGTATGTATTCTTTGTGGTTTACAAGTGTTCCTGGAAAAAGTTGTAACATTTGATATGAGAAATTTAGATATTTCAGCTTTATAATTTTTTCATCATTCATTTGTGTCCAGAAGATAAAGAATTTTGCTAGAGGTTATTGTGTGGTAATGTCAAACAAGAAGTGTTAAAACCTAGACCTCTCTGTCAAGGACACTGGTAGGACTGTTCCTACTGTTCCAGTAGCAATTGCCATGCAAATGGAAATGGCACAGTAGACAAAGACCAGAAAGGGCATTCCTAGAAAAGAAAGGGAGGAAAAGATAGGTAGGTGAGTGCTTCAAGGTCTTATATAACTTATCACAGGGTTGGCGTAAGGGAAGCTAAAAAGTGACTGGGTTTTTCATTTTCTTGGATTTTTGTTAACAGAATTCAAGAAATAAATTCTCACTGTAGTAAAAGCTAAGAAAATAGAAAGAGCTTTACTGTGTACATTTCATGACAAATGACAGGCAGAGCAGTTTGTGCCAGACATGCATCTACTTGAAACCAGATCTTCAAATTTCACTGTTCCCTGTGGTTTTTTCAGCACTCATTTTATCCCATCTTTTCATCTCCCAATGCTAACTGGCCCATAGCTCAGAAAAAAGGATTTTGTTCCCTCTGTGTACTTTTACAGCTCAACTTGGAACACACTTTGTTATCTGTTTACATTAGTTAAGCAAGAAAATAACTGTAGTTCTAAACAAAGTATATGCTATTTCAGAGCATGCCAAGGAGGCACAATTTCCGAGGTTGTTTTCTCCCCACTCATTCCCTAAGCAACCAGAATTCTCATAAAATCAATGATAAAAAGGGAAGAGAGGGCCAAAGGCACAGAGAGATCAGAGAAGCTGCAGAAAAGTGAGTGCGCAGCCCATCCAGGTGCTCTCTGTAACCTTTTTTCCTGGTGCATCCTCTTTCCCTTCTGTTCTCTTTCTTTAAAAATGCAGCTGCAGCCAGCTGCCTTGCTAAGGAAACCACAGATGGATTTTTGAGACACTTTGGGTGGAGGTTCCTCTGGTTCTGATTTGTGCAATATAGGAACTTGAAACCAGGCGAAAAATGATGTTCCTGAATTGACACTAATTTTCTATTTGAGAGAGTGTGGAGAATGATAATATTCAGTAGTTAAATAGTGAGTCAAGATTATAAACCATCTGATACTCCCTGAGCTCCAGATGCTAAACATATTCTTTGGGACAAGATAGTACTTGCAAGTTTATGGTAAAATAGATATGGAGGATATGGTCAGTCTCTCCCACAATTAAAATAAAGATCTTGATGACTGCTGTTGTCTGATTCAGAATTTTAATTATACTCTGTTTCTTTGTTTTTTAAGGAAGAAAAGCTTCTGAAAACACTTGTGCAGCTTGGGGTCCGCAGTGGCAAAACTGCCAGTCTAGAGATGGAAGTGGATGGGCTGCCCTTCTACAACACCCATTCGCTTATGATTGAAAAGCTGCTGCAGGAAGCACAGCAGTGACTGCCCCTAATGATTTCTGCATCAAGAGTTGCTCCCATGTAATTTCCTTGTTCTTGAGGCTCTCACAAAGTGTAAAAGATCAGAAAAAGATGACTTTTCATCTCTGGTGTCTGGACCACGCACAGCCCTTCATTGTTATCCTTACAACATCTCTGTGAAACAAGAAGAGGGTATCATCACAATGACTTGGTCTGCCTTTCTTTTCTGTGATTTTATAATGGAGAATGAATATTAAATGGTATATAATAAGAGATGATCTGGCTTTTACAGAGAAAGCATGCAATTACAGTGAGATATTATTGCACCGCTGTTCTTGTTTTACTAACCTCATAACTGCAACAGGAAGCAACTCTCGTAGCAACTTGGATTTAAAAATACTTGTGGTGAGGAAAACAGCACCAGTAGAGAGGGGAGATTCAAAACAAAACTGCAGTATTACAGTAGTGAAAGCTCCACTGCACACTTCCTGTAGCCCCTCTGTCTTCTTATGGTGTGGGATAGTTTGTGGAAGTGTGAGGAGATAAGGAGAAAATTTCAACTGAGCTAATGAAAACAAGGGCAGCGTTGCAGACCTTCTATGTACAGGGTAGGCTGTGCCATTGACTTCCATCGTATCAGTAGTTTGCCACTTACATATTTTGCTGCCTTCTGGGTAATGGAGAAAATTTGTAGACATTTCAGAGTATCCTGTTGTTAAGAAGAAATTATTTGAATTTATAAATAATGATTAAAATTATTTATTAGAAATAAAAGTATAATTAGAAATGAATAAACATTTGCATTCAATATGAAATAACATTATGTAAATAAACATTTACATGAATCCCTGTTATAGAAATTCAGCTCCTGACAAGACTGAGTGAAGTAACATTAAATTCTATCCCACAGGATTTCTAACACTGAAGCAGTACACAACACGTGGTTGTGAATTGTGCCCAAGTTTTGTCATTTAAAGCTGTGATTTTTACCTTAACTCCAGGTGAATGTCAGGACTGAAGCTCTGCTGGCTGTCAGCCCTTGCAGCAGAGAGGGGAGGCTACATTTGACACTGCACCTCTAGAGCACTGGTGCTTTACCTGTTGTAGACTGGAAGGTGCCTTTAGTTGGACTTCCAGCAGCCAGCAACACCTTATATCTATTTCCTTCCTGGCAGGTGAGTTTTATTTTCCTTCTTTGATGCAAGACAAACAACTTAACTTTTTCAGAATGAGAAAAGTAGTTTCATGCCACAAACACTAGCATATTTTAAAGATTAATATCCTGAAGTCTCTTAGGATACAGAGCCTTTAAAGACATAAAATAGTTGAACACATGACAGAAAGAAATCTTAATGCCAGACTTGCTGCTAGATATTCAGATTCACTGAAGATCCCAATGTTTATTTTATAGATCAGTCATGACTTTAGATTCATTTTATCTCAAACCTTCTGAAAGGATGTTCTAGAAAAGCATGTTTGAAGTTTCACAATTAGAAAACATCTCCTTTAGAAGTCTCTAAACTCTCAAAACTCTAAGCATTAAGTAAAATATTTCATATGAATGCTTGAACTTTTTTGCCAAAGCCAGCAACCCTGTAGGATGGCATATGTTCACTGCTGCACAGAATCCACAGAAGGAAATTGGCATCATTTTAAAAGAAGCAGCTGATTTTATTCTCCATGTGCTACTGACATATTACACTAAGAGCTGCAATGTATATTATTCTTTCCAAGCACTAACTTTTGTCAAAAAAATTTCATTTAGTAAGCTTTTGCTCTTTTTTCCCCCAAAATACAAGTTTTAACAGTCAGATTTCATTAAGAAATACAAAATTTAATAATTTATTTCTCTCTTTCTCTAGTGCATGCTTTTAAAATCCCTTCTCATATGCAGTCCCAAGCGCTGTATTTACTGCAATAGCATGTGTAGCATGTCTCTAGCAACCTTAGCAGGACCCTTGAGTGAGTGTGTTTTGGCTGAGATGGAAGGAAGAGCTCTGAGTGGGAGTTTCCTTCCTGCTATATTGGTTACAGTTCTGCAGCCTGAGCTGAACAGTTACAATACAGAAAGAATTGATAAAATATTGGCTTCAAGAAAAAAAAAGAGGGAAAAGAAGAAAAAAACCCCTCCCTTCTGCTGCGGGTTAGCAGGTTAAGTGCTGAGAACTGCAGCAGAATGCTGGGCTGTGCTACACAAGTTTCCATCTGATTTTAAACTGCAGCAGCTGACCAAAGCTGACCACATCAAAGCACCAACTCAAATAAGCCTTAATCCCTCAGATGACAATTCCATGTAGTACAGCACGCTCTGCATTCCAGTTGTCTAATTTAAACAACGTGGGTAACTGTAAAGAAGCAATGCATAAACATGACAACAAATATTCAATCCTAGAACAAACCACGTGTGTGTCTTGCAGCCTGACAGGTCGTGGGGGTCCAAGGAGTTGGTGCTTAACAATGTACAAGCTCAGCACTACAGCAGTTGGGAGGAAGTCCTTGCCTCATGACACCCTTGGAACACACAGCAGATGAGATGAAAGATTAGGAGAAAACCTTGGAACACACAGCAGATGAGATGAAAGATTAGGAGAAAATAAAGCTAAACAGTGCTAATAGTCAGGAGAAAAAAATGCAGATGTAAGGCAATTAATCCAGCTGAGTGGTCGAAGTATAAAGAAATGTAAAATAATTAAACAAACCAAATGTTAACCTAAGCAAACCTAATCCCCTCTTGGGATTGGGGACATGAATCCTTTCTCCAAGAGGAGGGAGGAGAGGATCTGTAGTTTCACAAACAGAAACTGTGGGCCAAAGCTAAAAGATAGTTATTTCAAACATAGAGTGAAAAAATATAAAAAGAAAATTATAAAAACATTCTTTATTAAACACATCCACTAATTATATCCAATATTGCACTCTCGAGGTGGTTTCCAGAAAACTGTTAGTGTGTGTTCCTTTTGGAATCTGATGACCAGCAAGGCTGTGTTACAATGACATACTTCGGATAGCATCTGTCTAGACAACCTTTTGACTTAAAAGCAAACCAAAGAAACAAAACTGATTATACTGCTGGAAGTTATGAGCTCCAGGGTGTAGAGAGAGAGATGTTTCAAGGAAGATCTGGAACCAGAGAACTGAAAGGACAAGGCAATATTCACAGTGTAAGAGCTACAGATACAAGGAGGTGTGAGGAGCAGATCACTAAGAAGAATCACACAGGATTCATTAGTGTAAGAAAAAAACCCTAAGAAACCTAGAGAGCAGGTGGTGGTAGAAACAATGCTATGGAGCACAACTCCCACATCATTAAAAGCCACTATTCTCCACTTACTCCTGTATTTTTTTGCTGTCTAAACCAGGACATAGATCATTCATACATCATATTTCTGATACTGTATTTACTGAACCATGACTGAACCCTAAGGTATATTATCTGTGGGCAAAAACAGAGTTTAAACAGAATTCATTCAACAGTTTCCCTAACAAATGAATTGTTGTATAATTGCCTGCATGGTCTGTGCTGCACAAAATACACAAAGAGCAAAGGACACAATCAAAACCGTAGCAAGGTGTAGTAGCATTTAGATGTAAATAAATGTTCTTGAACACAGTGACTCAGAGAAGCACATGGGATCAAAGTGCCTCGTGTACTACCCACCTCCTGTTCTCTTCCAAGTCAATAAACCAAGTTACTGACACCCACTGGAGCCCAGGGTCTCACAGTTCTGGAAGTCTCTAGGAGCCTTATGATGAGGTTTAACAGTCTGAGCTTCAACAGTCAAAACACAGCCCGAAGGTCTCAGCAGGTGCTGAGTTCCTTGTGCGTGTTCTCCCATAATGTCTTGCACTATCAGAATCATTGTTTTAGGAGTCTGGTTCTGGCATGGTCTCTACAGGCTTTGTAACTGGCAGAAGGAGAAGTTATTTCAGAGAGTTACAGAGATGTTGCAGAAGTGTTTTGTCGGTTCTTTTTGAAACTACATATCGGGACATTGAATTTTTTCTGTCTCTGACCTTTTCAGTAGATGATGACAGCTTGTAGAGAATTATTTTCTCTAGATGCGACAGGGGAGAACAGAAAGCAGTTAAAGATGAGTTCACCAGAACTACACACCGTCAGTACTGGCTTATTCCAGTCAATGGAGTCATCAAGACAAACAGGTTTTAAGTGGTAGCACAACAACAACAGATACATGATTATAACTGAACTGACTTAGCATATGCTTTCCTCACTATTGCCAGGGTCCAAGCACCTCCAGAAACAGCTTCACTGTACAGCATTGCTCATAAGCCTTTGGGAGGTCACACTGTTGTAATATGTGAATAATTCAGACAGATACACAACACGGCCATAGCTGCAGATTTAGGATTAAGGTCCTTTTTTGATTAATGCTATAGGCTGTCTGCATCAGTTGTGAAGCAATCCTTCATTCCAGCACCATCAAGTGGTATTTGTAACAACCCTGGTTGTTGCTCATGCTGCGCTCTCTTGGGAGTTTCAGTAGTGTTCAGTGGATAGGATTCCTTCGTCTCAGTACTCAGATGGCCTAAACATGTTAGACAAGAGTCTCTCATCTTGACAAAGTTCTGGTAAGTGCTTTCACTGGAAAAACAGTACAATACTGGGTCAGCAACACAGTTAAAAGTAGTTAACAGAAGAGAAATATGGTAAACATTAAATATTTTCTCAGCAAATGAGCAGTTGTTCTCCAACAAGCTACGAACTACAAGTAGGATGTGGTATGGCCCAAAGCAGACTAAAAATATGAAAACAGTGCTTGAAACCAGTCTTTTAATTTGGATTTTCTTCTTCTTTTGAGTGCCGGGACTCTTGTGGACAACTCGTAAAATCCCACAGTAGGAGAAGGCCAGCAGAAAGAAAGGGAAAAGGAAGCCAGCAGAGAAGCGGTAGTAATTGACGTTGTGCTCCCATTTCTTGATGGGGTAATGCTCAAAGCACACCAAGTGGCTCTCAGCATCCATACTGATCTCCCCGTGTGTGAAGACAAAGCAGCATGTCATTATTTCTTTGGCCCAGATGATGAGGCTCACAATGGCAGCAGCCTTCATGGTCCGAAAGTGCTGAAAGCGAAAGGGGTGCACTACGGCCAGATAGCGGTCGATGGAGATGCAGCACAGGAAGCCCACGCTGATGTAGATATTCTCATACAGGATGAAGCCACAAATTTTGCACAGCAGCTCATCATAGGTCCAGTTGTCATGCTGTAAAGCGTACTGAAGCCAAAAAGGCAAAGAAAATATGTACAGCAGGTCTGCTATAGTCAAGTTGCAAAGGTAGATACCTAATTCATTTTTAGCTTTGATCTGTAAATACCCATAGTACAGTGACAGGCAGTTAGCTGGCAAGCCTAATATAAACACAAATAGGTACACCACAGGGGATAATGTCTCGTGGATATCATGATTAATATTGCACTTCTCAGTCGCATTCTCTGTGAAATTCACCATCTTCTACTTTTCTCTGTGTATCACTCATCAGGGTCCTGAATGTAAGATTTAATTACATTCAGGTTTCATGTAGAGTTTATTTCTTCCACAAACCTTTAGGCTGAAGTGATGCCTTGCTGCAGGATGTTAATAACCTGAAGATAAAACACAAGGAAATCTTTAGAAGGGATACAATTGTTAAATATATAGTACACTTTTCAGAAAGCTGCCTTTTCCTAACCCTAAATTTCTTATAGTCTTTGATAAAGATAAAGCCTGTCTGGGAAACCATGAATCACATAAGTCCTAGTATGTAACAGAAAAATGCCAGAAAATGTGATCCAGAATCACAAAGCCGATTACAAATACTCGTTTTTTTAGCTTTGGAGGTATCTAAAATGTGAAGAAATATCATCTCTGTTTTACAGATCAGGTAGAAAAGCAGTAATCAGATTTGTCTGCAATGGAAAAGGTCTCTGGTAAACCAGCAGTCCACTCAGACTTCCTTAGAGGATGTAGGGTGCACAAAACTGTTGATTTTTAATTTCCATTTCTTAAATTTTCTTTTATATACAAGATACCATGTAATATGCAGTTCAATTCATCAGGATGAAAAAAAAAGGACTTTTTAGCACTCTCTCTTACAGCTACTTGTAAACACAATCCTGAAAGCAAGCTGTCTTCCTCTGTTAGAAGGACGTGGTAACACTCTGGTGCAGTGCATCCCCATGGTCTCAGTTCTACAGGATATGATACTACATATTCCTAATTTGCCATCAACTCCCAAACCCACTCATTTACTCTTACTACTTGCACATTTGTATCTTTCCTTTTCACTTTCACTGAATATGAATGTAATTGTTTTCATCTGAAGAGTCTGGTGTAATCCAAACACATACCCATAGAAACCATTGCTATGCTATGCTATGCTGTGCTATGCTATGCTGTACTATACTAATACTATACTATACCATACTATATTATGCTATACTATAACTATTTAAAACACAAAAGTCACTGCTGGCAATGGGTTAGCACTCAGTTCTACTAGGTGAAGCCTGGACCAAGCTCACAATGAGGAAACCCTCAGCTAAACAATGAAATACCCCATTCGGCACTTTATCACCTCATGATACATTCACATGAGCACAAATGCTCCGCACTGGAGAACAGCAGGGCAAACTGTGCCTGGTCTGAAGGGGATGCATGTTTAACCTGATGGTGCAGAACAGCAAGACTGTGTTTCTTTAAATCTCTCCTCAGAAAATTCAAGGTTGTCGGCTATACCTTTATAAGATTAACAATTTGTGTACTCTTTTTACGGCTTCAGATACTATGGATTCAAAAGAAGCACTATCCAAATACAAAGATAAGGCCTTGATGCTTTTTTCTGTTTGCTATGCTAATGTGCATTTTTGTCACCATATTCTGTCCCATCTAGGAACATAAAATTTCTTCCAAGGCAACCCTTACAGAAACATGACCACACTACAGTAAAATTAGTGTCAGCTTTAGCATTTGAGGATGTTACTGTCATATAATTTTTTTAATACATGATTTTTTTTTCAGTGATAGGCTTTACTCCTGTAGAAACTGAAAAGAAAATCACTTGCTTTGGCCAGAAAGGAATTGCCTGGCTGAAATAAAAGATCAAACCTGCAAAGAACTTCATTTTTTAGCTTCAACCAGCACAGTTCCACAGAATTCACATACGAATAAGAATTGTGATGTGGTTTTCATCCCTTTACTTTCACTGTTTCTTTCCAACAGACAGAATATCAGTGCTGGTTTTGGTGGAAATGTCCTTGGGAGCTCAGAAACTCTCAGTCATGAAACAACAGGCCAAAATAAGTTCATCTCCCTCAAAACTTTTAACTCCGCTGTCCAATGCAACTTGTGTGAAAGACTGCTCAAGTCTAGCACTCTGCTCTCCTCCTCCTCTCAGTCTCAAGCAGCTCCTTTGGGGTTTAAGAGACTCACCTCTTCCAGTGTGGGTGTCACAATAGTTGCAACTCATGTGTCAAACTCAGCAGGAGAAATGCTGCTAAAGGGACCCAGTCACAGATACCTATGGTTCAGTTTGACGTTTGCTCCAGGAGATTGCCATAACCTTCCCCTGGAATAAATAGGACAATGTTAGCAGTGCTGACATGTACAGCAGAAATCAGTCACTAAAGTTATGTACAAATTTCCCCAAACACTGATACGTATTGGCCATTAGCTCTCCTGTAACACTATCCAGTTTCTCACAGGCTTGATAACCATCACACATCTCTTCCACCTGCAAACAAAGGCAGTGCACAGAATCTTTGCTGAGGCAGGTTTGATAGCTTTCTGACCCCATTCCACCTTCTTAATCCAGAGCTCCAGGACTGAGTTTGTATTTCATAGCATTTCTGCATAATGATTTGGTGACTTTTACATGTAAGGGTTTGCCTGCGCAGGATGATTGGCACACCTTAGTTATTCTCTAAAATGCCTAAAATCTGACACCTATCATCATATCTACCAACACAGTGTCCAGCCAGTGTCCAGCTCCTGTCAATAAGTAATAGTAATTCAAAAGCTGTTGACAGTTTTGAAAATTCAGAACTGTCTTTATATGTCTAGCACTGAGTTTCATTCACTGTTACCCAGTGAGTCATTATGGATCACAGTATGAGGAAGAGCAGATGTACTCTACAGTTGCAGAGTTTTTTGAAAATGTTTCTTTTCCTCTAAGAACTCAAAATATTTTTATCAGATTATGTTTATGTACAGAGAATATGACTGTAAAAATCATTTCTACTTAGTTTAAAAGTCTTGACAGAATGCAGGATGTGAAGGAGGCAGCAAAAATCTTATTGATACAATATTGTGCTAATACAATATGCACTTATGATTGCAGCAACATTTCCTGCTCCTGGAGGAAATGCTGGAGTGGGCTGTTTGAAGGGGCAGGAAAAGAAGGCTGGCTGTAACAAATCTCTTTGCCTTGTGCTAACAAACTCCCCAATTTCAAAGATGGGGATGAATAACAAAGGTCCAGATTCTTGTGCAATAGCTGTCTTACACTGCTGTTCTCATCAGTGGCAGCAGTGAGCCAGGAAATCCTTCCCTTGTTTCAGCCTCCTCAGTGTGTGGGCTCTGGGCCACCTTTGTACCCTTTGACCATTCGTGCCTGGCTAAGGACAGACTCAGTAGCCAAATGGAAATACAGAGGCAGTTCACCTTTTCCCCAGCACCAGGTACACTAAATATAGCTCTTCACCAGACAGGGGGTGAAACGGTAGGATTTTTTCAGCAAACCTGGTATCAAAGGACAGCACTGGCAGGTTTAAACAAATGGGTGTGGAAGAGCCCATTCTGTTATTACTAAGAACATATGACACAATCCTTTACAAGCTGTCTGAAAAAGGGGAAAATGAAGGAAAGGTGACACAGGGTATAGGAGTGTGGATACTGAAGTGCTGCTAGCAGAGGGATTTTTTATCTTCTTGCACTAATTCTGTGAGAATTTTCCTTTACTATGCAAGCTATGTAAACATTAAGATAGGTCTTGTAAATAGCATTCACACCTGGTGTTTTGTCCAGTTATGTTTTTGGTACAGTAACATAATATTTTTAAATGGGTGACTAGGACTTAGACCAATTACCCTGTGAACACTGTCCAATCATTTTATGGAGCCAGGATATACAAATGGTATTGTAAATTAATAAATAATTCATTCTCTTGCTGGATTGCTGTGCTGCCACATCCTTTGGTCCCTGCTAATACTACCACATAGAAGAGAAAAGACAAATAGCTCCCCCATTACTTACTGGCCACATCTAGATAGAGGGAAGAGAAACATTTAAAAAGTTGCTATATGAAAAACCTCTGGGGTGCAGACAATCATAAAGCTGAAAGCAGTTATGAACGGGAACACACAAGCATTTCTTTTAGACAGCTTTAATATGGATATAGTGCAGCTGTGTGACTTCTTTTTTTTGAGCGTAGTTTATGTAACACCTTCAGTATCACGAATCTGTAGTCATTTCCAGTATTTCTCTCTCCTACATGCCCACATCTTTTAGATGATACCCATCTAAGCCTAAGTCTTGGCAATAAATTAGAAGACTCTCTCCATCTACATGAGCTCCAAACAATTCTCTTGTTCCTAGATTAAAAATAAAGCCAAGGATCCGTGAGCTTCAGAAAGCCTCAATTTTCATGGTTTAAACAAGCCAACTTTATTACTCACTGGTGAGTTCAACAACAGTTCTTTTCTTTGCCAACTCCTTTGCGCCTTAGCTGTTGACAAATGCATGGCTTGCCCCTGCACAATGAACCCCGGGGCAGCTCACGGGTTAAGCGCTGCCTGCTGGCAACGGCACAGGAAGCAGCCAGAGCCACGGACACCAACAGCCTCTTCACCTTGGACCAAGGAGTAGCATGGAGTCCAGGTGGGTCTTTTCAGTTTCAGTGAATATTGCTACCATTTTTGTTGTAAGAAATCTGTCTGCAACTAGGCCTACATATTTTTTTGGCAGAGACAAACAGGACTGCACCAAAGGACTTCCTTGCTGGAATTTGCAACAGTTGTGCACCCAGCTTGTCTGATCCACAAAGTGCCCACTTGCATTAACAGGGAGTGTAACACGGTTGTGTGCCTGCATGGTCTCTTGCTATTTGATCTGTCCTTGCACCTGTCATACAGTGCAGACAGGCCTGAGTCACTTGGCTGTCATTGCAGGACTTGAACTGTCCTGCATATCTTGGAGTCAGAAACCCAGGGTGGTTTCAGTTTAGGATTTGGTTCAGGTCATTATCTACACAAACATCAGCCCTTAAATTCACATGCTAAGCTTCCTTCAACACTTGAAGGTTTGTCAGATTGATTGGTCCTGTTTTCACAAAGTCTGGAAGAATAAGGTCAGATAAGAAGGCAGGGAAGTGATGACCAGCAGAAGGGACTGGTCAAACTACATAAAATGGGCAGGAAAGGGACAATATCCTTAGAGCAAGTTTGAGGGGGAAAAAAAATACAAGAAAGTAGAAATTTGGGTGCACCACTGAGCTTGAAGAAAGGGCACAATGATGTTTGGGTTCAATCAGAAGAATTATGAGGTAGAAGATGGACCTGTTGGAGCAGGTCCAGAAGAAGGTCACAGAAATGGCAAGAGGGGTGGAGCACCTCTCCTGTGAGGAAAGGATGAGAGGTTGGAGTTGTTCAGCCTGGAGAAGAAGGCTGTGGGAAGACCTTGTTACCGCAGCCTTTCAGTACCTAAAGGGGACTTACAAGAAACATGGGGACAGGCTTTTTAATAGGACTTGTACCAGCAGGACAAGAGGTAATGTTTTTAAACTGACAGAGGGTAGAGTCAGACTACATACAAAGATGATTTTTTTTATAGTGAGGGTGACAAACACTAGCCCAGGTTGCCCAGAGAGGTGATGGGTGCCCCATCCCTGGGAACATTCAGGTTTGATGGGGCTCTGAGCAACCTGGTCTCGTTGACGATGCCCCTGCTCATTGCAGGAGAGTTGGACTAGATGGCCTTTAAAAGTCCCTTCCAAACCAGACCATTCTGATTCTAGAAGGCTATCAAGCAGAAAGAGCCATTAAAGGCAATGAAAGGTGTTTCCAGTAACACAAGATAAGTAAAGGAAAAGAAAGACAAGTACATATGAGGCACAAACACAAATATATATGTATTTTTATAATATATATTTATATAACATATGTTTATATGGTATATAAGTATTTTTATATATATATAAAGATAGCTGAAATATTTGCTGTTGCTTCTTATTCCAATCTTTAGAACCAGAATTGTTAACCAGCGACTAACAAAATTATTTTTAAAAATAGGATGGGGGCATAGAGGAAAAGAGATCAGCAAAGACTAACAGATATTTTAAAAAACTATATGTACTCCAGGTGATTTAGTGAATTATTGCTGCTAATGTTTCAGAAATTGTGATGAATTGGGGTAAAACAGACATAACACTTTGTTTTGTGAAAAAGAGGAGTCAAATTGAATTTCTAAACTAAAGTAATTTACATCTATGCACAATCCATTCAGTGTTTGTAACTTGCAAGTGGATTTTTTCCAATGTGAACTTCTGAGTACAGTAATTATTACTCTGTATATCCGTTTCAGTTGAAGGAAACCGTAAGTGTTCTGTAAATTACAAATAACTTTACTTTTGTCATTATCAGATGACTCCTCTTATAAATCTATTGTCAAGAAGGAAGTCGGCAACATTTTTTTCAGAATCCACATAAACAAAAGACTAATTAGTCATCAATGACCAATTTTTCCTAATATGGACGTGCAATTATTTGCAGTCTTGGGTAAATCATTCCATTTGCTCCAACTTTTGATATTCTGGGAATTCCATGTTCTTTCCAACCTTTTCATTTCAGGTTTTTATGACTTTGGACTTCTTAGTTGATGCCTGCACAATATGAAGGACAGCTTGAGACGAAGGGCAGGGGAGGCGGGTAGGATAATGGGCACAGTTTGTCCAATATCATAGAATCATAGAACAGTTTGGATGGAAGGGACCTTAGAGATCATCTTGTTCCAACCCATGGGCAGGAACACTTTCCACTAGACCAGGCTGCTCACAGCCCCATCCAGCCTGGCCTTGAACACTTCCACGGATGGGGCATCCACAGTTTCTCTGGGCAACCTGTGCCAGTGCCTCACCACCCTCACAATAAAGAATTTCCTTCTAATATCTAATCTAAATTTTTCCATTTGAGGCCATTCCCCCTTGTCTTATCACATGTCCGACATGCCCTTGTAAAAAGTCTCTCACCATCTTTCTTTTAGGCTCCCTCCAGGTACTGGAATGCAGCAATTAGGTCACCCTGGAGCCCACTCTTCTCCAGGCTGGAAAAAAACCAATTCTCTCAGCCTTTCCTCACAGGAGAGGTGCTCTATCCGTCTAATCATCTTGGAGACTCTCCTTTGGACTCACTCCAAAGGGTCCATGTCCTTTGTGTGCTGAGGACCCCAGATCTGGATGCAGCACTGCAGGTGGGGTCTCAACAGAGGGAAGTGGAGGGGTAGAATTCCCTCCCTCACCCTGCTGGCCACATTGCTTTGGATGCAGTCCAGGACATGTTTGGCTCTCTGGGTTCCAAATGTTCCTGTCCAGCCTCTCATCCACCAGCACCCCAGGTCCTTCTCATCAGGGCTGCTCTGATCTGTTCATCCCCAACCTGTGTTGATATCAGGGGTTGCCCTGAGCCAGGTGCAGCACCTTGCACTTGGTCTTGTTAAACCTCATGAGATTCTCATGCGCTTACTTCTTGGGCTTGTCTAGGTCCCTTTGGATGGCATCCCATCCTTCAGGTGTGTCCCTTCTGTCTTTGGTGTCATCAACAAATCTGCTGAGGCTGCACTCGATTCCTTCGTCTATGTCATTAATGAAAATACTAAATAAAACTGGTCCCAGTACAGATCCCTGAGGGACACCACTTGTCACTGACGTCCATTAGGACTCTGAGCCATTGACCATGACCCTCTGGATGCNTGAGCCAGTGAACATGACCATCTGGATGCAACTGTTCCACCAATTTCTTAGCCACCTAAGAGTCCACCCATCAAATCCATCTCTCTCCAATTTAGAGAGAAGGCTGTTGTGGGGGACCCTGTCAAAGTCTCTACAGAATTCCAGATAAATGACATCTGTAACCCTTCCCTTGTCCACTGATACAGTCACTCCATCAGAGAAGGCCATAGGCTATCAGGCAGGACTTGTCCTTGGTAAAGCTCTGCTGGCCGTCCCAAATCACCTCCCTGTACTTGATGTGCCTTAGCAGAGCTTCTAGGAGGATCTGTTCCATGATCTTGCCCAGGCACAGAGGTGATGCTGACAGGTCAGTAGTACCCAGGGCCCACCTTTCTACCCTTTTTAAAGATGAGTACAATGTTTCCCTTTTTCCATTCACCTGGGACTTCTTCTGACTGCCATGACTTCTCAAATATTGTGGACAGTAGCTGGGCAACTACATCTGTTCCCTCAGACTACTCATTCTATCTCACACTATAATGCATTCTTTATCTAGGATTAGGGCCTTTTTACCTAATGTGAGGTCTGAACAACTGGTTGAGCACAGGAAAGTGCTCAAAAGGAAGAGTGAATAAAGAAAAGAATTTGGAAAATCCCGATTTATGGCAATAAGAAGTTCATGAAATGTGTAATTTCAGGCAAGCAGTCCAAGTAGTATCAGGGAGGTGAATCACAGCAGAAATTAGTCATGCTGTAGCTGCCTCAAAGCTTTAAAAAATGACCCTAATTTGCCCCCCACTTCCTGCTGTTAAAGATCAACCAAGCGGACAACATGACCCTCCAAGTATTGCACTGCTGAGTTACTGTGACTAGTTCCTACTCACAGGGCACATCTCCTTGAAGCTCTGTGTATGACTTGCTTGAGTACAGAACAGTGGGTGGAGGAAAACACATCACACCACTTCCTGCAGATATCTTATATCACTCTATTACTCAGAGAAAAAATTCCAAATCTTCCTTTCCTCTGAACTAAAACCTCAACCAAGTCAACGTCCCTCTCCCTGACAATCCTCCTTGACACAAAAGCAAAAATCCCATCCTGTCTCTATTGAAGAAGCAGCAGGCACGTAATAATCAGTCATAGGTTATTATTGAATAGAACAGAACTGCTTATAATCCCAAACTTGTATACTGATCCTCATTGAACAATTCAAGAAAAAACAAGATTACACAGGTCTTGCTTATTAGAAGCCACATAAGCCATGACCAACATGCAATATTATAGAGGAACAATGACTGGAACAACTGTGTTGTAGCCTGGGATTGAGAAATAGGAACTTCACCCTTCTGAGCTAAGTGTGTTCTGATTCATTTTACCATCTACAGCTTTGGGGAAAATCATCCTTCTGATTCATTTTCCTAAACCCTGTATTACTGCCTCTTTTGATACTGCAGCCTGCTCTGACACCAGCACAGTGCTGCATCAGGCAATGCCAGATATCTTGCTTTGAGGTCAGTGACTTAAGGTTTAATTCATATCTGTATCGCATTTCAATGATTTTTGCCTTTCTCAGATCGCCAGCGTATCCCTGCAGTCCCAGCACTGCCACACAGCCCCTGCTTCACGGAGTGGCTGCCCAAAGGGAGCCATGGGAGTCACCCACAGATTTCTCTGCTGCCTGAGCATGAGCCACACATTTACATACTGTGGGCCGTAGCAAACTGCCGGCACCCTGTCCTGGTCAGCACACCCCATCCCAGTCAGTGCACCCTGTCCTGGTCAGCACACCCTGATGCCATGATGATTTTTGCTTTTTCTTTTATACCCCTTTTATACACTCTTCTATATAGCTTTTATGTACTCTTAGTGCTTTTAGCCCACATAGTTGTAATTCTTTAAGCTTGATAACTTCCCTTGGACCCAATATTCCTTTAAGCCAAGAGACCCCAGACACCAAGGTCTTCTCCAGAACACATTCTGTAAAAAAAGATAGGCCCATCCAGGGGGAGGGTTCCTCGATGAGGGGTCTTGCCTGAGTCCCTAATTGGGGAATCTTTGATAGATANCCCCATCCCAGTCAGCACACCCCGTCCTAGTCAGCACACCCTGCCCCAAGGCTGAGCAAAGCTCTGGCTGTCAGCCTCTGCCTCTGGCCAGCTGCTCATGGCCCTGGAGCCGATGTGTGTATTAAGAGCAACTTGCTCTCTGTACCCACATGCTCGTGCAGAAAGGGGACAGAATGCCAGCAACATTCAAGGTGTTCCCTTCTGTCAAGCTTCCCTAGGATCACTCAAGGGAAAACTTGTTCAGAAACCGAAAGGTTAGAGAACAAAGCTGGGACGAAATTATCTTTCTGCTTGCACCTTTTGTAATGCCACAAAGATCAGCACATCATACCCTCGAAACAGAACTACCTCGTTAACTAAAAGTCATTTGGAAAGCAACCAAACACCCATCTATAGAATTTTTTCTCCTCATTTACTCATAATTCAGTGGACAGGACTTATTGTGCAGTGCTGCTGACAAGCTTGGGACATCCATAATCAATGCCTGACTAATAACACTTGACAACCAGCAAAGGCTGTCTGATGGAAAAATTTTGCTAGCTAGGTCTAACTGGTTGAAACTCTGGTATATCTAAAGAGATGGAGCAGATCTCACTGTTCGATGGGATGCCAAGAAAACTCACATTTAGAGCATCAGCTGGTTCATCTGAGTAACACCATCCACAAGATGTTAGCATTTTCAGTATTCCATGCATCAGCAAATTATGATACATTCAGTAAAGTCATCTCTTTTTAAAATGCCATTTTCTGCATATATGATTCAGTACATGATTCATTTTGTACTGCAAAAGTTTTAAGACATGGTAAAGTGAAAAGCTGCTTACAATATTTGAAGATTTTTCCCTTCAACTCGTTTTTCTTTGACTTAATTATTTTTCTTCTGTTTGGAATTACCTTAATTGAAGAGAATAAATTCATCATGGGATAGGAGCCTGTTCAGCTGAAGCACCTAACACTGTGCACTGTTGCCATCTAAAAACCTAAAATAATTCTTTTTTGCCTTTGTACTGTGTGTTTCCAGCTTACACTGATCACCATTGTGCACTTCAGACATGTTTCTGTTCTAGATCCAATTCTTTCTAGTCTAGCACACCATCCGCCCTTCCACGCACTTCTGTTTAGCAATGCTCATTTCCTTTTAGGCTCAATTGAGTCTTTTTTGGTTCTTGTTCTATATTTCTGTATTTCTTCCTTGGATACAGCATTGGGGGGGTGGTGTGTGGGGTGCATTATGCATATGTATTTGTGCATGTCTTCAAATAGGCCCCATCTAGTTTGTAGAAACGTAACTCGACTAAACTATCCCTTATTGCTATCTTTAATTCAATTTCTTCCCTTTTTTTTAGTTTCCCTTCTGGAGATTAACCAAGTTTCCTGTAGAACTGAGTCAATATTCACATGTAAGACATGTTCTTCCATTGTTATTTCCCAGTCTTCTCACGAGAAGCAGTGTGCCTTGCAGAAGGTTTTCCTCTGCGCTCTTTCCCTCGTTGCTGTTCTTGCTCCCTAGATGACTATTGAAAAAGTCAGTCTTTTTTTTTCACTTGAGGGTACTTGGAACAACTTGGAACAACTTAGTTCCCAGTGGATTAATCACTTTAAATAAAGCGCTGGCATCTGTATGTGCAGGTTTGCTTACATTTTCATTTCCTGAATTTCCATTTCTGGATAAAAGAGGTTCAACACAAAAACTGAGAAAAATAGTTGAAGAGGCATGACCACACAGAAATGCAAAACCCTCCTTCTTTAATAGTATCAAAGAAGCAATTCACAGCAAAAGCAACAACCTTGCTGTAAACCATTCACACTTCCAAACATGCTTCTGACTAGAGAAAAAGGAGAGAATCAAATGCTTGTTCAGGGGAGTTCTGATGAGCTGTTGAGGAAATGGAAAAGCTGGCACAGGAGATGTGAGATTCCAAATGGAGAGCTGTTCAGAAATCTGGGTCCTGCTTTGGGGTGGGGGTGTAAAACTCTGAAATTTAGACATAAGTTCGAATTCCAAATAATAATGTTCTGACACGATAGATTCCGGGATTTTAGTTTAAGCCTCTTGTAAGTTTAAAAGACAATTGCTATTTTAAAAGCTATGTCTGAACAGTTCTTAAACATGGACCATAAACCAGATACATCCTCTAATTAGGTATGTGAGTAGACACTAAATCATTATGCATCACCGAGTAAAAACTCTCCCTCCTTGGCAGAAGGAAGACAAAATGCTTCCAGATATAAAATGATAAAATTCTAATTGTTACTAAAATACTGAGTTAAAAGAAAGCCAAACCAAGAGATCTCTGAAACATTTCCATTCTTCCCTGCTGATATTGCCCATTTTAGCATTTTATTCAGGTGTCATTAAAGTGACTGAAATTTGATAGTTCAATTACATTTGCTTTTGTAATTAATTTGTTATTTATCTCCCCTTCCTCTGTTGGCTACTCAACCTCTCTTCAAAGCTTTGTGTCTTTACCACTGGCACACAGAACACCACGTAAGAGAAAGGGATCTTGAAACCTTGCTGAATAAAGCAACAATGTTCAGAAAGGAAAGTCTAGGCTCATCCTAGCAGCAATAGCTGTCCGTAGCAATTTCTGAGTGGAGAATGTCAGGAGGACATCTCCTGTGGAGCAACAGTAACAGCAGCAGAGTGCCCTCTCTTTTACCTGAAGGCCAGATCAGTTTTGCATTTCTATTTGATTCTGACATGGTGACAGATCTGACCCTAAGCAAAACCAGATCAAACTCCAAGACAACCCTGCTGGAAAGAAGTTTGTTGCCACAGAAACAATTTCTGGCAAGAGGGCTCCATGGAGAGGAGCAGAAAGTATACTTTCAGGTGAGCCTGTTTCTCACTCTCCCTCTAGCAGGGTTTTAAACCTATTATCTAGTCTTTTTCTCTTTTTCAGACAAATTAGCTACAGCTTCCAGATGAAGTGCCTTAAAAGCTCTTGTTTTGCTACCCTATAGATTAACAGAGCTCACAACAGTGTTTCTAGGGGAGAAAAAGTGTTACAGGGGATAAATCCCGTAGAGAATAAACTGCAGTGTTTTCCAGCTGCTGTGGCTTACTAATACTTTTAGTTAAAATTATTGGTCAGTTTCTTCTAAACATTAAAGCTGTTCTGTGCCTTTTCAAAAACAATTGCCACCAGCTGTCAGGGTCAGCAACTCTGCAAATGCTTCAGCTGGCAGAATAATTCATAACAAGCAATAAAAGCCACTCAGAATAAGCTTTATAGGAAAAACAAACATATTAGAGGAGACAATCAGCTAATTATAAGGTAATGAGCCTCGCAAGGCTGCCATGTCTGGAGTTCTCTTTCCACAGTTCTTCCCTTAAACATAATTACCAAGTTGTGTAAATGTCCTCACAAGTGGACATGACTTTCTTTAGTTATCACCACGCTGACACAATACAGCCATCAGAAGTGAAGCCCTCAGGCACCATGAATGCACCCTCAGGTCAGGACTAGAAAAACTGGAAGGCAAGAAATTTTCTTCTCCATGCACTGTTCAATGAGATGACTCACATTTAGGCCATCAGGTGGTTCATCTGAGTAACATCATCCACAAGGCTGGTTAGGTGAGGAAAATTTACATTAATGCCCCCTTTGAACACCTGGCCCCGTGCAACTGTGCTCAGCCGCAGGTAAGAAGCTTCCTGTCTGTCTGACCTCACAAGCAGCCTCGGGCTCACCCTAATCGATGACATCTAGTACGATGACACCTGTGTACACCCAGTTCTGCAGAGATTCACTTTCCTCCCTTCTCTTCCCTTTCCCCATATCCCACTTCTCTCTTTTCCCACTGCTATTGATGACATGATGATTTTTTTGCTTTTTCTTTTATACCCCTTTTATACACTCTTTTATACACTCTTTTATATAGCTTTTATGTATTCTTAGTGCTTTTAGCCCACATAGTTGTAATTCTTTAAGCTTGATAACTTCCCTTAGACCCAATATTCCCTTAAGCCGAGACCAAGCATTCTGGACACCCCAGACACCAAGGTCTTCTCCAGAACACATTCTGTAAAAAAAGATAGGCCCATCCAGGGGGAGGGTTCCTCGATGAGGGGTCTCGCTGGAGTGCCTCATTGGGGAATCTTTGATAGATAAGCTAATTTTTGCAAGGCATATAATTGTATACACATCACATTGTGGGCAGCCATCTTCTTTGGTGGGCATTTCGAGGTGCATTTTGGTGAACCTAAGGATCCTTAAATAAATACCAAGGTAAACCCCTTTTTCCCTCTTAACTGTGTTCAGCTCTCTCAATTTTAAGACCAGGAAAAGGCATCACTATAAGATTGCTTACAGTCCTCAGATCCGGAACAAAGGGAGTCAGTTTTTGTCCACCAAGCACAAAGTGAAATAAATACCTCTCAGTGAAGATGTCAAGTGACACAGGTTTTTGTAACAAGATATTGGAACCACCAAATCTTTCTTCATTTAAAACTGTGATATTCAAATCACAACACTGTAATCGAGACATTATGACCTCTGCTATTGCTGAACAATATACTTGTCTGATCCTATAAACGCAACATTTTCTCACAGTATACTTCCTAGACCCTGTAAAGACTTTTAAAACTTCGGGATGTACTTTCCATGTTATCTAAACCTACTTTTCATCTACCTACTTTTCATCTTACCGACAGCTGTATAGCACTGAGTGTAAAAACAGCTGGAAACGTGCTCTTCTGCCTCCTCACTCATACAATAGAAAGACTTTACATGCTCCTGCATGTGCAGGAGCAGCCTGATACGGGGGAACAACAACATAGCAGCAGTAGGATGGGGAGGCAGGAAGGATAATGGTGAGGACAGTAGAAAATTCTTTTTTCTCAAAGAAGAAATGGAAGAGTGGGTGTTAAATATACAGGATTGGCTACCTTTTAGTGGCTTCTTGGTTAAAAAAAACTTGAAAAAAGAAGTGGTTAGACAGTCTGCTTTTCTGGAGCCAGTGTGAATACAGGGTGCTAATGTGGAAAAAGTCACAGTGGGTACTGACTAACAGACTGCTCAGAAAGTCCCATAATGCTCACAGTGACACTATCATGTCTTATGAGCCTACGTGTAGCCATTTTTACTCACTTTACTAAGTTTCCTTACACTTTTATTAATAAATATCTGCATGTGTTCTGAACAGAAAAGGACAGGACAAGCTGTTAGACTCTTCTAAATTCTCTATTTCTCAGCTTCCCTCCCCATACAACACACAAAAGAAGAAGCATCACTCAGTGAATTGCTTTTCTTGTTCCTTTACAAAGACTGACAAGAACCAGAAAAACATTCTCATAACAAGGACAAGCTACAATAATGAACAAAAGTTTCTGATCCTATTGCAAAAAAAGATTAATTTCTCACCTGGTGGATTTCACTTCACTAAACAAACGCTCACATTTCAAGTTTCCCAAGTCAGATTCTGAACAGCAACAAGAAAAGTGGCTTAGTGTTTAGAAAATACAGTAATGACATTTGTTTGAGATACAAAGACAAAACTGTCTGGGTGTACACAGTGCACCCACACATCAAGGTATGTCATTTAGCAGTTTCATGTCAGGTGTAACTTTTGGCTTGTGTTCTCAGGGGAAACAAAGTATTTAAGTCACTTACTAGTCCTTCAAAATGTGTTGTATCTAATCAACTTATACAGTACTACTAAGTTCTCTGAAAATTACTCCAGGAACTTTTCTTCAGGCTACTGCTCTGATTCCTTGCTGCAAACAACCGTTTCTCAGTTTACGTTAACAATTTTGTTTCATCAATACAACTTGAACATTCAGCTCTCCTTGTCCCTAATTGGAACTCAGAAAGTGTTTCTGGGAAAACCTTTATTCCAAGTTCCTGCTAGTAGGAACTTTGCCAAGGAAATTAATCTTGAAGTTGTGAATTTTTTTTGACTCGTTGCTTGGGTTGAGTCCTTGGAGCACGTCGTTGTTTTGCTTTAACAACTCAGATAGAAAACTGTCTTACCACCTCTCCACGGGTGAGACCTGTCTCAATAATGGAAAATTAACTTGCTTTCAAGAATGAATAGATAAAAATGAAACTCACCTGTTAGCAGAGTTCATGCAAAGAGGTTTTGCCTGCAGTTTGAAGAGCACAAAACTTCCCTTCTCCTTGCTTCTGCTCAGGCTGCTGGTGAGGCTGTCCTCCTCCCAGCTGTGAGCAAGGCTGTCCGTGAAACAGCGCAGGAAAGGAGGAGGAGATTGTGTTTCAGCTCCTGTGCTCTTTATGGTTCATCTGTGAAGGAGTCAGCCCAGCCCAGCCCTCTCCTTCCTCACCCACTCATTCATAAATGAGAGGGATGAGAGTGCAAAGAGCAGGCACTAAATACAGAGATACCAAAGTATACGGAGTGGTGTTCCCAGCCGTACCCACCAGCACATGCACTGACCAGCACAGAACTGCACTGTGATCACAGCAGCTGGTGCAGAGGCCAAATACAGCTGCTTCCAGCTTATCTAAACACACACAGATGTTGCCTCATGCAGGCGTATTGAAAAGTATACAGAGTGCTAGTGTTGTTATTAGTATCACTTACAGTAAGTTGTTCCTAGAGCTCGGGGACATCAGACCATTACATCCAAACACAGCAGAAGGTGATCGCTGCACAAGGAAGTATCTTATCTCACCGTGAAAGAGCAAGGGCTGTGAGGGGGGGCAGTTCCTTCCTCTCTTGTCTAAACACCCAGACAGACTGAGGGCCAGACAGACAGACAGATAAACAGATTGAAGGGCTTGTCCAAGGTCATTCAGGAAGAGTGTAGCAAATGAAAAAGCTGACCTCCTGCTAACTCACACCACTACCCCTATTCCCACAGGAGTGAAAGCTGCACCGTGGGATATGTACTAAATTGTCTGTCACTCAAGCTGAAACACACTGCTCTTAAAAACAGAGATAGATACAAATTACACCATTGAAGCTGGAAACAACAGCTGTTACCAGCTCAGGCTCTAAACTGGTGTGTAACTCACCTGATGCAGTGCTCTACCGTGCTGCTGTAGGGACACCAGTGGCACTGCATGGTCAGAACAGCACCCAGCCAGAGCTCCCTTCTGCTCACTGCAACGGGCAACAGTGCTCCAAGGACAGCAGACACAGCGAGACTGGAAACAGGAATCTTGCGCAGGGAACTCCAAGATATGTTCTCCATTTCCAACCCGGTGGAAAGCAGAGTGACATAAGCAGAGAAACAAAATAGAAAAAAAAACCAAACCAAAACAGGGAGAAGACACAAGAATATTCAGAAAACTTGGAAATACTCCAGGAGTACCCATGGCTACCATCAGAAACAGCATCAAAAATAACTCCTCATTCTAAACACAGGCAAAGAGCTCTTCAGGTGCAACAGGCTACCAGATGGCAAAGCCCTTCCTCTGCCAGGGCCTCTGACAGATCAGAGATCTAAAATTATCTGCAGGGTTAAGAAACCTCTCTGAGTTTCTGAGGAGGGTTGCAGCAGAAAAAATAGGAAATTCTTGGACATGGTCATAAAAGGATGCAACAAGCAGAGAACAGTCCTTTGCGGGCTCACCGTGCTGCTCAGAGGATGGCAGAGGTCAGGCAGCATACCTGGCTGAGCAGGCAAGGCACAGGCTCCTGGGAGCACAGACAGAACACCCTCTGCAATGTTAAGAAATACGAATGGTTGGTGTCACATTTATAAGGACTACTTGGAATACTCTCTCCTCTGATTAATTTTTTCGGTTGTTGTTTCGTTTGTTTGTGGTTATTTTTTTTAAATTTTGTACTCATTTATTCTTTATTATTTATTTTTATATACATATATAAGAATACATATATTAAGAAAATCACCCAGACTGGGACCTTTCAGGAAGTGAAATAAAACACTTGTTTCAATACCTCTTAATGCAAAACTATATACCCTTGGATACTGCAACACTTTTATTAAAGAATTTATAAAAGATGGTATTAAGAAAATGAAGTGCAGTAACTTCCTTAGTAGTACGTGCACTATTCTTCAGTAAAAAGCAACAGGGCATTATACTGGACTACCTGCCTTCCCTGAGAGACTGTCTAGGGCAGAGATCATGTGGTATCCAGTTCTCACTGGTGGCTGCAGAGAAAGCATTCCACCTATCTGCAGGGTCCAGGCCACAGATAGGGAACAAGCCCTGAGAACACCCACAGACACGTGATTACCCTTTGGGTGCCAGGGAAAGCAGAGATACTGGCAGAGGTAACATCGTGGGCAGTATTTCTTTCCTAGTTCCCACCTTGGCTGCAGTTGTCTTGTCATGCTGACCTGTGTACATGCTCAAAGATGTGTTACACAGATGTTGGATACGGGTGGACAGAATATCCAGAAAGCACAGCCAGAACCTTGGTCGTCAGACACAACACAGGTCTATCAGAGTGGGCTAAAAAGGCAGCACTTGACCCATGCAGCTGGTAAATTACACCTTGCAAGTGGAGCAGAAACAACGACTTCCGCAAACCTCCCTCTCAGAAAATGACAGAGCAAAATAAACTCCAGAAAAATCCTGGGTTTGTTTCTTTTTCATCCAGATATTCTATTTTGCTTGTCTCAGCATGCAGATGCTGTAAAGCAGGTAACTAAAATAATGGGATTTCGGGGCTTGGGCCAACTGCCCTCATCTGAGGGGGCAGAGCCATGTGTTGCCACTTCCATCATACACTGAGCCACTGCATGTTGGGCCATATTTAAAACTCTCAAAATGAAAAGAAATAACATTTTTTTGTAGCCTTTTATCTCCATGAATTATACAGTAGTTATTACAGCTGACAAATAGCTATTACTCGCTGCAAGTAGCAATTCAAGCCTTTCGCTCACTTTGGTCAAATCATTTTAATGCGTGTGATGATTAAGTAACACTATTGAATGGAATTGCTCCTGGCTTGCATACGTCAAAACCAGAAGCAGCAAGATTCAAAAAGAATGGAGCTAAACTGGCATTATAAATGTCACAGATGCCACGGAAATGCAGCAGGAAGGAGGTCATCTAGACCATCTCCTTAACCACTGAGGAAAGCTAGACTAGCTCCTCTAGAGCTTCAGCTTCTCTTAAATTGCCATTAAGGAAGATTCTGTCTCACCCCTTGCAATGTCTCCATTCCCTGGCTAGGGCTGTTCTTAAGAAACTTGCACTAATATAAAAATCTTTGCCTTCCATATTTCCAGTTAATTTATCTTTTTATTGTCCTTCTGTGAATGTACATGAAAAACAGTCCATTGCTACCTTTCTTAATATCAATCATTAAAATGTCTGAGGATTAATCATGCTGTCCCTCTTAGATTTTTGCAGATTAAGCAGCCCCACTTTTCCAGTGTTTTTTGTAGATCATGTTTTCCAGGCCTCTGCTCACCCACACTGGTCTCACTTCCAGTCATCAGCATCCCTCCTTAAGCATATTCCAGCAGAGGCCCTTTCTGGCAGTGTTGGCATTGATTCCAAGTACGTGATCTATGCTTTGCCTATCAGGGTCAACTTTCCTATGAAATTTGATTTAAATCCTTTCAAGCACCCATTTTGGTGAGGAAAAGAGTAAGTTTTCTCTTTTGCAGTGACAAGCCACAGAGATATTCCCATATTCTATAGCTGAATAGCAAGGACTTGCTAATGGTCTTCCTGGTACCACCCTAGAGTCCCTGCCAGGCCAGCTCTTACACTGCCCAGAGGGGTGGCCATGCAACACAATTCTTCACTTGTTTCAGAGGTTTCACTGCAGCCAGGTATCTTGCTTTATCTAGCTGTTCTCCTATTTTCCCTTGCTTCTGCTCTTGTCCCTGTCTGCACTGCACCATGTGTTATTTTTAACCTTTCCCACAGGCTAGAAGGGCAACAGGCTGTTCACAGCAACATATGACCAGCAGGAAATTCTCTCTGTTCTCACTATGCTGGTGTTTTCCAAGCTCCTCCAAAATTTAAATTCAAAAGCACTCAAAATGTCCTACTTTTGCCCACCTCAGCAGAGGTAGGAACCTGGAAGGGCAGCAAGGACTTAGTAAGCTAGATAGGGATAGCAAGCCATCCCCACAGGGTTGGGTTTTTTTGCCAGGTAACTCATGCCTCTCTAGTTTCTTCCTGAGGCAGAGAACATGTTTCATTTACACTGAAATGCAATTTAACAATCTTTTGCACCTAGACTGCAAATATCCAACACAGGAACTTCATTTTGGACACTGGAAATGGGCTTCATGGGGGTGAACTTGGCAACCAAGTGATACTGTATGGTGGCTACAAATGGATTACCAGTCACCATCTGCAGAGGATTAAGGACCTGCAGAGGATCAGTTGGCTTGTCCTACAGTGCCCTGTGGAACAGCTGCAAGCACCCAGTTCTCCCCTTTGCCTATAAGGGGAGAAAGGCCTCACTCTTAACAGAAAGAGTGAAGAGTGAGGTGGTATCAGCATTACACAGCCATCCAGGAGATCTGCCCGTTTCTCTTCACTATACTGAAAAACGTAGATGCAGACACAAAGGAAGTGGAGAATGTAGAAATTTCTATGCCAAGACTATCAGAATGAATAAAAGTTTTTTCAAAATCTTGGCATCAAGGGCAGTGAAGTTACTGGTAGTCACTACAGCTACTCCAGAATCCAGGGTAAAATATCTCTGCTCTTGCTATCTACAGAACAGACTGAATTAAGTCTTTCCCCAGTTGTGGTGCCCCTAGAGACACAGGCTTTGATATGTGGCCTTGCAACTGCTGGTTGTGCAAAGGACCCATGAATGATTGTGGATGTGTTGGTACACTATAAATGTGTGCAGGAACTTCCATTCAGCTATGGAAAAGAAGGCTGGTCACAGGTAAGTGGAGTTCATCAAGAGGGACAGCCATGTGGCCTTGATCTCCTGTGCTGCTCCCCTTCCCCCTGTTAGCATGGATTTGGGAATTTTAGTTTGAGAAGAACTGTAGTCATAAGGTAGTCCGCATACCAGTGCCCCAATGCAGTGAGGAAGACGGGGTCTAAATGCCCTTGAACCAATACTTCAAGGACAAAATAGTCCCCAATCTTCTATCAAAGTATGAATGTTCATAGTAGTTCCTCAGATAATGGCATTTGCCACAAAACATTGCTACAGCCATCATGCTAAAAACAATAGACAGGGGTCACTGAGTTCACTTTTTGCTTTCCTTCTCACGTTCAGTTTTAGATTCCCTTCTAAGTATATTCTCCTTTTCCAGATAAACCCTGTTAAACAGATACAACCTGAGAGTTTAACACATGAAGGGAACATTTCTTCTGATTTTAGTTACAAAAATTCACGTGGATGAAATTTGATACAATAAAGTCTTGTTGGTATCTGTTTTTATTCATTTGCCTGATTGCATAAGAAGAGAACAAGCACGTGTTCATATACGGCAGGGTGGGAATTCAGGATCTGCCAAATGGGACCTGTTAACATTGATATGGCTGGTTAAATAAACAAGGAAAAGGATCTGTGTTCATGGGAGCTAAATGCAGGCAATAGAACTGGGCTTCAGGAATCCCAAGATTTTTTCAATTAAAGAAGCCAAAATAAGCAAGGAAGGAAATTCTAACACAATGAAAATTACGTGGAAACTTGCACTGTTAAAAGTACTGAAGACTAAATAGAAACAATATTGCCTCAATATGCAAAAAGTGATAGAGATCTTCTTAAATGCATCTATCATCCTATTAGTATTTCTAAGTGCTAGCTAATTCCCACAGAGAATAAAGATAATACTCTGGGGTGAAGAACAGAAAGATATCTAGTGCTGGCAAGGAGAAGTCACAAAGGAAGGAAAGTTGCTGGAGGTGAAATGGGCTCGATCAGACTGTGGTAGCTGGTTGCACTATCTGAGCTGTCAGAGCAAGAAGGCTCCTTCAAACATTTCATGCAAAGAATTTTCTACCAACACACCATGTGGTTGTTGTCAGAAGAAGTCGTTTTAAGAGCATAACAAAACATTAAAAATACACTGTTCCCCATCAAACATATATAACCCACCTCCTTTAAGCCTCAGCTATCCAGGAGCAAGATGCTACTGTGTGGAAACACAAGAAAAAATAGCAATAGCAGAGAGATCCTCTTGCTGGTGAAGGTACCAAAGGTGCATTCTGGAGTGTACACAACGCTTCCCTCACTGGATGCTGCTTTAAACCTTTTTTGCTCTAACTGATCTAAAACTACTCCATAAGGAGAAGGAACAACTGTATCAGAAAGTTGGGAGGTATGATGGAAACGGCAGTACCTAAGCTGTACAGTCCTGCTTACATGATGCTGTTCATACAGCTTCCTAAATCTTTCTACCCCTTTGCATCATGCTGAAGGACCAAAAAAGGCTGTAAGCAAGCTCAAGAGACTGAGCAAACTGAAGGTTACCAACTTTAGCTTAATTTTAGTTAAATCCCAGCTAAACTGATACAAGGTCTATCCCATTCAGTTTGTGCCTACCTGTTTTCTCCATCTGCCCTTTCACAGAATCACAGAATATACTGGGTTGGAAGAGATCTTAAGGATTATTGAGTCCAACTCCCTGCTCCTTGCAGGGCTATCTAATGCTCAGTCACATGACCAAGAGCATCATCCAGATGCTCCTTGAATTCTGATGGGCTTTTGCACTGCTATGAGCAAGCAATCCTTGTCCAGAGGACTGCAGGTGTAAAAAAAGTTCCCAAGATTTTTCCTTCACAGACATTTTCCTGATTTGAATGATTTTTTCTTCTTTCACTCATAAATAGTCAAAAGGGTCCTACAGGAGCACTCAAACCAACTGGGAGCTCTCCATCTCTGTAGAAGGCTGAGATGCTGCAGCTGAACATCCCCAGCAGCCCTGAAACACACTCATCTGTGGATCAGGTATTTTGTGGGCTCACAGTGCACACAAATGCAAGTCCAAGTTTTGCATAACTAGAGAAAAAAATCCTCTTGCAAAGGTGCAAGGAAGAATTTTTTCACGGGTTTAACAAAAATTGGGTAATTCTGGTCAGAGGTACTTTAAATGGCAATGGGAACATAGACTTCCAAATCCCGTAACGTTCAAAATACCCTGCCAATGGTAAAACAATCATAGTAATAGCCCTATGAAATGCTCACCTCAGTTCTTCAGACATACTTTTCCACTTCTTGCTGAAAACTCCCTCTTGCCTCCAATGCAAGTCTCTAGAGATGCTTCAGCAGTCCACTGGCAAGTTGTGCTTCTCCATCTGGAATATCCTTCTCAAACACTCATGTTCTTCCTTAGCAGTGTGCTCCCAAACACAAACTGTGCTTTTCTTGCCATTAGTGTGTCTTGCACTTCCAGACCACTCAACAACTGCAAACAGTGAGATGATCTCTGACCTGCAAATTTCAGGGTTTTTTACATGGAGAAGGTGCTCAGTGTTCCAAGTGTGGAATCCAAAGGCAGCCAGCATGTGATGTTGGAGAGGAAGCAGGAGGCTCTCATACTTCTACCTGCTGATGTTTTCTTAAAGTGAAGGCTGTTTAGCTTTCCCATGAACTCTCTTATTTCATAAATCAAAACCATTATGACACCATGATATTCTATTAATCTATTTGATTTCATAAGAGCCTGGTGCAATGAGTCTCACCAACAGTTTAATTTTCCCATTCCTAAGCACCCTCTCCTTTAGCAGAGTTTCAGATCACACCATAGGGTGTCACTCGCTGTGGAGGGAGCTGGGCTGCTTTTGTTTTCCCTCGTGCAATACAGCTTTTCACAGCCTGGTGCCAGTGCTCCGATCCGCTGCTCTTTTTCATTCTGGTATGCAACACACACATCACACATTTTGGCATGGTCCCACCATCAGAGCTACATCATCCTCAGTTATGATAACCTTTGGTTAAAAATGTTCAAGTATTTTAACTAGAGCTGATTTGAACATCTGGGAATGATGAGCTGACAGTTTCCATGGCATTCTGTGTTTTGTTTTGGACATGTTTTACGTTCCTAGTTTCTGTGGAATAACCACATTTTCATCATCCTCTTCTCAGGGAAAACCCAATTTTGCTTCCCTACCATTACATCCTAACCCCCTACAAGAGTCTATAAATAAATGGTCTCTTCCATGTTTCAGCTGAGAGAAGCACAAGTACTGTTCCACTGGAGCCCCTTACTCATCCATATTACTCTTTAAAGGGATTCTTCACAGTTGTCCAAATCTGAACTAACTTCAGCTTTCTGTCACACTTCACCAACCCACATTTCTGTCTTTAGGATGCAGGTTAGCCTCTCAAGGACTTTTCTATTTGAGAAGCTATTGAACAGCAGCTCTCTATTTTCTACTGTTCTCTTCACACTTTTGAAAAAATTCTTGTAGCTAGAAAAGCACCATTTAGTTTTGGAAAACTTGCCATAGGTTCTCCCAGTAACTTTAAACTCCTGTCAGTACTCTCTTAAATCATTATTTTTTTCAGCCTTTTCCATCTGATGCCATTCTCTCTTAGTTCATATGCCAGCCTCTAGCACCAGCTTTCAAGCCAGACCTTCATGGCCCAGTCTAATTCTCCAGTCTAGCAGCCCTTCATAACAATAACTTCATTTGTTATTTACGGTAACTGAATTATTTCACTCTGCACTGTTACATCAGGTTAATTCTGCCTGGTACTGGTGATTTGTAAAAACATTCACAAATTTTCCACCTTGTCTTGAACGTTTCCAGGGCTGTTGGGATCTGATATTCCATGATTCTGATGGGCAGAGAAGCAATTTTTAGGATAATTTTTTTTGGTGAAATCTACCACAGCTGATTCCATACTCCACTGCCCCCTTCATCTAAAAATGCAAACCCACAATTCAAATGCTCTCTGGACAGCTGGGTTCATGTTTAACCAGAAATTAAAAAAAAGAAATTGTGTTGTTCTTCGTACATCAATTTAACATCCAGGCTATAATCCTTTCACATGAACTAACAATTTCTGGGTAAATTTCTTCAGTGTTCTTTCTTAAAAGTCATTTACCTGTGGCTGAGCTAGTCTGTCCCCAAATGTCTGGACAATCAGAAATAATTTCCGACCACATGCTGATGCACAGTTTTCCTAAACTAAGCACTAGTTATTTTTACAATATCCTTAACACTTACAACTTCCCTCATTACAGAAAAAAAAAAGTAAATTATATTTTTAAAATTCTACTTCTGGTGGTTTTATATTCTGAACTCAATTAACTGAAATCAGAAAAGGTCTGCTCACTTCACAATCAGGTCCCAAGTTTGAGGAACAGCAGAAGAATATCTAATAGGAGAAAGGTTTCCATGACACACTATCTCTGTAAAAGACCTCAGAGTTCTTGCTAAGGATATACTCTGTCACTGCAGAGCACGCAACCTCCCGGCAGCTATTCCCACAGCAGCCATTTATTTTACTTCAAACACACACCATCATTTGTTTCCTTGTGTCAAACAGCTTCACTGACTTCAGAGTTTGAGCACACTGCAGGGAGCGGGTGTTGCCAAAGTCACAGCCCTTCGGCTTTCCTGGAAAACTACTGGCAACTTAGCTGCCTCCTCGGGATGGATCCCCTTCAAAAAGCCATCCTTTAATAGAAAACTCGATCTAGAGAATTAATGAGCCACTGAATGGCCTGAAGTGTTGAATCCAGAATCATTCGCAGCACTACTTCGCACATAATTAGCAACCTTCAGAGAGCACATACTTCCCTCCTGTCAGGAAATATCAGCATCCTATAGCCCACGCAGAGCTGGGAAAAGCCAGTGTGAGGAAGCCTGGGGCTCCTGGAGATCCCTTTTCCCCGGTGTCCAACAGGCAGCTGTGGGCTCAGCTAGCTCGCTGTGTCCCCCCGCAGCCTGCCCGGCCGCACAAGCTGCAAACTGAAACACCGAAGATGAAATTGCTATTTCATCTTCACTTCTTGGAAGGCATCGAGGTTCGGGCAGCTACACGCCATCCCTTACCCTCACAGGAACACCTCTCCGCACAGTTCCCGCCACCGCACGCAAGCTGGCGCCTCACGGCACCTCCACCTGCACAAAACTGGAGAGGATTTGCCGATTTCTGTCTCTCTGAACACAATCGCCTTCTCCCCCTCAGGCACCAAAACGCCTGTTTCATGCCGGCTCTGCGCGCCTCGGGGAGACAAAGCGCAGCAGCCCCGCGGCTGTGGGCAGGCCTTCTCTCGCCCAGCCTTTCCTTACCTGATGGCGCAGCACACGGCGGGAGCGCGGCCCGGGAGCCACCGTGACTGCCAAGGAAGAGCTGACACCAGTCAATGAACTGAGCACACAGTTCAACAGCTGACAGCACAACAACCGCATCTGCCACGGCAGGGCAGGCAGCTACACCAAAACTTTCCTGAACATTCCCAGAAAGGCCAAAGGCCCACAGCACTGTGCGCTTCAACAGCTGTTTCCATGATGTAACATATGTATTTAGAATTACCCCACACCTGAATGGCACTATATATGTATTTAGTACATTTTTATTCAAACTCACTAGAACCGAGAACGTAAATAATTGTAAATGACTCAGGAACTGGCAACTAAGGTGTACCACTGGGCAGGTATTTATAGTGAAAGCAGATCTATAATAACTAACAAGTCACAGATTGCTTCCTCAGCAGTCCAGCCTGCACATGCCCTCCAAAAAGGAGCTGGAACAAGGGAGAAACATCAGTCTTGAACCTTTACTAGTCTGGCCAAGAATCCATTTTGAGATAAAATTTCTGGAAGAAGAATTCCAGTTTACTAAGAACATCCAGTATGTTCTAAAATTGCCATACAGCACACATAATTTTAAATTGTTGCAAAACTATAGTTTGCAGTTAAAACAGTAGAGAAGGCAGAAAGGGGTTTTTTTGCCATTCTGTCCATGCTGAAAAATGACTAATTTCTCACTTCCATAAGGCATCCTGAGAGTTAAGTACAAAACAGACTATACAAGAGGCAAGCTTGGTCAAAATTGACAGCATGTTTGGCCTTGTCTGTAACTGGTCAGAGAAGCATAAAAATCTAACAGTCCAATTATAGAGTGAACTGTAAGTCACTTATTTTGCATGTTCAACCCTCCTGTAGTCTTCGGTAAGAAGGCTGCAATTAAACAGAAAGACTTCTGGTACACCTTCTGTATTATAAAAACAAATACAACTTCACCACACAGACAAGCAAATCAATACTAAGACTTACAAAGAGCTGTTGCAGACAGATCTCCAGCACTGTGAATCACATTTTTGGGGGTTTTTAGTTTTCCAAGGACAAAAAGTACAACATCAATCAATTTTATTTTAATCTTTATTATAAACAATTTTGTAGTTTTCAGAATGGGATTGCTACATATTAGATAACAAAAACATCATTAAATGAATCAGTTTTATCTTTTACTAAATTAAATCAGAACCAGCAAAACAAGAATTTTTTTAAGGATTTAGTCTATTGCAAGAAAAACAGCTTTACAAACATGGAATTAAAGATACACATTTGATCATATATACATAAGCAGCTGATGACACTCTGGACAGAAACAGACAAGGAACTTCTTTCCACATAAATAGATTTTTAAAAGTATATTTCTTTGACATGTGTACAAAATTATTTTGCTTTCTATTCTGAGAAAAGTTCTTGGAGACAAACAAGGATTTCTAAGAGACAATCCCACAAACCACTTAGGATGTGGGCTGTCGTGCACACAAGGATATAATACAATTTACACAGCATTCTTATACAGTACTTGAGCTTCTTATATACATACTTACAAGACACTTTTGTACACGAGATGCCACCTTTGCAATTGAAACGGCATCTCCCCTGAAAGGCTGCATTAGTTCCAGTGTTTGTATAAAAGATAAAACAAGTTTCAAAAGGCAGCACCACCGGTTGCAGAGTCAAGGATCCACTGAGCTGCAGCTATAGTGAAGGCAGTGGGTAATTATGCTGGCCTCTGTGTTTACGCAGTCCAAGTGAGAAAGGTTGAGATGTCACCCTTTAAGTCTACACAATACCTTCTATAAAATGTAGCTGTGGCTAGAAAAATAGATTTTACGAGATGCATGGCTAAAGCCACACACTTCTGCTCTTCATCTCTATGTTACTTAAGTCAAGCATTTCATTCTGTCTTTAGGGGAGAAGTTTGGCTTTTATATGACCTTTTCAGTATGGTTATTTACCAATGGTGGGGCTGGGTTTAGCACACACATGACCTGTGAAACTTTTCTTTAACGCATGCAGAAAGGGTGCACAGTGCAGCAATGACAGAGGACCCTGCTAAGCTTCTGCTGGACTGGGAAATGCTCAGAACCTGTGAGAATCAGGTGCCAAGTTTGCTGTGAGATTAGGTCAGGCTTAGACTTTGCTTCAGGCACAACAGTGTCAGAAGGAGTGGCGTTTTGCTACTTGCTTTTCTTAATCACACTTTGTCCAACTACAGAACAATACCCAAAGAACACTCAGAGCAGCATGCAGGTGATGCCTTTTAAGACCTGACAGTGTCTTGATAAATGGTAGCTGGACATCAGCCATACCAAACACACATATTACAGCTACACCTGTGGGCTACACACAACCATACTCATACCAAACTGTCTGCTGATCCCCTTGGGGATCAGGAGACCCATGAGTGCTGTTGGAGCTGCCTCCTCTCGTGGGCTCCTCTACAGCCCCAGAGCTGCTTTCTAACAGCTTACCCTGGCACTTGGTAAGCAGGGCATCACCCTGGCCTTGCCCTAGGGAAGTATTTCCCTCAGTGCTGCTGCAAACAGCTCTGGCGGGGGCCACTGTGGCCACCTCCTCAGTACGAGGTGTTGACTTGGGTTTGACTTTGGAGGGAGTGTGTGACGCAGATGAGTAGTGTTGCCCAGGGTTCACACGCTCTTGCTGCTGGACATTCAGACTGCTGGTGGATGCAGTGGGTGAGGCAGAGAACTGATGCAAGGAGAGCGGCCTCTCATCTTTTGGTGGGACCAGGGAAAGGCGCCTCGCATCAAGCTGCCGACAGCGGGAATCGACACCTTGCACGGAACCTGCCACCTTTGCAGACTGTGGCCTCTCTCTTAAGAGTGCCTGGGAGCTCGTTGGCACAGAAGCCCTGGCGGTCTGACTGAGAGCATCCTTGCCCCCATGCAGCTCTGCTCCTGACTTCTGAGGACTCTCCTGCCTGTAAGCCTCTGGGCCAGCAGCCCTGAGGAGGTCTGCAGAGGCTAAGCTAAATGCCCTGCTCAGTGACGTACTCCTCCTGCTCACGGTTCCAGGCTGCTGAGGCTGTGCCATCTGCCGCATCCCGCTGGCAGACTGGTGCTGTGGCATGTGAGGAAGCTTAAGGGACCCTTGGGACTTTGCCAAAGCATCAGGTTCAACTTGTCTGACGTTTGGCTTCATGTAATTGTCAGGCTTGGCCGTTCTTCCTTCTTCACCAGCGATGGCCATCTTCACAGTTGGAGCAACAAGACTAGTGGGCATCTTAGCAGCCTCCTTTCTGGATAGCTGAACCAGCAAGCTCCCAGTAGCTGAAGGCTCATTTGCTTTCCTAAAATAATCGCTGAGTAAGTCATCTCTGTTCGTGGAGGTGTCCTGGTGCGAGAAAACATGCACGTCACATTAATGACAACACATTTTGTTTAAAGAATCATGCAGAACTCTATATTCACGCAATCTTCCTTCCCACTTAATTCAAGCCAAAACACAACCATAGATTTTATATAGTGGGGAACAGAAGAGGTGAATGTTTAAATGGGTATAAATCCAACTCATGGAATAATGTGCTTATCATAATTAGATTGTGACAGCCTTGTTTGCCAGGTTAATTGTCGTAATTTGGAAAAGTTTCATTTTGGTTGCAATCTGGACAGCAGCTCTTTTGCCTCCTTTCACATCAGCCACTGTCATTTTAACATCAATATCATATCAATGACATCAGCCTCTGGTATCAGCAGATATCAATGATGTCTGTCGTCTTCCAGAATACAGTTCATCTGGATAACTCTGTACTGTAACTTCAGGAATGTAATAGAAGACAATACCTTGGGGCAATGTGCTAGCATTACAAAAAAGTTTAATGCCTTCTCCATTGATTCCCTTCACCTCTCCCACTCAATATACTATATATGGTAAAAGCTGCATGTACAATACAATGAAATGTACAAAAATATCATTACAAAAATTGTTTGCCTGCAATGAACTTGCAAATTTCAAGTCAGACCATTAACCTGGCAGTAAAAGAAAACAAACAATGAGTATTTCATGGGGATGGTCCATGCAATCCAAAACTGGCGATGTTTGATCAGCAGCCATCGTACTATTAGTAAAAGGCATGCTCAGAACAGTTAAGGGACATGCTGTCTTTACAAACAACATGCTGAACAAGCTCATGAAATTTACTTCTGTTCTCCAGGGAGCATGTTTAAAGCTTAATATACTTATTTCCCTAGCGTTCCAAATATTTCTTCCAGTCAAAAAACTCATTTTCCATAAGCAAACACCATCAATGGTAATAGTGCAGTGTGAAAATTTCTAAGCTCAACTAAGTATTAAAGCATTAAGGTTATTTTTAACTTTATTTAAACAGCTGTTATGCACATCAACATTACAGAATGACGACTCTTCCGAAAACACGCGTGTGTACGAACAAGCGCTGCAAATACTTTATGAGCAATTAATGCAAGGGATCTGCCAGCCTTTAAAATACCAACTAAGAGTTACAGTATGCTTCTACAGTATTAATACGCTAGCAAACGCTGTGGTAAGTCAGGAGCTGTTGCCTTCATAATAAGAACAATGGATACCCTGGGGATATAGAATGAAGCAGATCTCCTACTTCCCCTGCCTGTTCTGTGCCTCACGCTGTTGGGACATGAAGCACTGAGGACCGATTCGAGTGACTGCGAATGTTCCTGATGAATGGAAGGACATAGGGAGTAGCAAGAGGGATACAGTGCATCAGCTTCTAACAGAAACTGGTGTAATGAAATCATTTCAGTCTCATTTAAACTGCGCCGATGCTGAAAAGGAACAGGATGACAGAAAGAATGAAAATGGACATGGTCAGGTAGTTACAGACACACACAAAAATAATAAACATCTCTAAAAGCTAAGAATTGTACTTAGAATAATGAGGGAGTAGGAGGTATATTTAAACATTACTCTTAAGATTCAAGGACTACAGTTTACCAATGCCATGAAATGGTACAGCTCTGCTGATTTCAATACTTTTACCAAGGCATTCATAAAACAGAAATCTCTGTCCACTTACACTACCAATTAACTGTTAAGATATTAACCTGTTCAATAGTGCACTGCCTCACATTGTACAGCATGTCTGAGCAGTGAAAGACAAATGCCATCTTGAAAACAAACATTTAGTTCCTGAAAAAAGCACTTCAGTAAGAGACATATTGTTGCAGTCACTGAACCAACAGGGCAGTACCAGTCAACACACAAACATGGTGAAAAGTACCAAAAACTTCCTTTTGCAAGAAAAATAGTCTTTCTCAAATGCACTGCTATTATCAGATTAAGATGATTTTAACAACTGCACATTTTGCCCTTCAGTTGAAAAGTATTCTAGGTTTCATTCCTAATTATAGATTTAGCAGCTGAAAATTACACAGAAAATTTACCAGTTTATAAATAAAAATACCTGGAGCTGAGAACTAATGATATAATACAAAACCTTGACAACAACCACTTGCTAGCAAAGAGCCCCAGCAGTCCAATACACAGTTCTTGCAGTGAATTATCTGACTTGCCATAGCTGATACACCAAAATAAATTAGCAGAGTGCTATGTGAAAACTAATTTTGTCTTAGTTATTGAAACCATTTCATTCGTTTTGCAAGACTTGAGAGTACTCACATATATGAACAAGGATCATCTTGTCTCTCTCTGTTTCCCTATGCCCTCATCCTCCTAAATCAGCTTTGAACAGTTTTTTGACATCTGAAATGGGCTAACTAGCTCTGTTTACTTACACTTGGTATAGACAGCCTGTTGCTCTCTTCCAAGAACTCTTCCAAAGTTACCATCTCACTGCCAGGTGAGGCAGACCGCTGCCTGCCTGTATAAGACTGAGATGGATTGCTCTTGTGAGGTATATCACAGGACATCAAACCATTCCGGTGGGAGGAGGGCTCATGCCTGCTGCTAGGGCTTAAGAAAGCAGCAGCAGAGGGAAGGGAATAGGTGTCTCGGAGCAAGGCTGGTGCCTCTCTGCTTGGCACCACATCTTCACTGCTGAGGCTCTCAGTTCTACCATGGATATGGTCTAAGGAACCTGAGGAGAAGCATAAATACCATTAATGACAATGCTCTGACATAATTTCAGTAGATTTCACACTCAGGTCGGAACTTTATCATCCAGGACCATTTCCACACAGACTGGGTGGCATTTTTTACCTTACTTTTTTCTCCTACAGAACTCAAAACAATCAGAGCTTTGAAAAATCAGGACTAGTAAATGTCTTAGAGAACCTTAAACAAGCACAACTACTGCACCAAAGAATAAAAATAGTGCTGGGGGCTAATAAGCCTTATATTAGTAAGATAATATTGGGGTGCCTCTTTACAACCTGTGTGTCACTGAAAGATGTCCCAGTCTTGGCTATGTGATCTGAGAGCTAGAACCTGACAGTGGAAAAGCAGAAAGCAGATTTTTCCACAGTGTCAGGCCTCTTGGCATCCTTCAAGGATGCACAATTTCAGCAAAAGCAGACCTCCAGAGCACACTGATTCCATACACAAGCTGTGTACAGAATAAGAACCACAGTGACCTCCTGTTGTAGAGAGTCTATAATGTTGTAGAGTCTAATAAATGGGCTAATATTTCCCACAATACGATGTCAGTCAGACTGAAGCAAAACTCGACTGTGTGCCTTAAAAGCCACCCCTTGCCAGAATCAATCTTAGAAAAGCATTTCTTGCCAGCATTCTGATTCCCAAGACAGCCATGTCCAGATTGCATAATCATTACCATTTCAAAACAACAGTCTTCAAAATTAATTGAAAGGAAAATGGCATTTTACACACAGTTTCACGGAATTTCACTTCCTGTTTGTCACAACTCAGCTGTAAAAGCTTTACCTTTCAAATTGAGAGGTGAACTACTGCTGGAAGCGTTCCTACTGCTCTCTAAACTGTTTGGCCTGGACACTGAAAAACACAAATCAAGCACTGAACAAACAAATCTTAAGTTCCTCTGATTTTCTAAAAGACTTGGCTACAGTCTCCCTTCTGAAAATAGGACCTGTGCAACTAAGTCACTTTGAAAACATTAACAACATAATACACACAGGATGCCAAAATCTGGACAGTGTAGAAACCATCTTCATTTTTCAAGTTGTTTAGGATCCATCTTGTTCATCTCATTTTTTGCACAAAGAAATATGTTCTGGGTTGGTTTTTTTTTTTTTACAGTAACTATAAAGTAATGCAGATACTGAAAAAACTCAACAATAAGTTGCTGTCTCTTTCTCAGTTTTCTTTAGAAGGAGCTGGTAGCCAGCTTGCACATTAAGTCTTTCACAATCTCTAAGCAGGCAGTGCTGCTGCTTGAACAGTGTTCCCCCACTGTGCATCCACAAGCCCTACACCGAATTTTCCTTACTGCTGATTCACTCCCTTATGGAAGGAATTAAACATTCTCTAGAAAAATCAGCAACAAATCTGCAGGACATGCATTAGAAGGTCTGTTGGTGGGGGAAGGCAACTTGCCTCAACATCAGCATTGTTCTGAAAATTCATTTTGGCAAAACATCCATTACAAGCTTGAATAGAAAAAGAAGCAGTTAGAACCACATTCCCAAAATGGTGCTGCATTATCACATCTCCTTCTGTAACATTAAGGTAACTAAAATACTCCAGGACAGTTCACGTGGATGTAATGAAATAAGTCTTAATGCAGATGTTTAGAGCACTCACACATGCTCCCAGCTTACCGTGCTGTCTGGTGCTTGCAAACTCCACCTCCGGGGACTGTTCACATAGATTATCTTCTGAATTATAACCTGGAAAAGAACATAAAATTTAAAAGGCCAGTTGAACACAGAAAGGTTAATCCTTCAGGCCAGTCTCCAATGCATTCTAGCAGTGTAGAAGACTAAGGTGATCAAGAGGGTTTTATAGACCCATCTTTTAAACACTGGGTAGGGAACCACTGAAGAACTGAAGTGTGGTCTGTCAAGCTGATGACATTACAAGAGTGAGTAAACCCTGCATCTCATCATTAAACCATTAAGCAGATACAGTAGGAGTGAAAATATTAGTGCTCTGGGTTTGTACTTGAATGCCACTAGCAGCCTTGCAGGAGGCATAAAGCAGCCTGCCTGGCACTATCAGCTGGTGTATCAAATGCACCACATACCTTTGGGCCTGCTCTGGAGCCGGGAGATGGGGGTGGAAGTGTGCAGGTGAATAGCTGAGGCTGAGTAAGTCCTGGGACCCATTTCCACAGAGCTGGGTTTTGTTGCAGAGTCCGCTGAGATTTCAACATTATCATTGCTGCCTCCGTGATGGGAATTCCTTTTTTGCTTTAGGTCCGTTAGCACTGGTGGGGAGAGAGGTAAATGAATAAGACTCAACGAAAAATTAGCATTAGGGGATTTGTATTTATCTGCCCATACAAACATGACAAGCAGGCACAAAGAAACTGCACAACAGAGGCGCTAGTTTGGCAAGCTTTTCCATAAACAGTGCAGTAGTGGATAGGAAATTTCTGCCACCAGCTTGTCAATCGTGTGCTCTCCGTAAAGTGTGGGAGTGACAAGGGCTGCTTAGTGCTGGTGGGAGGGTTGATATTATACATGCAACAATTACTGTGAAAGGAGGAAGAAAAGGAGCAAAGACATGAATCCAGAAAAGATAAGTGAAGTGTGAAATTCCCATAACATTATTCCTTGTAGGTGCATTTTATAAGAACTTACTTCAGTAATAAAATAGAATAAGGAAAGAGTGACAGTAGTCATGCTCTTACTCAAAGAAAAATAATGCTGATTTGAAAATTATCTATCATGATCCATGCACTAAGCTAACTGCTTTCAGGTTTAGATCTTTGCTGTGCGTAAGGGCTCAGTCTTTACAAGGTTGAAACTCTGCTCTTATGATGTCCTGGTGTAATGATTTTTAAGTGGAGTTCCTGGGATCTTAGCAGGAGAACAAAAACTGTCTGCTAGAATATTACTTAGATTAAGTATCTGAAAAATTCTTTTCTACTTATGAAGCAGGTTAATTAATTTCTTGTAACGTGAATGTAATGCTTTAAGGCACACACAGAACAAAATTTAAAGAATGTACTACAGAAAACACACTTAACGAGATGCAAGATTCTATATATTTCTATGGAATATTTGATTAAGTAATAGAAACTAAATGTTGAAAATGCAGCAGAGTGCAGCAGTCAAAATAAACAACTTGCAGAGACAACGGACAGACAGTTCAAAGCACAGAGCAGCTGTGAAGTTGTATTAGAGAAATGGACCAAGGTGCTGTCATCTTAGGCGGCCCCTGGAAGTTGACTTCGTTCAAGAACAATGTTTTCTCCCAAGGTCTGTGTGGACAACACAGCACAGGGCCAGCACTCGCTCTCAGAACTGAAGCTTATGCCATGCCTGCAGGGGCAAGTACCGGCTAAAGCTTCACATGCAAATCTGTATTTCTAACTGACTTCGTAGATGCACTTAACACCTTCCACGGATGCCAAAAATATTAATTACCCTGGAGACTAATGTTCTCTACAAATCCCAAAATGGGCAGCAACAAGCTGTTCTGCCAGAGCCCCTGGTTGTGCCACTGGGGACACTTCTCAGAGTGAGAAGGGAAACGAGATCTTTTTGCCTCTCTGCTGAACTCCCAGTAGCACACTGCCCATGCTGCATCCAATTCTCTAACACAGTGGGCACTGGACCTGTACATTCATTTCAGAAGCCACCGGGTCACGACTATTAGACAAGAGTTTTCGGCAATGGATTAATGAAGGTTATTCCCAGTCTTAAGAGGACAAATCTACATTCTTCTTCCAAAAAATCTGTTGAAACTGAATTAGAAGAAACCAAAATTCAGCTCAATTCAGGATGAATTTTCATAGATGGAAGTATAAAACCTTGCAAATACCAGGTTTGAATGCAAGCATCAAGACACTTGGCTGAGAATAATTTTTCCAGTAGCTTCCACTCTATATTCAATTCTAGACTATTTAAAAGCAGAAAAAGATGTTAAAAAACCTGCCTTTTTGAATCATTTAGTAGCACAGACGATTGGAAAAAACTCTGGAGTTTGAGACTGTATTTGGAGTTTAGTAGGACTACCACACTGTAGAAAGCATAGCAACAGCAAATCAGTTCAACACTTTAACTGGACACAATGCAAGTACATGATTGCAAGAAAATACTGAAGCGAATAGCAACTTCACTTACTTACAACATGCACCACAGCCAATATACATACGCAAACTGTATGCCATGAGGTCCCCTAAAGTGTGCTGCATTGAAGAAATGATCCACAGTGTGCAATAGTGATTCATCTTCTACAGGAAAACTTAAGTCCATGTTCACTAATCTTTGCTTGTATTTAGAGTATTGTATAGACATGCTGAGTGTTTCTATCAGTGTGCGTGCTCTTTTATGGCATGTGGGATTTTTTTTTTTTTTTAAATATTTGTCAGAAATAAATGAGGATAAACACTACAGAAAAGGTGTTAGAAAACTCCCAGTTCCGGGAAAGAAAGAGTTTCATTAGGAGAGGATGGGATGTCGGAAGAAGACCAGAACCGGAGCCGATTAGAGAAAGACTGATGATTCGATGGAGACTTAGGAGACTTTTCTTTATCCTTGCTTTTGCTTCTCAAAAAGGCAATCTTTTTGCGCTGTGCAGCTAAATTGTTATCACCCAGGTATCCCAAAAAGAAGAAGAAAAAAAAAGTAAAAAAAAAAGCCTTATAAATAAAACTTAAAATGTCTTAACACAGATTAAAGACTACATAACCAGTAAAAACAGATAAGGCTAAACAATGACCAACACCTGTAATGGAGGACTGATGAATGCAGACCTGAACATAGCTAATCTGACTCAGATTAAGGCATAGATTACCACATACACACAATATTTAAGCAAGTCCACTAAGAAATTACTGTTAGATCATTCAAAATGTTTTTTCTTTATAATATAAAATTAAATTGGTGTACATGTTACTCAGTGATAACACTCAAATTTCTTAAATGTCTTCTAGGCTTTACTACTGGTGATCCTCATCTCCATGTAAGTGTGTTTCACACAACATCAAAACGAACGAAGCCCCAGAGGCTTTCTGTTATCTCTGGCACTTTACAAGGGCCTTGTTCTGTGGCAACCCAAGCCCAACTACCCATGCTGAACTTTGGATGCATGTTAAACACTTAACATCTCCTGGAATCATATGGATGATCTTATTCCATAAAACATCTATTTTTACTTTAAGTGAATAAATGACCTCAAAGAATTAGAATAGAGAAGGGGTTTTTACCCAATCAAAACGAAACCTTCAGACAGACAGATACTTGCAGTAGTTTATAATAAGAGTTCTACTTTTCTCAGCTGCTCCCCTTCTGTTTCCCACCCCCCACAGTGAAAAGACAAGAATTATTATTCAAGTATCAGTTTCAAAATTGCTTCTTGAAAAGTATTCCTGGAGTACAACAATCTATATATAGAAGCTGACAGAAATTATCTCAATAGAATAAACAAAGCTTGAGACATATATATTACCTTTAATAAGAATGAAGAGTATTTATTTTGAGGAACTTTCTTTTAAATTTCCCATAATTAGGAACACCTGATTTACTGTATAAACTAACTTAACAGAAAATCATTCCATCTCCCTTACATATGCCTTAGTGTTCAAAAAAATAATCATTTCATCATTTTACATTAAAAAATTCGTAGTTCAATTCTAAATCAAAACATGGCATCATCCTCTAAAATCACCAGATTACAATAAATCAGTTATTTACAATAAATGGGTTATTTGTTCTGCAAGTGCACCACCTGCTGGCAGCGGCTGTCAGCCAGCTCATGCCCCTCAAACAGCAGACTCTCCTGAACCACACACTATTCCATGATCAAATTTTAAACTGCTTTGCTGCAAACCCTCAGTAAATGAAGTATTTGAACCAACTTATTCAGTAACATGCAATACATCTGGGCAAACCAAGGAATTTTACACAGAAGGTGAAGAGAGAAGTAGTAGATAAAAGGAAGAAAGCAAACTAAAACCAAACCAAACCCAACCCGTTACCTTCTAGAGTTTACTCAAATTTCCAGTTTAGGGTTTTATGCGTACTAAAACTTATATTGTACTAAAAAAATACAAAAAAAACCAAAACAAAACCAACCAAACAAAAAAAAACCCCGACCAAAATCCCCAAAACAAAACAAAGGACATAAAATATAATGTAATTGAGCATTAACATATTCTATATATTAAATCTTTTTAAAAATTTTTTTCAGCTCATAAATTTAGGCTGGGCATTCCTTACCTTTGTTTGAAGAACCCCCAGGGTTCTCTCTCTCTTCCACAGGGTTTGACCCTTGAGAGGTATTATCCTGAGCCTCGTGTTGGTATTTCAATTTTTGGGAGGCAGATGGAGAGTTTACCGTCTCTGGAGATTCTGAATGCCATGTGGGGCTTTCTGCTGCTGGTTTCAACCTCTCCCTTGGAGTCTCCTTCTTTGGCTTGATTAATCTGACTAAGGCTCTGGCTCCAATCCAGGGGTTTTTCCTGATAAAGCAGGTTTTGTGAATGGAATTCAGAAAATACTACAAGAGATACTCCCCAAAGAAGTTTACAGCTATGCTAAAGCCATCAAGCCATCCTACATTCTTGTTTACTGTCATGAATTGGTTCAAAAAATGTAGCATGAATTTCACAGCACTTGAGATCCATTTCTCTACTAAAGTCAAAATTACTTTTACAGAAATATTTCTTCAGCATAAGAAATGTGAGAAAGACAACTGTTCATTCTGCTAGAAATCTAAACTACACATACGGAGCCACGTAAGACACTCTTACAGTGTGAAAAACTCCACTACAAGAACAGACTAAGGAGGAAAGAAATGAAAGCTGCTTTGAAGCCTCTTTTCTAAGGTTATCAGTCAGAGCTATGTATGCTGGAATTAGCTTGGCTCTTTTTTGTTTTTCTTAACATAATTGTTAAGTCCTTTCTCTCCAAAAGACTGCTTATCCCTTGCTTTGAAAGAGCAGCTCTGAAAGCTCCTAGTGCTGCTTAGTCACCACACTGGGAGCAAAGTGGCTCTTCCCCAATTATTTTGTTTCAGATTCCTGTATTAGTACAGATGGCCCCACATGAGGCCCTATGCTCTACATTAACACAACCTCCTGCTTTCAGAGTGAGAGTGAAGAGACAAGTGGAGATGATACCACCCTTACTTCAGGTGAAGTTTCTGTTATCCCCAGTTATGGAAAGCCTTTTCTCACCCTCACAGATTTGTACAGCAGAACTAAATCCATGTGGAACTTACTTTTTTGGAGCAGGATCATAGAACTTGTACTGATCCATTATCTTCTCTTCAAGTTTTTCCTTATGTCTCCTTAAGGCATTCAATTTATCACTGTAGGGGGGAAAGGATATTCTGAATCATCTGTATGAAATTAAGCATAATCAAGAAACTGAAGACCAAAAGCCACGAAGAGAGGAAAGAGACTGGAATATCTTCCTATCCTCAACCTTCAGAATCCCACTGAGCTCATTTACAGTCTGTTTGGAGAGGGCAAATGCAAAAGCCTACCAACCATGCTGATGGGTGATTTTTGTGCAATAAGCATGAAAGGTGAAAGAACAACAGTAGATGGTGGTGCTAGATTGCTAACTAATATCTCAGGCAGAGTTAGTTTGGTGGGTGTTAGGATTAACTATATCTCTTATTCATTATTTTATTAACCTACACAGCGCAAGTTAGCAAATCTTATTTTCATTCAAGTAGTAGGGCAAATGTACCTCCATTACAGAACAGTCAGACACCAGGATAAACATATTGGAGTACATCTGAACTGTACTCAGCCTATTTCAGCAAACAATTTCTAACACTTCAATCATATAAGCCAGTACTGCCATAAAACTCAACTCAGTAACTCCTACGTCATCCTGATGTGCTTAAACTAAAATTCTTGGGATTAAGAACATTTTTTCTTCCTTCTTTCATACTTATAAGAGAAATTCACTGCAGTGAAAACAGGATTCTTTATAAATGCACAATATCTTTAAACAGGGTATCTTACTTCAGTGTGTCAACCTGTGCATGAAGGACACAGCAACATGTGTTGATGTCTGTATCCTTAAAAACAACATCAAAGCAGGTATTTCTTGAAATGCAAATGACAAAAACAAGAGGAGTATGAATATTTGCTATTCTCTACAAACCTAAATATAAAATGACTCTCATAAGACTGAATTTTTGTTGCAATTTGGCTGTTTTCCAAAATCTTAAAAATCTTTCCAAACTTTCCCAAAATCTTCTTCTTTGAGAAGTACCACTGGGTTTGGCATTCAGTCTTTTCTACCTGAATTTTCCACACAGGTGCATCTGTATTATTTGGAAAGAGCTGTGCTTCCCCAGGTGTTTTGTGAACATCCCTTTGCGGTAAGGCAATGTGAAAACAGTTTGTGCTTTCTCCCATTACACTGATCTCCTACCAAACACCCCCTTTTCTGACAGATATCAAGAAGACCAGTGTATCATTCCACTGCTTGCTCTTCTAGTCCTGGTGGATGATTTGTACTCTATATTAGTCTAGATTACTTTTTTAGGTTTCACAATTCAAATCTTTTTTTTCTTACATGTACTGTTTCTGTTCTTCATGATACTGGTCCTTGCTCTCCATGTTCTGCTCCAGTAACATCTGATTCTGCTGGCTCAGCATCTGAATCTGACTCAGGAGATGATGGTTTTCCTCTTCCAGATTTCCCTTTAGACGGGACAGGAGCTATTAAACAAGACAAATTAATCTCTCCTCTACATCTGGCTTCCCTGGAGTGCACCATAATCAAGATAACACAGTAGCATGGCAACCTAAGATACAAACCTGTACACTTCAAAGTATTGTGGGAGTGCTGTTACATTATTTGACCTTCTATATATAGCATGTCAAAAGCTTCACATGATAAATGTCAGCTGTCTAACTCAAAAGCAGCAGCAGCGGTGTATCTACAGCTACTCACCTCACAGTGGTTATCCAGCTTGGTCAGAGAGATATCCATGGATTGGTGCTGTTCTTTCAGCTCATCATAGCGAGCCTGCCAACGATTCAGCTCCAGCTGAGAGTTGTTCAAGGAAGTTTTCAGCTCTTTAGTGTGTGAATGCAGCCCTTCATACTCTGCCTTTAGTTGGTTGTGCAAGAAATTCACCCTAAACATGAAGAAGACAGCAGACTCATGAAGGACACTTCACAGAAACAACCTCGAATTCAAAGACCACACCATCAGTTTGCAGCTCTCACTAAATCAAACATAGTTCCAAAGAATAACTCCTAATGACATTTTTACTCTAAGCATATAATAAAATTTTATTAAGAAGTAGTGATAACATAATAAAAGGTTTCAAATCTACAAAAGAACTGAAAGGAAAATACATGAAAAATAAAACTGCTATTTCCTCAATATGTAAGAAACACATCACAAATTTCTGAGGCACAATGTATTTAAGAGCATTTGTATATAAAGGTGGCTCTATCTGGCACAAATAAAGAAAACACATTATTTTTTTATACTGATGCATGATATACAAGCGTGTAAGTGTCCTGAAGTGTGAAACACTGTAGTGTTGTAAGATGACACTATGGCATTCTTTTACACTTTTAGGTAAATCTAAAAATGTCTACAAATCGTGAAGGCATAACACTAAATAACTAAATTAACAGATTAAATTCTGTATCTGCTGACAGATAAGCCTGGCTCTTTGCCAGCCCTGCAATCAACATTATGTGACATCTTTGTCCCTAAGAAAATGAATTAGGAACAGCAAGCTTGAGAAAACCTCTGGAGAGCTCTGCACTGTTCTAAAGTACACATGTACAATTTTAGCTCAACTTAAAATGTGATTTTTAAATATGATTCAACCTGACGTTGCTTTAACTTGAAGTGGTCTTGGCCCCTTACTTGTACCAAACAGATTCTCAAAACACCTTTTTAAGTATCAACACTGGCAAGGCTATGGGGAGGTTTTTGGGTGTGGCTCTCAAAAGGGGCTCAACCATGAGTTAACAGCTACTCACTGATCAAGAGTCTCTAAGACTGCTTTTAATAACAGGAATGGAAATTTTCTCTGGGCAGCAGAAAATAAACGATGGTAACTCCTAGACCTAAAATCATATCATGTAAAAACTATAAACCAGTTCCCCACAAGGGAAAAAAAATCAGTATCATTTGCGGGGTTGGGTATTTGTAGCTCTGCCTAAAAGCAAGTGCTTGGAAACAATTCATTGCAGAAAACACTTGTGAACTGAACCAACCACGTGTGGAAGCTTATTTTGTGTGAGCAAAAGTCCAGGACTGAAGCACCAAATAACAGTATCAGTTGACAGCATTCATGAAGCTGACAATCTTTAATGAGTTAAAATTACCAAATTAACAATACCGAAAAAAAAGAACAGACATGTTATATGAAGGTACTTCAGAGCTAAAGCAACACATCCATGTTTTGCATAATTGACTTTCAAATTATATATATAGCAACTTAGCAAAGGAACCATACCTGTTCAGTTCTTCCCTCAGCTTCTGATTTTCCCCAGTGGTTATTGCATTTGATCTTCTCTCTTGTTGCAGAACCTCCCTCTCAGATTTTAAAACTAATTCCAACTCTTCTAATTCTGCTTTGTGTTTCATTAAACTGCTGTATCTGCAAAAGGAGGAACAGCACACCCTCAGCTTTCATTTAAACATTTTTTCTCCCTCTGGATTAAGATTTTTAATAGGTAATACCACAGTGACCAGAAAGTTGTTTTTTTTCCTGCTTGCTTTGTTTCATCCACCTTTATGTGGTTAAACTTCTACCAAAGCTGAAGAATTCCACACTATGCAGGAAAATTCAACTTAGTATACAAGCCAGCAGAGAAAACTTTAGGGGGAAAAAAAAAAAGACAAAGAAAAGCATTTTTTAAGCAAACTGGAACACAATCACCAGAATCTTAATTCAATTCCAGATTCTGGTCATTTGGTAAAAACATGAGATTCTGCACAGTGCATGGAAACTGCTCCACTAAACCAGAATCCCAATCACAAATAATTGACAGTGGCAAGAGTCAAAAACCTGACCAGGAAGCAGCTCTCAAAAAGCACCAAGAAAGCAGAGCAATGAGCAAGAGTTTATTAGGTAACCACCTAATGCATATTAGGTTGTATGCATAGGTAATAGCATCTTGCACATCTACTAATCTCCTGCATATTCCAGACAGATGATGAGTATCAGTGAGATGACAGCAAAACACCTTTAAGCAGGGGCTGACTCACATGCTCGAGTGGCTCTATTTGTTCACTAGGGAAAAAACCAAGAGCAAAACTGGTGTTCACATCCAGGCTTCCGCTGTTAATCGGTTTATATAACTTGTGGATAAACCATTCAGGGCAGGGAGATGGGGAGAGAGAGAGGGCTGATGCCATCAACTGTGTCTTTAATTTTGACCTCTGGAATGCTAAAGTAACCGAGGTATGGAACAACTCCCCTGGTATTTGGCACAGGCATGGATTAGGCACGCTCAACCTCCCTATCAATGCAGGCTATACCACCTGCATTCAGAAAACACTGCGAAGAATGAAGTGGATTGAAATCCCTTCAAGAGGCAGCAAGCTGTTCCCAGACTTTTTTTTCCTCTGGTGGCTTCTGTCAGAATCTGCGCCCATGCAGACACACCAGCAGAGGCCACTGGGGCCACCGGTGCAGTGAATGTCAAAAGTCATCAGCACATTTTTTGGTGACTAATAAACGGGTATTGCTCTGAACTATCAGATCCATCTCTGTCAGTAATAGAGAAATATTCTTCCAAGCAATTTTAAAACAGAATCTAGGTGGAAGATGCAGTATTGCTTAAATCTAAAGAGAACAAGCATCATCTTTCTGTGACTCTCATGCCAGCAGAGATGAATGCAGAGCACAGTTACTCTGCAGTCATGAAAACTTCAAACCAAAACCAAAACCAGCAGACAGCACCAAATACACTGACTCCTGCCAACTTGTTTTTCTTTCAGGCTACCATTCCCTTCATCCCAGGGTCAAATTACAGCCTGTCCCAAATTCCAGCCCATTGAAGGGCCACACAGAAAAGCACCTGTCTCCCAAACAAAAGCTGCTTTATGCTATTCATTCCCAGTAACAGTAGTAGAGTTTAATTAACCTTATTTATTTGTTTTCTTCTTCCATTCAGCTCTGAGACATTTAAAATTCAATGTCTGTACAACAAATGGAAGAACCTGAAAGCAGAGGAACGTTTCACATCCAGCTCCAAGAAGCATTTTAGACAGACTGTGCCAGTCCAGAGTCTGAGAAGAAACTCCAGTCAGTCCTTTGGCAGAGATTACCATGGCTGTCTCTGCAGAAACCACACTGTAAATTCTTTTGCTGTCTCTGTATAATAGGGCTACTCTGTTCATTTTTATCCAAGCCCTCTATGTTTTAAAGAGGGCTCCTTAGAGAGAAGCAGAATACTGGTCCAGTGTTACCAGCCAGGCCCAGCACCACAGGCTGCCACATTGAGCCTGAGGTAGACCACAGCTGCTCCCCTAGCTGACAGGTGAAAGGTAAGAAAGAGGAGACTGTCTGCATGAATGGAAATGATTCTTCATGTCTGGAGCCCTAATGAAATCCTCAGGCAAGACCTTCTTGTAGTACAGATTCAGCCTGGAGTCTACGATTTGAGCACAATCTGTGCAACCTGACAAGCTCTACCACCAGGTTACCCTTCCTGTAGACTATTCAGCACTCATGTTCATTTCACTTTTTAAAGCATCAGGCTCTTGGACAGAAGGGTTTTAAAAGGATTTTCTTATACATGCTTATAGAATCCATTTTGGCTCTGACACAATCCATTCCTAGGATTGAACAATTGTAGTCCTCATTACTCCTTTCTGGCTTTTGTTCTTTCTGCTGCTTTTTGAGGAGAAATACTATGGGTAGGTATTTGGGACTGAGACAATTCTGAAAGTGCTCAGCTATGATAAAAAAAGTGTGGCAAAAGGAACCCAGCAAAATAATTACCAGGCAGCACTGGTAACATAATAATACAACTCTCTGCAATATGTAACCCTGCACAGCAGGGATTCTTTTTCCAGTGTCTCTGCAGACTTCTCCAGACTAAGCCACAAAAAATGCTCAGGGATCAGTTAAGCAATTGTAGCTGGAAAGTTTTTACCGTCTATTAGTAACATGTAATACATAAAGCAATTTTTAAAACGCAGCAGAAGAAGACGGCCCTTCTGTGTTCACTGAGACGGTCAGCTAGACACCGCAAAGTCAAAAAACTGCTATTAATGGTAAACGACCCTAACATACCAACCCTCCCTTTCTTGCTAAGCCAAGCCCGCACATCTTTGGTTTGCTGGGCTGTAACAGGCCATTTCACTGCAGTTACACAGAGCCCATTATTAAATCCCCACTGCAGTGTTAATACTGTGCAGACAGAACCAAGACAGGTTTAATGAAGTTTGCTCAGGTGCAGAAAATATTCTGTGGTTAGAATGCAGCGGAGTGAACTCCACAAACCTTGGGGACGTGTTGTTGCACAAGCTAACTAAAGTTGCTGCGGATTTTTCTAGACAAGCTGCGGTCACAGGTTTGTGCAGAAGTGGAATCCTGCCTTAAGCAACAGAACTATGATTACAGTGCTGCCACCAGCTGAGGAAAACCAATCACCTCAGAGTTCTGATGAGCAAAACCCATCTCCTAAACACCACACAAGAAAACACCTTAGCTACACTGAGCTGCTCTGGGGAAAATTTAGCAGGTGGTGCGTTCCAGCTGAACCTGCACGTAAAATATTCCATCTTAGCAGTTAAATACCTTAGTTAAAAAGAAGAGGTATAAGAAAAATTTTCTTACACTACTCTTTCTCCCTTCTGCTCCCTCAGCAGCACATGACAGAGGGACAACAAAACTTGCACTAAAAAAGTGGCTTGTGGCTTTTTTCCTGACAGCCAAATGGAGTCCTTGGACAAATTACCTTGATAAGTATCTTCTAAGACTGATCTGCTGAGGAGGATACCGCACTCCTGAAACTGCCAAACTCAACCTGTTTTGAATAAAGAGAAGGCCACCATCTGCTCCCCTGCAAACACCCCTCACTAGGAGTCACATCTCAGAAACAGAGCCCAAACTGTTGATTACAGTGGTGATCTGAGCACTTACCTCTCGAGATAACCTATTCTTTGAAAACACTTTTTCCTTAGGCTACAGCTACTTAGTATTTGGTACTCACCAAGCAAAGAAAGAACACAGCAAACTGCCTTAACACACTGCAGTGTAGTAATCTCAAGCAAAGCCTGAATCAATGAGGACCATTAATCAGTCTGAAAGAGACTTGGTAAGCAGGAACAGTGTCTGTGTAATCACTTACAGCTCATTTAGTCGACAGCCAAGCAGCTGTCCTGTCACACAGCCCCAGTGGATATTTTAATCACAATAAGTTTACTTCTGTACTTTATAAAAATCTACCGCACGTTGTTATTTGCCAGCTCCTTAATCTTTGGGAAAGAAAAGTTTAGCACCAGTTTTCAGTCCACCATCAAGGATCACCACTGAGTTGCTCTGAACCCAACTCAAGATCTTGCACAGCAATTTAACTTAAATACAAGTGTTTTGAGGAAAATCACTGAAATGTAAAAGAGAAGTTTGAGAGGCAGGCAGGAGCAGCATTTTTGTAGTAGTACATTATGTATATTGTTCAACCCATGCACAACTGTCAGAAACTCATAGTGACTAGATCCTAAACAATTAACAGTTTACTGATTTTCTAATTCAATTGAAGGGCCTGAAGCAAAAGCTTTAGATTATGAGAACTATAAGAAAATTAATAATACATCACTATCTCATAGTTAGGTCAATATAGCTTCCTTCAGAGAGCCTCCTTTGACATGACATGGATGCCACAAGGTTCAATGATTGAAATTTCTCAAGATACACACCAGTCACATATAGGTAACTACCTAGGTGACCTGCAGACTTTATGGCTAGAAGAGAGACCCCACACAGTAGAACTGGAGAATGTTTTTCAGGTTGTATGTTGTTATAGCACAAATCCTTAAATGTAGTAGAAGCATTTAAGCTACTTCTGACAAAGCATCCCAAAGATCCAAACCCATGTTTGCTAAATATCACCAGAGTTACCTCTGTTCTGACACCTTTAGAGATCTAAAATCTAAAGCTTTGCAAATATTTTCATCTAATGTCCTAATGACAACAAGAATGACTAGGTGTTTTTCAGGACAACAACTACATAATTTGTTTGTAATTGCAGTCAACATTTAAGGCTAAAATTATACGATGGGCACATTCTGGCTACACTATACCCCCGAGCAGTGAGCATACCTCTCACCCAGACCTTTGTGCTCCAGATCCAGGGTTTTGTGCAATGTTTTCAGGCAGCTGTGCTGATTTATTAGGCTTTCATACTCTGCAGACTGCCGTTCATGCAGTGAAGCAAGGTGTTCATGGTCCTGAAGCAACGACTCATACTCAGCTTTCAGCTGCTCCTTCTGTTTCAGTAGATTTTCATTCTCATTCTCCTTGGCTGTCTGCTGATTTTGTAGTAAAGTATTCTGGGCCATCAGTGAAGCACTCTGGGAGCTGAGAGTTGAATTTTCTACCTGAAGTTTCTCAAATAAAAAGTAAGTATTACTAATTCACATCCACTGGTAGACACAACAAACATTTTGTAGCATCTTACATCAATATAGAGTTAGTCAAGAATGAACCCACTGCCTCGTAGACCTAAGACATCGCTGTACAATTTGGCATCATTTTGGTATTACTGCTGGTAATATGCACCCCATAAAGCCATGCTATCAGCAGTATGAATATTATCACTATAACCTCCAAACTGAAAAAACACTGTTTTACCAAAAGCTCTCGAGCCTGAAGACTGAGAGGATCTGGAATACTCACAACTCAACTGCATCTCTGACAATCCTGATCAAAGCCAAAAGTTACCCCCTATTTGTGTACAAGTAATGGAACTTAAGTCCATCCAAACTCAAAAACATTTACTCCACCACTGTGTATGTGGACAATACTCCTAGCACTGTGTATGTGAGCAGTACTCCTAACAAGGCTGCTTTCAGTAGAGAGATGGTGCACTGATTTTATATGTTGCTAATGCAAGTCAATTATAGGTGGGAAATAATTAAAGAGAACAAAAAAACCCCATCTCTGAACATGCAAGAGGAAAAGCTTGAAAAGTGAAAGTCACGCAAGAAAAACAAAGCTAATCCAACGTTGTCCTCTGAAAGTGGTCTCTTTCTCAAACTCAGTTTATTTTTTTAAAATTCAAGTAATTTTTAAGAGTATCTTTTCCACTGGGAACTTTGACATATTGTCTGAAAGCCTGAAAACTGTGATGGGGACTCATTGCTACAATGCCTATGGGGAGCTGACTTGTGTCCTCTTTCCATTTCTGCCAAGCTCTTTCACAGGCATAGCAATGACAGAAAAAAGCAAAGAGCAAACTTTTCTCCTTATTTCAGAAGTGCAGCTTCTGGAATAACACATCTGGATTTTGCTGTATTAATTTTAACAAATTCTCTCTAACTAACCACCTTCTTGCTGAAGGTAGCTACCAGACATTACCTATCTAGCTTGGTGACATTCAGACCTCAAACTAAGCTCCACCTTCTGGGCCTCATCTTTATATCATTACATCAGCCTACCAACAGAAACATTTTATTATTAGCTATCTTCTCCACACTACTGTAATCAAATCCAACCTCCTGGCACAGAGGCACAAGGCTGCCCTGACCTGGAGTTTGGCTGTCTGTGTCTGCAGAGCAGTGTTGTGCTCCTGAAGGAAGATGTTTTGCTTCTGTAGTGTCAGGATCTGATTGTTGAAGGAGACATTCTGTGTTTCCAAATGCTTTAGCTGTTCCTTAAGCAGCTGCTTCTCAGTATGCAGGGCTGCATTCTGAAAGAGAGATGGCATTGAAGGGGTGACAGGAAGAAAAGAAACAGCTGTCCTGATCACCTGGAGTCCTATCAAAGATGAGAACCAATTAGTGATGATCATCCTGCAACAAAGGCATAAAACAAACCCTTCACAGAATTAAATGAAGGTAGGACAGATGTTACACACAGGATTAATCCCTGCAAAGATGGGACAAGATGGACACAAGACACATGAAGCACTTAAGTCCCATGCAGTTCTAAGAGACATCCAAGGAATTTGGTAGACTTGGGTGCTCCAAAAAACCAACCAGATTCCTGTAAACTCAAAAATCCAGTTTCCAGCAACCCACTCATGAGCACAAGAGAAGTCTATGAGCCAAAAGAAAATAGAAGAAGGCTTACATTCCTTTCCAGTTCGATTGCCCTGTCCTTCAGTTTGAGCAGCTCTGTGGTAGTCTCTTGGTGCCCTGTTTCCAATTTCTCATTCATGTGCTGGTTGGGAATGAGCTTCTCTGCTGAATTCCTCAGTGACTTCTGAGCATACTGCCCGTCCTGCTGAGTCTGCTTAAGTGCATCGAAGTCCTTCTTCACCTACACAGTCAACAAGCAACAACCTTCAGCACTGAGGGAACTTGGATTATGCATTAATAATGATGGGATATGCCACTCCTCTCTTGCACTGTACAGACTTTCAGAGATTCAACAACCATCACCCCACTTCACAGACAAGGAAGATGAGACACAGATAGGGGGAAGAATCTACGTCTCCTGGCCTCCAGTCAGGTGTCTTTTGACTCGAGCTCACTGTCACCTAACAAACAGGCTGTTCTTAGGTGAGATGTTTCAACTGCAGTCTTCCTCAGCCTATGTTTCCACTAAACAAGGCAGAAAAACACAGCCACGCCAATGAAAAAAACATGGGAAAACAGATCTGAAAAGAGCAATTATCCAAGAGAACCCTTCCTGATGCGCCCCTAGCCCAAAATTCTTTTATGAATTTTGTGTCATTATATAGAAAGGGGCAATAAAGAAAAAAGGCAGTCCAGTGAAAAAAAGTACTTGGGAAGGATGTGTATAAGGAGGGGCAGAGAGAAGAGCCAACCTGTTCTTCAAAAAAAAAAAAAAAAAAAAAAAATCAAACCCCAAACCAAAAAATCCCCAAAAGTGAATGTGCAGAAGTTCAGTGTGAAAAATTAAAACTCACTTAAGCTCTTACCATATTTAGATCATTCTGTAACTGCTGGTTCAAGTTCAGAAAGTCTTTCACTTGAGCTTCCAGCATTGCAATCTTTTCCTCTTTCACAGCTAGTGTTGATTTTAGTGCTGATTCAGTTTTCCTTTCCAGAACCTTGTATTTTCTGAAAAATATGACAATAGCTTTCCAATGTCTGCCACTAGGATATGAGCCACCGGCTAAACAGCAGACTTCACCTTCACCCATTCCCAATCACTACATGTTAAATTATATGTGCTTGCTTCTTCAGGAAAATTATTTCCTCTACTGCTGCAGATTGCAACAGATATATTATAGCTGGGGAACTCACTTATGGAAAATCCAATCAATTTTAATAGACATTAACACCAGCATGGTTCTACAGAAATATCAAAGAGTTACATAACTTGAAAGAAAGTTTTTCTCTTTTTCCCATAATTACACTACAGAAATTTCTTCTCATGGCTCTTTTGTACATTCTTGACAAGAAGGAAAATCCACAGTCCAAAGACTCCTACAAGATAGGTATGTTTCTCTAAGTAGGTCTTACCAAAAAGCCAATATACACACAGGCTGTTGGGATTTTCTTTGTTCATTACGATAGGACTTACAAAGGAATTCCTTGCCATCAGATATTTCTCAGGCAACATCTATGTTTATACTAACAGGTATCTGGATCACCAATTGCATGAAGTAATGACAGACACTGTTTATAACAGACACTATTCTTACTTGTTAAAGAGAACATGAAGAGAAATACACACTGAAACAGCTACCCAGCTACTCTGCTGGGGAGTACAGAGGAACTGCAGTAACACTGCTAGCATGGAGAGAAAATGGCATTTCCTCCTTCCACCCAAAGAATGTTTTGCAAAACTTACAGTATGCTGCCAAGCTTGCCTCAGAAAAATGTGATTTACCTCCAAAATTGTTAAGGGTAGTGGCAAGGAGACAGATGAGAACCAAAAAGAAAGGCAAAGGGCTTCAGTTAGGCTGAGTCAAAAGAATGACTAGAAGAGCTCAGTTTCCTTACGTTTCACCACTGCCATTATCATCCTCCAGCAGCAGCTCTTTGTTCAATCCCATCTTCTCCAGTTCCTGGCTCAGTTTGTCCAGCTCACTAGATAACTTCTGACTCTTCAGCTTCTCCAGGACCAAATCCTGAAACAGCATTAACATGACTAGTTGCTATGCAAAGGGTGGTGATAATTATCCAGCACTACACATTTCTTTTAAGAGTACTGAAAAAATCATTGGATAAAATCCTAGTTTCAAGTAGGTCAGCTAAAATTCTTCATCAGTGACAGCTGAGTGCAGAATTAAACTGATTGCTTTTATTTATAGGTCACTTGAAATAAATCTGCAGAATGCTTCTTTTGGCCTTCGCCTCACTCACTGTACCGAACTACTTCTGCCAACACTGGCTTTGTGCCTGCCTGCCGAACGAGGGAATGTGAGGACCAGGAGACACTACCCCATCTCTGTGCCATACAGGGATGTGTGCAGGGCAGGGGACACCAGCAGAGGGAGTTCCCACCTCTCAGCTAGGACAAAAAGCCCTGCCAGCACTGGCACACACACAGAGGAGCAACAAGAGTTCAGTATGGAAGTCTCCCGAGGTATTACGGCTACAATGTTATTACCAAGGGACTTGGTAACAGGGTCAGTAGCGAATAATGCACATATGGCAAATTAATGCCCAAAATTTAAAAAGTGTAACTACATTGTAGCATAAGATAAAGGACAGCGTTGGACATGTGACCTTGGTCACTTATTCTGGTATCTACTGATGCAGCCTGGTTTCATTTAGGTTTCTCTGGGAAGAAACTAAAGCAGAACCCAAGCAAGGAAGTCATACAAGGAGAAGACTTGGCAGCACTGTACCACAAGGTATATTGGGACAACGCTCTGCTGTTATGCCAGTGAAGTGGTCTGTGTGGAAATGGCCTGAAAAGACAAAGCCAGCCTGCATTTCTAAAAAGGACAAATTATTTTTGGTGCATGGCTAAGTGTGAAGGTCCCTACCATTCAAAATTCTCTGAAATACAAAGGCACCATAGAGATCTACATTGCTCGTGTTTCTGCTAAAAGTTTTCTTAAACAACACATGAAGGAAGAACAAAAAAGCTACTGAAGCACTTTAAGTAAAAAAAAAAAAAAAAAAAACAACGAACTATCCTGGATATCAAATAGAAGCAAGAATAAAATTTTAGAAAAATACTTCGTTAAACTCTAGGTATTCAGGAGTCCTCTGATATCACAATTTAGCCATGAATTCATTCACATGGCAAGGGAAAAAAAAAAGCATGAGTAAGGTCAGTGCCAGTCCAGTGGTCTGTAAATAGGAGGCTGAAAACACCTCCTGTGGGACAGATATCTCCCTTTAGTACTTCACTAAGCTGAAAAAAAATCAGCAGCATACAGCCCAGTAGAATTATTTTGCTTACCTCTCTCAATGTAGCTAGTGTTCTCTTATCAATTGTCACTTGCTTTAGGAGGTCTTTATTGTCCTTTTCAAACTCTTTCAGTTTATTAGATGAATCTCTGAATCGAGCAATTTCCTTTTCTAGTGTCTTGTTTTCCTTCTCAGCAACTGCCAACTTTACTGTACTGTCATCCAAAATAGCATCTTTCAGCTCCACTTGCTGCCAAAGCCGTTTCGTTTCTTTCTCTAGCATTTTTTTGTCTTTTTCTAGCTGAGATATTTCTTGTTCTAGGGCTTTGTTTTCCTTTTCTAACCTCTCTAGCTGTTTGGCAGAAACCTTTAGCTCTTCAAGGTTCCTCTGCAGGACCTGATTTTCACTCTCCATTCCCTGAATTTCTTTTTCTAATTCCTGGATCTTTTTACTGCTGTTCTCCACAATTTGCTGAAGTCTCTGGTTTTCACAGTTGACACTCTGATAGATGAGCTCGAGCCTCTCTGATTTCTTGTTCATGGCTTTTAACATTTCCACATTCTTTCTTAAGTCCTCTTTCTCCCTCTCCAAATCTTTATTTTCTGCTTCTATTTGTGCCATTTTTGTGCTGGTAAATCTCATAGTCTCTACCACTCTTCTAAGCTCCAGATTTTCTTCATCCAATTGCTTGTTGTCCCTTTCCAGGTCACCAAGCCGGATGGAAATATTTTGTAATGTGTCCAAGGATTTTCTTAGTTTCCTATTTTCCACTTCCAGATCGCCATTCTCTTGCTCAAGAACTTCCACTTTTTCTGTCACTATTTTCATCACTGCTGCCTTTTTTGTGAGCTGTTCGTTCTCCCTCTCCAGCCGGTGGAGCTCTTTTTCCATTTCTTCCACTCTTTCCACTTTTTCTCTAACCTGGTCAAAATCCTTTTGCAATTGTTTCTTCTCAAATTCCAGCTTGCTCAGTTTGCTACTCGTCTCGGTAACTGTTTCATGAAGGATTTTGTTCTCTTTTTCGATATCTTTCACTCTTGCCTCGCTGCTCACTTGTGATCTTTGTCTCAGGGATAAGACAACTTGATTAAGGTGATCATTTTCTTGTTTGAGGTCCTTTATCTACATAAACAGTTGTGCAAATGTTATACATCTACCTTACAAGTGCAGTACAAATTAGTCCTAAAGCAGACAGATGATTGTTAACAAAATCGTATCCATTTAATCCAAGACAAACTTCTCAGCAAATTACTGACTATAACCAAGAACCCAAACTATTGAAAAAAATTGTTACCTCTGGTAACCCATGATTTTAACAAATCAAAAACTGTGCTACATTCCTGCTGCCGTCCAAGAAGGCTGGGGCAGAAGGAGAAAGTAGACAGAGGACCTTTGGAGAACACCTTGCAGAAGATGCTTTGTTACAAATCATTCCTAATAGAGGGTATATTTCTATCTAGGTTTACCTTCATCTTTGGGATCTGAAGACTGAAATTATCTCTAATAAGGTGTCAGGAACCTCGGAATGCTTGAAAATGTAGAGCAGTTACAGATGTCATTAAAGACACACTTCCTGTAAGGACAGTACACTTATTCCACTGGTCAAATTTCAGCTTATGCAATTGCAATTTAGACTGCAATTTGCATTTGAATTATACTAGACAACACCCACACAAATCAAAAGGGCCTAGACCTGAAAAAATCACAAACCACTCTTTTTTGACAACTGAGAATATTTCTGGTTTTACTTCCTGCCCTACCTTCAAACCATTTATTAATTCCTGCCACAAAGAATCTGTATTTGTTCTCACTGAAATGTAAGACTTTGTTGGTAGAGTGCAGTTTCCCAGGGAGAAGTGTGGGTAAAAATCCTTCAAGATGAAAAGAACTACACAAATAAAATGTTTTGCTATATAATTTTCACCTCACAAAAACTTAGAGTAAATTTTCATACAGGCTGAGAATATTCAGACCAGTATCTAATGATCTGCATCTGTATTTTTTTCATCTGTCAAATAAGTACAGATGATATGATACCTGCACAAACCTGTAACAAGAGTGTGTTCAGGCATTGCACATGAACTGCAGCACAGTGGTAAAAGCTGCAGGAGAATTAAAATGTCAATCCAGAAGACATAAATACTTTCTCAGCATCTCTTTAAAATAGTGCAAAAAGGGTGGGTGGCCAAAGAACCTCAACCAAACTGATCACACCATACAGGTGGCAGAAGACCAATCTTCAGCAATAAAATGGGGATTTATCTGCATATCCTAAAACCAGTTGGTATTCCATTTAGTAAGATCCAAGGGCTTTTTCCCCTCAAGGGGGAATGTCTGTTCATAAAACAGCCTGAAGATGCCCTTATGGCAACAAGAGCAGAAATCAGCAAAACACTTGAAGATGCTTTTAACCTAGATTTGAAGAAGTTCAACCTGCACTTAATAGCTCTCAAATTGCCTTATCTCCCTGAGAGAACCAGATGCTCTAAACAGCATCACTGAATTACCATTACTGAGCACATGCTGTTATATTACATTTGAGAAGTTTGCACCTGTCTGTCTTTGTCAGCTTTTAGAGTCTCCATGACAACTTGTAGCTGCTCTTTATCTTTTATCAGCTCCTCACTCAACGTTTCCAAATCTTGATTGCTTTGCTTCTCTTTTTCAATTTGATTTTGCAACTTCTCAATCTGTATGGAGAGAACACACCAAAACACATCAGCCATAGCTTGACACAAGGACTGTTTGCACTTTAAGTCATTTTGAAGACTAGAGAGAAATGAGATGGGGACTATGGCCAAAAGATTAAATCCTTCTCTTCTGCAGTTGCCAGTCTCAGAGGAGGAAACGGACTGTTTTTCTCACAGTGCCAAGAATCTTCTTCATGCTTTTTAAGATCAGAGCATATAAGGCACAGCAGTAAGAAACACTTAGTTCACCTGCCTGCTGGATGCCCTGTTGTGCTCCCGTCAACAGTGATTAAGTTTCTGGTGCTCCCCTTCCTCAGGAACTTGCCTCCTCCTAGGCACTCTATCACTGATGGTCTTACTCTACCAGTGAATGCAGACAATGTTATTAAGACACTTCAGTGAGCAACAGCCCTAAAAAACCCAAAACACCAACGTAAAACAGGAACAGAGGAAAAACACTAAAGCACTGGAGTGACCAAGTTTAAGTTCTTGCTCCCTGCGCTCTGTTGTCCCTCTTTTCCCCAGCAGGTGACAATACTGCATTTGAAAGATTTGTGAATAAGGCTCCAGTCCTACAACAAAGTTTTCTTATTCTTTTTGAAAGTTGTACTTGTAATGCATGAAGAACAGAAAAGCAGTAACTCTTCAGTATTTAGAACCAAGAGGTTCTGGGAACTATACTCCTCAAGTCAGGAAATACTCCTTTTTAAGTTTGCAAAGTACTGTGAGCATCTACAGCTCTGCAGAAGTATCAGCTCATTTTTGTTTTGGTATTATCAACTCCGCCAACAGTGAAAATGTCAATGAAAGGGGTATTAAACCTAATTCTTACAAGTGGGAAATAGCTGGAGGCTGGGCTCTGCCTATGTCAACACGCGCCTCGTTACAGGAAGTGTTTAAACAAGCAGGGGCTGCCCAGATTGGAGATAAGGAGGGCTCAGTCAGAAATGTAACTATGTGGAGGTTCATTGGTCTCAAAGGAGCTGTTCAGAGAAAGCTGCAACAAACTCAGTAGTTCAGCAACAGCTGATCTTCATCTGCATTTCCCAGAAAACTGGGGGCAAGTAAGACATTACTGTTTACAGCTCTTCTCACTAAGTCAGAAAGGCAGAGACAATGGACAGGTACTCGCACTGCTACTACTTGATTGTGCCTGAAAGGAGGGTTTTCTACTATTAGCTCCTCTGAAAACCTTGTAAGAAAAGGGGAAAAAAAAATATGTGACTTTTCCTTGATAACATATCCTCTTGTACTACCTGAATAATCCTGTTTTGGCTACATGATCCCACCAAGCACTAGATCAGCAGATAAACAAGCACATTCAAACAACAATTTTTGAAAGTCTCAGACAGTGGATGAAATCTCAGCTCAGTTAAACGACTTTAGGGAGACAAGATTTTACTACGGGTATCTCAGGAAAGTTACCAAAAGAACCCCAAAGACACAAAACATTTGAGAAAAATACTTCTTTATGTCTTGTCCTCTGACTTATATGTGGTTGACTTCAACACTCCTCCAGAGCTCTTGCACTCTCTCCCCTGCCCACTGCAGTAAACATTTTACAATCAATCAGAGACTTTGCCTATTATTTCCCCTGGCACACCTTGCTGTATTCTAATTGAGGGGATACATGTGTGGGAGAAGTACAAAAAACATACTTGAGAAAGGCAAGATTAAAACAAATTCAAACATCTCAAATCAAGATTATTCTACATATGTAAAATAATCTTGTACACTTACAAACAACAGACAGAATGCTGTCTACTAATTGTTTTCCCAAATTTCCCTGAAGGGGAGATGAAGAACTTCAACAGCTTGACTTGTCTGTGGTATTCAGTCAACAGCTCCCATCACATTCTGTGTTCTTCTGGTGAAGTGTTCAGGCATTTCACTTAATAGGACTATTTTTACCTGCCTTTTTTTTTTCATTGCTTTGATACACATGGTGCTCCCCTTTCACTACACAGGTGTTCCCTACTACTGTTTTTTGTCTTACAGAACTACGAGACCTTTAGGTGACCCCACCATGTCAAAGCATTCATCATCATCAAAAACTTCAGACTAATTCTGGAATCACAACTGTTGGCTCCCATACAGTGCCATAACAGGAGGCGCCCACAGGAATCTGCCTGGGGCAAAGCCAGAGGTCGACCACAGCTGTTCAAGTGACTTGAATTGCTGCACACCACAGGTATCTGCTGAGTGCTTTCTATGCCTCCATCTCCAATTTTAGGCATGTAAAGTAGAGCTGGATTGAATTACTTATACACAACAGGTCATAAATGAAGTGTGGAAGGAGGATTAGAGTTGAACTGAATCTTTGCAGTTTTCCTTGCTCACAAAAGAAAGAAAAGAAGCAGAACTGATCTCAACTTAGCAAATGAATCCCTCCAGAAGATGGAATGATCCTGTGCCGGATACCTGTTCTCCCCGGCAGAGAAATGGGCTTGTTACAATCTAGCAATCCACAAGCAGCATTTCATATCTAGATGCTTTCTCCCCTTGTCCTTTAAGGGATTCAGTTAGCTCACAGGCAAGCCAAACAGAACTGAAATCATTGCATCAATGTCTCACACACACGAGGTTACAGCAGTAATGGGAAAAGGAGAAATAAGCCTTATATTCTGGATAATTTATGAATGGGAGGAATGTGGAAAAATCCAGCAAGAAAATGTTTTATACTTAAGAGTAGCAAGCATCTTTTTTCCCCAGCAGCATTTGGCTCAATTAACCAGAGCTGAGGATTCAAGTTACTAGCCAGACAAAAACAAGGCTGGTAGTTAGAGGTGAACTGAGCAGTTTGTTTCACATGGACAAGCACTGAGCTGGCATTTGAGCTAGAAGTAATCACAGGTAATAACAGAGTGCAACACACATGTATATATATGTAAATTTATAAAATTATGACCTACATGTTTGTCACAAAGATTGAAAGAAGCGAGATCTTTGCAGAGAAAGAGAGACACTAGAGAATTTGAAACTGCCAAGACGACAAGAAAAAGAAAAAGCAGATCCAGGACTCTGGACAGCAAGAAAGACATTTAGAACACACTAACCTGAATTCACCTGGGTAATTTATTTGACTTAAATGTAAAAATTACTAAACTTTCAGAAAACAAAAATAGTTCAATGTGATCATGACTTCTTTTCCTAGTAGTGACTGTTGTGAGACAACAGAAAGGGACACAACAGTACAATCTGACAGGGGCAAACAGGCACTGAAAATCAGCTTTTATTTAATGGGAACAGTCACTTTTTCTTACAATGATGCACATAAGCAGGCAGTGAAGTAGAAGGCAATAAATAAAATTATTAGAATTTAATTGCACTAGAATGCAATTAAATAGATGGGACCAAAACCATGGTCAGTCTTATGGGATTATGGGTGAATTCCCTGAAAACTCTCATCATTTAGGAATGCTGCACAGCCCTTTGTGCACTGTGTTTAAAAAACTAAGAGCTTCATTTGTTCCTGTGAGCAAATTACCTTTTTGCTAAGCTGTTGATTTTCCTTTTCCAGTTCCACAAACTTTAGGCTGCTCTCTCTTGAAGTCAAGGAGGCATCTCTCAGCTCTTGGATTGTGTTCTGCAAGCTCTGATTATCCTTCTCTAGCTTCAGTATTCGACTTGAAGCACATTCATTCAACTCAAACACAAAGGACTTTCTGGCTGTTGAAACACAAGAAGCAGAAGGTGGCACTAATCAATTCACAACCGTCTCCTTCTGAGGTGTGCGAGATCCACTTGGATGAAGATTACTGTTGTCAGTCTTACAATTTCAGCTTGACTGCTAAGTAAAGACTTGGTTAAAAGTCTATTTTCACAGATCATTTCTCTTAATAATTATCTTAATTATTATCTTAATAATTTATCTATTTTCACAGATAACCATTAATACCTTTAATAAATAGGGAACTATCTGAACAGCCAGCCATCTCAAAAGTTGCTTACTTTCTTAACTCTTCTTAAATCTGCTTTAGTCATGTTAGGAATGTGTCTAATGTTAGCAGCAAAATATACTTTGATACCATCTCATACTTTCATCAGAGGAAATAAACTGAGGCAGAAAGCAAACCCCTGCTAAGTGTTTGCTAAAACAGCAAGGTGGTACACTTCCAAGAGCTAGTGAAAACTCAGGTATTCAATCACATTTAGTCATGGAAAAAATTCTTACAAAAGAGGATTCCAGTGCTTATCTTTACAGCTTCTTCATCAAGAGTATGCTGAATCACAGAGAATAATTTATTACTAGGTACCCAGGCACAGGACACCAATCAGAATGCTGATCTGAGAAGCGTCTGAAGCCGAAATCCCAGAACTAACAAAATTTATTCAAGTTTTACAACAGAGATGTTATTTTACTCAATGTTTGTACACCAGAAGTCTCACTACGTCTCAGCCTCAAAGTCCATGACCTGAGCTTCACCATTCTGGTAATTTCTCTGCCCAGCATTTGAATAATTACAAGAGCAACCTTCTGTTTCACATGAAATAATTGCTACCCATCACCTCAAAACCACATTTCATATGAAATTGACTTTAACACTGTCTTTAAATCTAAGAAAATTAATAACTCCTTCTAAATCAGCACTACAGCACACGGACTACTTTAAGCTGGCAACCTTCTGAGAATGGTAAAATCCTATTTTGTCTCTTTCATGGAGCATCACCTGGAGAGCTTTGGTCAAGTGAAGACTCAAATAGTTAACATTAACTAAATACTCCAGTTGAGTTCTGTTCTGAAGCAAAGTCCATCTCAATTACTTTTTCCCGTGCTTATTTTTTTTAAATTACTTTGAATAAAATATTCCAAACTGGCTGGTAAAATCTTCTGTCACCCTTGCAGACTCAACTTGATATCCCGGAACAGGAGGTATTCCAAAAGAGTTTTGCAGTCTGACTCTATTTGTATGAACAAGCTGCATTCAGAACAGCAATATGGACTGAAATAAAACTTCTTAAAGAGAATTATTATAAAATCAGAACAGCACTTCCATGAGATAATTTAAAAGTCCAAAGTGAAATAGTCTTTAAAAAAAAAAAAATCCACCTTCCTTCACCATTTTATTTGCCTACTGAATACAAGATTATGGATATTCTCAGTTCTTCATTCTTTTTCTTTGGTTAACCAGAGTTTCTGAAACTCCAGTGCTAAAATACTAAACATCAGTGCTTGAGTGATAAATCACTCAAGCAAATTTTGAAAGTTATGTTTGATAGAAATTAGTAAATTAGAGGTTAAAAAATAAAACTAGCACATTCTTCCTTCCATTACATCAATAGTGAAAGCAAATCAGGAAGTGAACAAAACTTGGTATTTTAAACAGGCCAGAAAATTAGATGTTTTTACATTTTCCTGAAATACTCTTGATCAAAATTTCTATGTTTTGAGAGAACTGTGTTTTCTATCCACTAACACAAAGAGCAGTATCCTTGATTACACATAACGAGTAATAGAGTGACATTCATTTCTCAGGCTAACATAACCTGCTTTGCAAGATTATTATTTAGAAGTAACAATTAACTAGCCATTAATCTTAGTGAGGAGAACTCAGACCCTAGACAGCAAGATTTCAGAATTGGTGTCAGGCACACACTCAGCTGTTTTACAAAACAAAGCTATTCTAGATAGTTTCACTGAAAATTTAACATCTGCTTACTCTAATTTATTCCTTTTCTTCAAGTTCAACTGTTCCTGGTACACAAAGCCAAACATGCAAGTCTTAGCAAAATAAGGTGAATAATCAATAAAAGCTGCATGTTGAATTAGAGGAAATAGCCTGTATTTCCCAAATTCCACTTAGAAGTGTTGTTTAGGCTGGTATCATAAGAGTAAATGTTAAACACAGAAACCAGTGCTAAAACCTGTCCAGTGAAGAAAGAATTAGTTATGTTTGTGATAGTTACGGAAATCAAATCAACCACTCAAAGAAAAAAATCAGCCAGTTATTTTAACTGCACACATTTTTCAGTATCTAGTAAAAATAAATGACTTCAGCATACACTACTTCCTGGGACTTAAAGACCAGTTAATTGTCTGTATTAACTGTACTAAAGAATACTAAAGATCACAGACTCCACCCAACCACTCAGTTAGAAATATTCAATGTGGCATTTCTGCTGTGTCATTTACAAAGCTTTCTTTTTTTTTTTTTTTTTAAGTTTTTATTAAAGTGTGATACTTAAAAGTCACTCTCTCAGTGATGAATGAAACAAAAGCCAAACATTTTGATGCTTTCAAAGGAAAGTGAAAGATACTAAAGGAATACATTTTAGAAGTTCAAAAAAACTAAGGTCAAAGTCAAGTGGCTGAATGAGGGAAGTTTTCCAATCTTGGATTCAACTTCTGTTCCCATCTCAGTCAGTCAATCTGCCTACTTTGAAACAGACAACAAACACCACAGCTACCCCAGCTAGTACTCACTATCTGCAAGATCAGTGCTTTTAGACAGCTGTTCTAGTTCCCAGCCTAGGTGTGCAGACTCGTTCATGCTCTGTTTCTGTGCAATCTCCAAGACCATGTTCTCTTCCAGCAGCTCTTCAATTCTCTTCTTGTCTGTGTCCCGGTCCTGTGCAAGACACACGTGAATTAAAATGTACATTCAGCTCATCTGTAAGATTCTAGGTCGAGCTGCTACAAGCACAGTGTATGTTGAGGGTAGAAGAATCTCTTTAAACACTGTGATTTTATAATGAAATAGATCTTCAGCATTAAATATTTGCTGTGGGCTACTCTATATACCACAGAAAGCAAAGCCCAGCTGGCCCTGTTTAGCATCAGCTCTGGCCCACGATACACTTGGAGAGAGGGGGATGGCAGCGAGAACCTACTGGGTGATGACAGGGCCACTACAAGCCAGGACTAGTATGGCAGGCTGGATTCAAGATGTCTCCAGAGCTAAGCTCTTCAAAAACATGTAGTGTCATGCTCTGACACACTAGAAATTCTGCAGATAGAACCTTGAATTCTGCAGAGCTTCAACTCATCACATCAAACTTGGACAGAGTCCTACAGATCAATGAGTAACATCTGCCTTGTAATTTGAATTTTAACTCCTGAAAACAGATCTGGAGAATGAATCTATTGTTGCTTCTTGTGACTATCTGGGCCATTTGCATTTATGGAAACTGAAGTGCTGCCTCAGTGGTTCTCAATTTTCCAGAAACCATAGCCCAAAAATTCATCAAGTCACCCAGAAAAGCATTCAAAATCTCCAGCCACTTAGTAAAAGCTGAACATGACATGACCATTACCATGTCCTGAACCACAGAAGGATTTGGGATGGAAGGGACATTAAAGATTATGCAGTTCTTGCCATAGGAAGGGACACCTCCGTCTAGACCACACTGCTCAAAGCCCCATCCAACCTGGCATTGAACACTTTTAGGGATGAGGCACCTACAACTTCGGGACACCTCTTCCAGTGCCTCACCACCCTCACAGTAAAGAATTTCTTCTTCTTACTTTCTAATCTAAACCTACTCTCTTTCAGTTTGAAGCCATTCCCTCTTGTCCAATGCCCTTGTAACGTAGCATAAAAAAAAAAGTTTAAAAAATTAGCATAACGAGAAAAAGTGCATACCAGCTCTACATCATGAAGTTTAGATTTCAACTGCAAATTTTCCTTCTCTAATTCATGCAGCTTATCACCACGAGCTCTTGCCATGGTTAGCTGTTCTTCTAGCATGGCCTTCGTTTCAATCAATACAATGTTGTCCTCTCTTAATTCCTAGGAAAAAAAAGTAACAGTGTTAATATCTTACTGACTTTTCATAGTCCAAGTGATTTTCATAAAGTGACATTGCAAAAAACAAGAAAGAAATCTGACATGTTTGTTTCATAAGAAGATTTTTACCTAGTATTTTAATAAGAGATGATACTATGTTTCATTACCTGGGAGTCATCATGCAAGTAAATCTAATATTTCTTAGGGGGTTTTTCCTGAATTTTACAAGTTTAATGGAGTTTCTTTTGCTTTATATGAGGCTAGATCAAGAGGTGCACACAGAACAGGAACTGTTCAATTCCAATTCCACTGTTACAATACCAATTCCTTTGTCAGCTTATCAGAGTCCCTTGTTTTCCCAGCTTCAAAGTAGATTATTTATTTTCAAGGCAAGGGGAACAGTATCCATCAATACATTCAATATCCACATTCCTGTTTCAGTACACTCACGTGCAAATGTCTGTTTAATAAAGTTTCTCTCTCTCTCATGAACAGAATTTTAATTCACTTGAACAGTAGAAGTTGTTTTATACTTATCAATTAACACTCCCTGCCACTTCCCCACTAAACAAATGAGCATTAACTGCACAAGCCACGTCACTTAATCATTAGAGCTTTTGGATCCGGCTTTACCGAGTAGAAGTTTCATTTATTACTTTGCTGTAGCCACAGCATTAGAAACAAGCTAATTATACTGCACTACAAGTGTTCCTTGAAAGTAACAAATGAAACTGTGCATCCGAGTGTCTTATTCTGGAAACATGAAATATCCAAAGCATGAAATCTGGCTGTGAATTGTTGGTCATGTTTTAAATACATTTATCAAACATGTCTCATTTTAAGCTGTAATACCTCACTGCTAGCTTTTACTTTTGTTGATCCTCAGATAAGTCTTTAGTCCAAGACAAATGTTCTATGGCAGGAACGCATCAGCATTTCAAAGATTAAATGGATACAGTAAGGAATTTTCCCCAGATGAGTTACAACTCGGTAAGAAGCAGATTGATTCCCTACAGAAACTTCCTTTGTCATTCTCTGATTTCCTCCCTCCTCTCCCAAACCATTCTGCTGTTCCAATGAAATATGCAAAATCAGAAAATGTGCAACCAAACAGGACAAAATGCTTGACAAGTTCATTCCTGGATAACTGACTTCAAATGTGATGTCTCTGCTGACACAGTGTTCATGTCTGGTCTCTCAGACCACAAACACCCAAACCAAGTAGATTCCTGAAAGATCACCAGGCATGAGCAAACCACTTTCACAGCTTAATCAGCAACTACCTTCTCATTTTTTGTGCTGGAATCAGCCTTAAAGCCTTATATGGCTGAGTTACTTAAAAAAAAAAACAAAAAAGAAAAAAGAAGAAAAAAGAAGAAAAAGAAAGAAGATAGATGTAAAGAACAAGTTAAGAGTGTCTGATGATGGCCACTCCCCCTGCCTTTTGATACTACAGGGGGCCATCATTTAAAAGCCTTTCATAATCTTAGTTGTTTGTTGCAGCTTGACTGTACATGGCATTATATGGAAAGTCTACCTTATGCAGTACCATACTGCCCTTGATCTCTCAGTGGGTCAGCTACCAACTTAAAAATCATGAGAGAAAAAATTTTCCTACTACAGTAGCATTAAAAGGTCAAGTATGTCAGTGCTTGTGAAGAGGTTCATCTTCAATTAAAATGTCTGAGTATGCAAGTAACTAAAACAACAATAATACTGAAACACTAAGGTTACAGAACCTGCTTTTTGGGCCAAGTCTGATCTAACAGGGTCACTTCAGGGTGGGCAAACTTAAAAGGCTGACACTAAACAGATGACAGACCAGAGGAAGTACATGGCACAAAAACTGCTGGGTTATTACGGAAGCTGCCAGAATATCTGTAATGAAACAGCAACGTGCCAAGAGTTTACTTTGCTAGATCACCACACTCAATCTGGACCACAGCCCTAAGAACTAAGGTGGTGTCTGACCTCAAAAACATGACCTCATAACTATCCTTAAAACTGCCTACCAAACAAGAACTAGTTATTTTAGTGTCTCACCAAGAGTCAAGCTATGTGCCAAGTACATGCACATATGCAGGCTCTGGTACAAACCACGCATCAGTGGGAGCTGCAGTGTATGGAAAACTGAAGCACTTTCCACTGAGTGCCCAGGATGGGCAGTCATGCCAGTTCAAAGTAGCTCTGATGAAATATTAAATTAATAACCAGGTGGAAATGCTTGCTATGACGAGGTAGACATTGCTCACTCTCAGATCACCATGATTTGAGGTTGTCTTAATATTGAGAAGTCCATGTAATTTAAATAATTAGTCCATAGGACCTTTGTGGAGTTCCATCTCAAGGCCTGGGAACCAAAGCTGTCCTAACTAAAACATGTCAGCACTAACATCTCCCAGAAGTTGCTGGAATACCACAGCTGACCTAAAAATCTACCTGGCTACAAATCACACTTGTTAGACAGTCAGCAGGTGGTGGTCATGGGGTGGTGCCGCTTCCCCTGGAATTAAGGTTTATTTTTAATTGAATTAACAAGTTCACCAACATGATTTTATAACCATAAGTTTATTTTTAAATCAGCAACAAAAACAGTAGGCTGTGGATTTTTTTTTGTCTAATACACTGAGTTTAATTCAGCTTTTGCAGTTTCTAAAATGAATTACATATTGTGGTTTGATGCCCTATCAACTGTAACTTGAAATAGCTTTAAGAATGTGCATTGGGCATTCAGATGGTTACAATTAACTCTGGGGATAAGTGGTTGCACAATCAGGGTGTGTTGCCATTGGGAAACATTTTCAGAAACTAAAGTAGCAATGAGATTGCTTAAATCTGAAAATAGAGAATTTGCACATGCATCCGGACCCAGTTCAAACCCCTGCCTTGAGGCAGTTCAGAAGCTGTTGCTACTGAGCCATGGCACAGTTAACATCTCGTGACAATCAAACACTGAACAGTCATATGAAAACGTATAAGAGATGCTTTTGCTTTTTTCTTTTAAATTCACAGGAGATTCCTCCCGTCATCCTGCATAGAAGTTTGATTATGGTGAGGAGGAAAACTGGGCAAAGCACAGTCAGTGGCCTCAGCAAACAATCTCATCTCCTGGAACAACCAAGGGTTCAGTGGCGATGAATCGTGGAAGGCGGCTTTGCACTGCAGAGAAGCATCTCCACAGAGGAAGCCCTGCACTCAGCTGCTCCTTCACATTCACAGCTGGGACCTCATTAAGCCACCCTAGCAGGAAGGCTCCAGAGCACATTCATGCTCCTTCAACAATGGTTCAACTAAAATGTCATTCCTGAACAATGTGTCAAGACATACAGGGAAGGAAAACAACACACAAGCCCTAAATGTTTTACACTGACATACAGATTTGAACCTTTTGCACTCCTCCTGCAATACCAGGAAGGAAAAGGATTTAAGGACTCATTTAATAGCTTTCTGCATTGATGCACAACATTAAATCCACTTTTTCTTCTCAGCTGCCAATCTGACACTGCTTATTAACAACCCTGTCAAGACCCTATGAGCCTTAAGGTATCACATTACCACAGAACCGTGGCTGATACTGAACACACCTACATTTTCACTGCTATGCTCTGTATGATTTGTTCAGGTCTTAAGGGTTAGAGCTTAGCAAGCCACCAGCAACCAGTAAACGCCATGAAATGAATAATCACTGTACAGTCTAGAGGTAAGAATCTCTACCATGTTACATCCCAGCACAAATCTAACCAGACACTGTACTGACCCCAGACATTAATTCTTCTTTCAGAGGGGCAGAGGACTTAGTCAGATTTGACAGAAAACTGAGGCCCCATGGAAAGTTGGATACTGTGGTATGCACAGCCTTTGTGCTACTCTATGACCATAAAAACACGGAATAGTGCCCTGTGGAATCCTCTGAATGCACCAGCCTGAGACCAATGGAGTTTGCCTGCTGCTCAATGCTGGCAGTCTATGGCTGTGTCAAAACTTGATCAATGATGGGAGAGGGAGTGGTGAGAATGCGAAACTCTCTGTCTATTCTAAACCACAGAGCACCCTGCAGACAGCTGTGCAATCCTGCTGCACGTTAGAAAAGCTCAGCCCCTACAATAATGACAACTTTTGCTAAAGGCCACACTAGGGCTCGAAATTAGACGTGTGCCAGATCAATGGGAAATATTCCTTGTCCCACGACTGTATTTGTGCTGGTTTTGGCTGGGGCAGAGTAAGTTCTCTTCACAATGGCTGGTACGGGGCTGTGTTTTGGCTTTGGCTGAACACAGTGTCGATAATAAAGAGATGTTTTTATTATTGCTGAGTAGAGCTTACACAGAGCCAAGGCCTTTTCTGCTTTCTTACTGCCACGCTGGCAAGGAAGTTGGGGGTGTATGGAGATTGGGAGGAGACGCAGCCAGGACAGGTGACTCGAACTGACCAAAGGGATATTCCAGACCATGTGGCATCATGCTCAGTATATAAGGTGGGGAGAAGAAGAAGGAAGGGGAGGACATTTGGAGTGGTGGTGCTTCATTTTCCAGTCACCATTACACATGATAGGGCCCTGCTCTCCTGGAGATGCCTGAACATCTGCCTGTCCATGGAAAGCAGTGAATTAATTCCTTGGTGTGCTTTGCTTGTGTGTGTGGCTTTTCCTTTCCCTATTACACTATCTGAATCTCAACCCATGAGTTTTCCAGCTTTTACCCTTCCAATTCTTTCTCTGATCTCACTGATGGGGGACTGAGTGAGTGGCTGCGAGTGGCTTGGCTGTCGGCGGGGGTTAAACCATGACAGTATTGCAGGGAGGTATCCCTGGAGGGCCAGCACTCATCTCTGACGTTCCACCAAAAACTGACCAGGTGGAAGAGAGAGCGAGAAGAGTTAGGAGAAATTTGAAACAAACGTGAAGGTCTCTTAACTGAATGCTGTGTTAATCAAGATTAGCAGTGCAGGACACGCAGACAGCCGCACAGGAAAGTGCTAGCTCTGGGACAAGCAAGGAGGCTACGCCCTCGATCTCAGATGAAGGGGACACAAAAACTCCTCTCTGAGCTCCAGATAAATCATCCGAGCAGCAGGTAAAGCTAAGCACCACCAGTGCACAGGCAGAAGGGGAACACCAGGATGGCTCACTGATAGCCAGTGTGCCAGGGCAGAGCACGACTGATTTGCCAGGTTGAGGGAGAAAAACAGAGAGAGACAGAGCTTCATACTTCCTAATGCAAACTGGGAATTACTGAGAAGCAAGACAGGCTTTTGTAGTCTATTACTACATTTAATAAGCATCCATTTTAGTGAACCTATTCATAAGAGGCAGCAGCTAGCCACCCCCTTAGGTTAGAGAAGGGAAAAAAAAATCACCTACAAAGTAGAGTTTATAGAGCAGAAAAATAAGGTCTGTGCTCTCAGCCAGAGGCCTGGCAACATCACTCTTCTACCTCAGACCTGGGATTTTATCTATAAGTGAGGCTGTCAATTACTAAACCTCCATTTGTTCAGCAGTCTGGATTTATTTGACCTTGGCTGAAGTGTTACATATGTAGATTATTGGGAGTTTCAGTGTGAATGCCATAAGGAACTGAAAGAACAGAGAGTAAGAGCAGTCCTACCTAAATTTAACAGCAGCCATGCTGAGCGAATGAGTTTGGCCAGATGATCTCCAAGGTCTTTTGCAACCTAATTCAATTAATAATTGCAGGATGGGCATAGCTGCAGGTGAATAAGCTGAGTAACTGACATTACTACTGGAACAAACCCACACATTTCTCATTAACATACACCATTCATAAAACCAGGAAGGATCCAAATTTTTTGTCCTTTCTACTACAAGTAACAGTTGCAAAAAGGGGTGGCTAGAATTTGTCATCTGAGGTCATCCTTAAAAATGCTATTTTAACAACAGTTGCATCTGCTGTGAAACTCTAAGGAAAACCACCCAGATATTCACTTGACTAATTTATACATGGTATTTAAAATGTCAGTCAAAGGAACAACTCTGGAACACAGGGAATTTACCTAAAGCTAAACTAAAGATCTGGACTCTAGAAAAAGCATCCAGAAAAGGTCTGTCCTGTTTAGCCACATAATGCTGAACTAAGCAGAGTTCTTTAAAACTAATGGGCATTTATTTTGTGTGCAACAAGTCTCTCCTCTACTGAAAGAAGTTTTAATGATGCTCAGTCAATAGCTATGATGTAAGTTACGGAAATTCTACTCGCTCTGATGTTCTGCTATGGTCAGCTCCATGACAAATGACACATGAACTAGTAAAGCAACAAAAGCCAAACATTAAGGATTACTCAGCAAATCTTTGTCCTAATTTTCACTTGCCTCCATGCGAGCTTTGTAAAACTCCACATCGTGAAGTTTCTCTTTGCACCGAACCAGTTCCATCTCGAGTCTCTCCACACGGTTCGCCCTCTCTCTCAGAGAGTCGAGCTCATCTCTGTATGCTCGGGCAGAGCGAGCATCTGAGGCAAGGTGCATGTTCTGTGAGGGATAAGCAGGGAGAAAAATCTAAGTTAACACTTCTAAGCACGTACTTTAAACTTTATTTTTTTGTATTTACTTACTGATTTTAAGTGTAGACAAATAGTATTCCCCTGGCTAAGGAGAAAGAATTCTCTTAGTAGCCAGTAAATTTTCTACAAGACAGCGAGGTTCTTCAGCCTGGACCTCTGACATTACTAATGCCTGATGCTGCACAAGCTGCAGGCACTACTAGGCTATTTGCAAGCTGAACAGATGAGACTGCTCTCAGCAGTTAAGTGGAAAGCATAGCGCTGCTATGCCACAACTATAATCTTTGAACAGCTTGCTGGACTAAGTTGATTTTTTCATTACAAAACAGGCATAGAAGTAATTTTAGCCTCACACTGAAACAGGATCTTTTTTTAAATAGGGAAGATTGTCACAGTAAAACAAGCCCATCTCACCTCTTGCTTTATTTTTTGCAGCTCTAGGGTGAGCTGCTCAACTTCATGTTTAGAATCTGCAAGCTGCTCAGACTTCTCTTCCCTGAAAAGATTAGAAAAATCTTAGTAACTTTTTTCTCTCTTGAAACAATATTGATTATATGGACACTGCCAGCAATCTGTAAAGGAAGATACAAATCTCCCAGCATATTCTTTGTTATGACAGCTTCATCATTTTCTCATTATACCATACACATGTCACGGATCTGAGTTTGTAACTCTTATTTTTATACTAAGTTCCTCTGTTTAAATCTCATTAGTGCACCTGCTGTTATAGACAGCTTCACTGGCCTCTGGACTTTCTACTTCAAGTTAAAAAGCAGAGCTAGGAGTTGGTATTTTGAAGGGGGGGAAGAGAGAGATGAGTCACAAAAAAGAAGAATGGAAGCAGCCATCACTCTACATTTAAAAGTCAAAGAAAAGATGGAAGACACTACTAGCTTCCTGCTGCTCTGATTTGAAAGGTCTGATTCTGAGAGCTCCTATGGAAGCCAGTGTATTGGAGCCAACAGGTTCCTGCATTTTCAGGATGTACAAGACTTAATATGCAAATCTCTCTAGCAGCACAAAATAATGGTGACTTACAGCTCCTGACGGATTCTTCTCAATTTAGCCTTTGTGTCTGCCAGCTCAACTGCAAGGTGCTGCTTTTCTTCATTAGAAAGAGGGTTGGCAGGGTTTGGTGAAGAATCTGGACTTGGTACTTTCAGAGGGCTTGGCGGTTGCTGAGACTGCAGATAATCTCTCTCTTGAGTGAGATCTACAATGACCTGGAAATACAGAAGACTATGTAGTGGCAAGAGATAAATAGTGTATTTATACATTGCTTTAAAAATACCTAAAAATTATTTTTAGATTTAGGAGATTATTATTCTGGCATGATACAGAATCCCAGTGACAGCCAAGAGTGAAGGTTACACAGAAGAGTAAAGGAATCTCCACTATGCTCCGACCACTAAAACATTCCCCTTCCAATGCTCAAAACAAGTAGTCTGTTTTCCTTGAAAAATTAAAAAAACCTGTAACAACTAACAGTTTTAACTAACATAATTGCAGTCAAAAGCATGACAGATGATTAACAGGCTAAAGAAGGGGAGAAGGCTTCTCCAGAGATCTGAAGGGAAAGGAACTGATGAATCAAAATAACTAGAGAAGACAATGGAACCCAGGAGTGTAGATGCCAGTGCAGAGACTAGGAAGCACTGCATGAATGACTGGACAGACACTCAGAGACATTTGGTCTCCACTTCACAGAGAGACTGCTCAACTCCTCTTCACTAGTCATTCCACCACATCTTAGTGCTCACACAAGAATCAATGGAAAAGTCAAAATCTTTCTACAAATTTTCAGAGGTGTAGTAGAAAGGTGCAGAAGAAATGGAAACCTAGTGCACAAACAAGACACAAGAGAAGGAATGGAGCCCACATCTGCTGCTTCTCATCAGCTCTATATGGGAGAGGTATGTCCTCGTACTTCTGTGCATTCATCTCTCTCATCAATGAGCCTCCTGAGGTGGAAAACCATATTCCTGGAGAGAGACTCTAGCTCTTCTGGGGCCATATCTGGAAGTTCCAGCCACTGCAAGTCAAAGACATTCTCCTGGTTGTGAGTCACCTAGGAATAGGAACAGAAAAGTACATCTTTCCACTGGTTGAGTTGAAAATTTGTTCACCATATATGCAGCATCCCCCAGGTTCTTCTATTGATAAATTAAAAAACATATCAATTTTACCAAACCTAGGCTGCAAATAATAAATGCAACCACCTTAACTATAATGCTACCCAGAAGTTTTTGGTATTCACATTTTTTATAATTATTAAGTCGGAGTTTTAAAAGTGATCAGATAAATATTATGATCAATAGCATTTGCATTTGCCTATTTTAAGTGTGCAACTGTCTTACTGACCCTGAGGTGATCCCCACAGGGAAGGGACTGATCCCACACTGAATGTTACTAAGAATCCCTGACTTCAATGAATTTGCAATTTTGCAGCTGATACAGCTGGGAGGAGCTGTATCAGCTGCAGAAATACCTCTGGTTGCTGCTAACAGTGTATCTTTCAACTGTTACCCTACCTAAACTGATTTACTCTGAATCACTTAGCAGAAACATCAGGCAAGTCTCTCCAGATCAGTTAACGGCTGTTCCAGCTTTTGTTATAACCATGTGCTTATTAGCTCACCATGATTTTTTTTTCTTTCCTAAAAATTAACTATTTTTTAAAATGTTAAGAAAATGTTCCTGTCTTAAGACTTTCCCTATTTGTTCCTCAAACCTGAGTGTACCATGCATGCACTGACACCTGGCCACAGTCAGCCAGTGAGGGGCACTTCCACTTGGCTCTTCAAAGTAAGAGACCTTCTGTATTCTTTGGCAAGCCTATCCATAGGCTTTCCTTCTTCTGAAGCCTTAGAAATCCAAGAATGTTTGTCATTGGATCAAACACCTTTTCTAAAAGACCATATGTCCAATTTCAGCTCTTCAAGACCATCTAGCTCAGAGGCCACTGTCTGAAGCGAGTCACTGGGCAGGCTGTGTCACCTACCACAGGGCTTGGGGACTAAGTGCTTACACCATTGGTGCAAGGGGCTCCGAAGCTTCTAAGACATACATGGATTTTGTCAATGCTGCACGTGGATCCTTACAACAATTCCTTCTACGTAACCTTTACGTGGCAAGCAAGGCATTTACCACTGCATCTCTAAAAGGCCACTGAGCCAAGTAATGATCCCAGCACCTATCATTTTCATCTTTCAATTTGAGTGCAGTAACATATTCAATTTTCTTTTTTGTGAAGTTCATTAATCCATTATGAAATTCCAGGCATTAATATTTTATAGCAAAAAAAATCCTGTTAAGTCAAGGAAGGGAGAGATATAACATCAAGAGGCAATATTAAGAATCCTACCTCCTGAATGTGTGACACAATGGCAGCTTGGGTTTCAATATCCAGTTGTTTTATTCTGTCAATAAACTCTTCTTTTCTTTCACACTGTTAAAAGAAAGCACACCCTGAAACAGTGCTACATACCCTACGACTAACTGCTCCATTTTTCATTTAAATTTAAAGAAACCAAACTCAAACAACCCATAATGCTAATAAAAAACTGTTCAAGATCTACACTTCATCACACTAGAAGGTATAACACTTCACTGCTCCATATGGAGCATGAACCAAATGATGCATTAAATTATTAAACTTTTTAGTCAGTACAATTAAGGCTAAGTTAAATGGCTGGTTTTGCTCTTAAAAAACAAGTTCAACATGCAATGTGATCAAGAGGTGGGGAAACAGCCGGAGGAAATCATCACAGCTTCATTAATGGAGCTGCACAAATGTAAACCTTCATTTACACTGCATCATTTAACCTGTCTGCTTTGCTGTTTGCATTTTGCTTGGTTTTGGCAATGAACAGAGATGCATCACTTTAGCTACTATTCACACCAACGTGCAATATTGTTTGTTGGACTAAATCAACATATGCTTTAGATAAAAAACAGGAAACATTCTGGATAAAAATGAGTGACATTTCAGACAAACAGATTTTAGTAAATCTTTTACTCAAGGCTTTAGAAGAGGCAGATATCTGCTATCTGTATATCTGTGATCGTGCACTGAGAACGTTATTGCCTTCTTGTAACATCACTGCACTGTGAAGAACTTAAGCAGTATTTAAAAGGGTTTTTTAAAACTCATTTACAGTGTCCTTCTGGGGCCTGGTTCTGAGTCTCAACCATTTATTTCACTGGGAAGAACCTCAGACCAGTAAGTGAGGACTGAGGATGCACAGCAGCCAAAACAATTCTTTGTGCTGCAATGCAACACTAACATAGCTCAGAGCAGCAAAAGGAAGACAGCTTTACTCTGACATAATTGAGCTGACATAGCTGAGCAGGGTAAGTGTCCTAAGGCATGACAAAAACACTAGGCAGACCTACAAACAAGGTCAATTATCAGCAAAGGCCCGCCCGCAACGAGGCCATTGTTTAGTGCCTCAGAGGTTTGGTGGGCAGAACACTGATTTCTTTATCCAGTAACTGCTGTGCATTTCTGCAGTTTCCCATCTACATTGTCTCTCTATTTATTTAAACAAATGTCACACAAAGATCCCCAAACTAATATACTAAGTATCTATTAAACTGGTATTTTCGACAGATAATATTAAACCAAAATATTGTGCAAATAAAATCATGATTCATTAAACAAATGTTTAGACTTGTTAAACTATTTGTTTGGCATTAACATGTACTGTTCCACTTTGTATTTTAAAACAGTAAGAAAATAAACCAACAACAATCTTGATATCAAGAACACTGTTCAAAACTTATCTCGTCCCACTGTATTATCAAAGTCGCAAAAGTACACATCCTGTGTCTGATTAAGCACTGGCAACAAATTGAGGCTACTGCTATCACACAACGTGCTTCCTCTCTCCCCGGCATTTCTTTCCTTCACCTATTGTGTTTCTCACAATTTAGCTCACAAGTTGTCTTGAGGTTAAGATTTGTTCATATAGCACTGATCTTTGGGTAGATTTTCTCAGTCCAGAAAAAACCAACAGATTCAAAAAAATCTTATTTTCCATCAATGTTCACCTGCACAGCACATCCCAGAACCAACAAGAGCAGCTTCTTGATTTCATCCATGCTTTTACCTAGAAAGGATAAAAGGTCATCAGTACATGTGTATAACAGATAAAGTACTTGCAAGTGATCTTCTCCAAAATACATGCCTAAAAAGAGAAGTAAGACCTTTGAACAAGAGCCTGAACAATATATATATGCATATTATAAAGTTACCGTATTTTCTATGCAACAATGCAGTTCTTATGGATTAGTTTAAAATCTCAACTCCAGCAAGGCATTTTTCCCTTGATGTGCTATCCTCACCTATCATCTTCCAAGGTTTTTTTGATCAATTCATCACGAAAAAAAAAATCCTTTAAATAGTTCAATGCATATGACCAATGCTTGTCTCTTGGGCTGTGGTTAACAAGAGTGCAGAAGAGCCCAACAAACCACCAACAGCTCTCCCCACTCCAAAAAACCCCACCAAAATAAAACAAAAACACCCTGGGCAGAAGCAAAGGAGGGTTACTCACAAAGAACTTGCCCTAAATTCTCCTTCTGTAAAACAGTTGCCACTCAGACTTCCCAAAGCTGAATACCATTCTGTGCATATAAATTCTCTCTGAGAGATAGATGTTTTAGCAAATAAATTCTGCCTCTGTTCTGCATCAAAGCCTGTTCACACTTTGAAGCGTAAACCCCATGTGGTGAGAGGGCAGAGAATGAGTGATGCATGAGGGATACTGAGGAGCTGACCATATGCTGGGAGCCATGGGGAGAGGAGACACATCCCTGTTGGTGCTGCAGGGAACCCTGCTGCGACCAGCAGCCCTGCCGGCCATTTCCTAGGGTTAGGGGAGGGAAAGCCTCACAAGGGGAACTGGTGCAGCTTAGAGCTAGCTTGTTTCAACAAAATTAATGTGGATTGTTGGATGGTAAAGGACATTATGTATATCAAAGTAAGACAAAGGGCAAGGCAAGGAGGGCAAAAGGAAGGCAAGGAGTTTTAATGAGGAAATAAAACATCTTTACGAAGCTAGGTTCAGGAAAAGCCTATCCTCCTCCACACTGGGGGAAGAGGAGGAAAGAGAAACAAAGAAACAAAACAGACCACATATAGTTTTCTCTCATCCCTACACATCTGCATTCTTCCTGAGCGTATAACTGTGGGACTAATACTTTCATTTTATACCCTGCTTTACTTGGGCGTTCAATGGCTCCTATCACTAAATAGATACTAATTTCTGAGTGCAATTGTGCTCCTCCACCAACACGATGCCCTGGTGAGGGTGCCCTGGCAGAAAGTCAGAGGCATGCGCAGGACCCAAGGCCAGGGAAGGAGAGTTAATCTGACTCATCAGTTAAGCTGCCGCAGCCCCACAGCTGCACAAAGGCACTGACCTAAATTACCACGGGGGTTCCTGCCATTCTCACAACCTTGCAAGCCAGCATGACCACATGCAGGCAGCTTAGGAAATAACTTTTTTCCTGATTTCCGGGTACACAAACGTCCTAAACCAGTCTTTAAACATACCTACAAATTTTCAACAACTTTTAGGAATGTTCATCTTTATAACAACTCAAGAATGCCCTACAAAAATCATCATGACTGTATGAATGAATACTGTAATTCTCAATATCCAGGTCCTGCATTAGTAACCATTAAGATTTTGCAAGCAGAGATTCATCTCTTCAACAGGAACAGCCATCTTTAAACATGCTAGCTCACACTTCAGCCTGTAAATACAATATAGCTTGTTCCCCTGCAGAATATTTAAAAATTGGTTTTGAAAAACATACAATCAATCTTACTCTTCTCCCTGTATGTAGCAGCATACAAGGCTTCCTCTTTCCTGAGAAGTTACAATTTAACATACAAATTAAATTTCAGCCTGTGAAAGTCTGATTGTTCTGTACGAATCTCAGTAACACAATCTTAAACATAGATAGTGACACAAAACCCTTCACCCTTCAAGAAAATCTATTACTTCATGAACAGTTCCTTTGAGGGCACAGCTGGGACACTAATAGTTTGGTCAGATGGCATTTTTTCAAGAAACTGAGTTCTCATTAGTTTCAGCACTGGGTTTCATTCTATATCAGCTTCAAAGCAGGTACAGAGCAAGTATTAAATGCAGAGAGCAAGCCTCTGGGACACAAAGGCAAGTCATTAAGTTATGAAGAGCAAGTGACTTGAGTGTGTCTCTCATTGACCCAAACTTACTCAGCCAGAACATCTCCATGGAGAGACTGAAGGAGTCAGGCTGCTTGCTCTGGATCATGCCAGACAAGAGATCTAACCCTTATGTGCTCTGGGCACCTTCATCTGTCATCCATAAATTCCATGCCATGCTCCATGGCATCCCAATTATCCTTGGGGTGAGCACAGTGGCTTGAAATCACTCATTTTAGAAAACACCATGGCTACTTCCCAACTGTGACAGCACCTATACCACCCTAAAGACATGTGAGCTGCTTAAAGCCATTCAAACCACACTCTACGTCTCTGCAACAAGGCTTTGTTATTTTTTCAGTGAGGCAACAGCTGGGCATTGGTGATGCTGCATGACCCTGTGAGGTGAAACATCTTTGGCTATTACTGCAAAGTAACTTACCAAGGTCAACCCTGGTCTCCCAACAGGGACTGACCTTGTCTGGAAACAGCCCTTTGAGTGAGACCTTACCCCACTCCAGTCCTCCCACAAGGAAGTGAAGCTGAGGCAGACATGGCAAACCATGGCAGGGATGGACAAGCTAGAGTTTACAGAAAGGAGTGAGAAATTAAGATGTGAGATAGTCATTAATTATTAATTTCTTACTGTTTTAAACATAACATTTGGCAGTCTGCTCTCCCCACTGGCAGCTTGCAGTGAAAATTTAGCTGTCAGGATTATTCCAAGGTTTCCTTTTCAATAAATTTTTCTATGCTTGCAGACATGCTACATCATGGAAACACTACACCACTAGAAACACTTCTAAGGCTTAAAGGTCCACTCAGCAGATACACCAGTGACACAAGTGCTTCAGAAGATCACATGTGATTAAAGAGTTCCATTCCTTGGGCTTTCATTCAGAAGTTGTTTCCCATGGGGAGGAGACAGTTTGTTGACATTAAGGCACGCCCAGATCACTCATACTCAAGCTAGGTTTGAGTAACATTTTAAAGCCTTGTGGAATTACAGTATTTACAAGAGATTTTTAGAAAAAATAGGTTGTGAGTATGAAAAAACCTCTCTACCAATCTGAAGTGCTTTAGAGAGAGTTTTCAATTAAACCTCAAAACAAGCCAGGAAGGGATTAATTACCCCTCTCCCTTTTCATCTCACCCACAGGAGAGCTGAGATACCACACACTTCAGTGGAGTGCCCAAGGTGACAAAGTGAATCAGAAGCACTTCTAGGGCTATTACAGAGCACCACAGTGAAGTTCTACACTCCAGCCAGTGCCTCCGTCTTGCAATGCCGCTGTCCTGCATCGCATGCTGAAGAAAAGCAAGTGACCTTCACCCCTGATAGAATCATGCCTTCTAAGCAGTGAATGGTTCTCATGTTTTTCAAAAAGCTTTATTTGTGCCCATTTATAAGATGGTAAAGTTCCTTGTGCAACCTCATAAGCAGGAATGTGCCGGCTTCCCTGCGCTTGCTCACTGGGATGACACAAGTCCTTTCCAGACAGCTGGGAAGAAAGTCTGCTGAGTCCACTCATGCTTATTAGCTGATCTTACCAAGACCCTGTCCTCCTACGACCTAGGATGCAAACATCTAGGTCTGGGGCAGCTCCTGGCAGGACCTAGGATGCAAACATTTACGTCTGGGGCAGCTGAACGGACAAGAGTCAAACCATCACTTAAACAGAAAGGTGCTAATTAAGAAATAAACGCTTTTCTTTTATGTCTTTTCTTAAAATTCCAGGGCAGTTGCTCTCAGGCCCTGTGTTTGTGCTGCAAGGGAGCAAGCCAGCCACCTGGAGCATTTGCAGAAAGCCCATCTGCTCCCTGCCGTGAGAGAGGGCCAGCAGGTTTCCTGGAAAATAAAGGAAGGGAAAGCCTAGACACTACTTGTGCATCCTGGGAGCCTCTCTGTGCCAGAGCCAGAAGATCCCTCTGCTCTCATGGGGCTGGAGGGTGGGAAACAGATGGCAGGACTCAGGGAGAAGGCGGGCAGAGGGATTAGCAGACACAACAACAAAAAAAGGAGGATCAAGGTACAGAGAGAACACAAACAATGAAAAAAATGAGAGGGGACACGGAAAGATGTCAGAGGAAATGGGAACAAGCAGGTCCAAGTAAGTGCAATCTTGGGCTTGTGCTGCCTGTTTCTCCATATTTCTACTCTGATGTTACTCCGACCAGCGCAGGAGAGGGAGCACCAGCATGTGGAGTGCCACACGCGGCAGCTGGAGGGTGTGCAGAGGAGGTTGGGAGGGGGAAACACACAAGTGCCGTTTTTCCCAACTCCAGCAACAGCCTCAGTGAGAAAAGCTTGAATGCTACATTTACATTATTGAGGCAGTGTTTTGTTATTAACTTTATACTTTATGAACCTTTGTGCCTCTGGAGGACAGTGAAACAAAATGAGGAAGGAAACCAGACATGAAAAATACCCAAGTGAGAGTAGACAACTTTTACAATTTTAATGAAAGCCAGTTTTCTATAGCCACTCGTTAGCAGGGACTTTGGGGTCTCTCATTCACAAACTTAACATGTAGTTTGAAAAGCGTATATAAACAGCAAAGCTTTTTGAAGAGACAGAAATGAGCCTATTTTAGGCAAGTAAAACCTCATTTCCATTCTTGATCTAAAATAAGTTAAAATCTCTCCTCCCCTCATGATTATGACTGTTTCCAAGGATTAACTGCCATAAATTTCCAAGTACACTCACTAACTATGTAAAACTAATAATGTCTAGAAATGAAGAAATTAAAAAATGCATCTAAATAGAGGTTCACAGCCATTATTGTGTACTGATAATCCCTGTGTGGCCACATGAATGAGTGGCAATTTATAAGGCATGCTTAAACCAGACATAATATGAAAAAGTGATTACAGCAATGTCATAGATGATAAATAGGCTGATGATTCTCTTATTGAACACAGGGGGATTTGTGGTGCAGTAATGAATTGAAAAAGCTGTTCAGCAAGAAAAACAATTGAGAAAGACAGAAATGAAGAGGAAATTTAATGGTAGTAGTTGTCTACCCCACAGTGCAGTGAAGAGAATAAATCCTCTAATATCAGCTGCATTGTTCTGCAAGTCAAATTCCTGGGAAATTTTTTTAAATCCTTTAATTAAACTTTCAAGTTTATTTTTAGCTCCCTATATTCTAGAAAACAGTCAAGCCTTCATCTTCTAACAAATATTTCTGCTATTTTTATGCCCATGGACAAATGAACTGAAATAGGCAAATTTGCCATGGCCTGGAACCAAACTATTTAGAGGACATGAAAGCAAGTAAAGCTCAAACCCAGCAGATATGTGCCTTCTCCTATGCAAAAGCCCAAGTGCTACTGCATTTTTTGTGATGGCAGCTCTGTTTTTCCAATAATCTCATGTTCAAAGCAGAGCTGCAGAAGCCCCCAGTAGTCAACTGATGAGTGCCAAATGGAAGCTAAATAGCAACAACAGCATTCACAGCCTCAGCACTGTTCAATTTATAATTTAATGCCTGTAACACCACTTTTGGCAGTGTTTTAGAAGGCAAAAGTAAAATTTCTGAAAAGCGTGCATAGCAAAACATCATGTGTGCTTGTTACAAGAAATAAGTCATTGAAATTGTACACAGTGAATCAGATCCAACAGCTCTCTGGCCTTGGACCTGTGGAGTCAATACAGTCATTAAAAGCATTCCCAGCTCAAACAGTACAAAGCAATACTGGATTTGTTCCAGGAATGTGACTGTGGGATTGATTCTTCTTCTGATCAAGAGGGACCTTTAGTGAAATAACTTAGCTACAGGATGGCGAAGGCAAAACTGGGATTTCATCGCTGCCTCACTAAGAGAGAGAATATCTTTGTTTTTCTTGTTTTTCCCCTCCCAAGTGCTCCTGCCCTCCTCTGACTCGTCTCTGCAAAGAAACAAAGACATCATCACCAGGTCATCACTCACATTGCTCATCACAGCCTATTCCTTCATTCAGCTTTTTGCATTGGTTTTACCACCTTTGCCTCAGACATCTCCTTCCTGTTCCCTCTTTCTGAGCTTCCCATTAGCCCTCAGCCAAGTTCTTCTTCCTGAAGGAAGTTCAAGTTCTCCACTTCTCTAACCATTTCTCCTGCATATCTTACCAGTGAATGCCTACCCAACGGTAAGATTAAGATCAGCTCCTCAGGTACTCTCCTCCTTGAATACATTCTTTAAACCAAATCATCTTGAGTCCTCCTTTACTCACCACTTTCTTTTGTTATGTCTAAGCTAAGACTGGCTCTCAAAAATCCTTATATAGTATGGCTAAATGAGAAATTTGTATTTGTTTTGCACACATAACCCATCAATTTTAGATATCCAGATGTTACATTTTTGCATTTTTTATCCTTTCGTCTCATGTTCTGTCCCAATAATTCAAATGATAAGTCAGCAATGGGGAAAATAAATTTTAAAACACCACAGAACCAAACCAATCAACCAACCAAAAACAAACCAAACAAAAAACCCCCCAGCAAAACCCCCAGAAAAGTCAAACCAAACCACCACATTTTAAAAGATCTCAGAGAACAAAGTTCTCTGGTTGTAATTAAAGGAGCTAGAAGACAGGAACACATGGATGACCAGTGTCTTTCCTACAAGAGACACAGGTACTTTCTTCAAAGAGAGATCTGAGGTACTGACAAAAAGCAGCAGGTCAATGATAGCAAATTATAGCTGAATACAGGACAGCTTTCAAATGTGCTGCTTTCCCAGGAACCAAAACTGTATTTACCACAATATGAGTCTCCTGCCAGCTGTCGCTCAGGAACAGCTGTGACAAGGAACCAGCCAGCCTTTCCCACTGACACTTGGCCAGCAGAGACGCTGCCTTGCTGGCCCAGACGTTTCTACTCAGTAGCACTCTTGATGGTGAGCAACCCAGTGCCCATATGACTGAGAAGAACAACAGCTCTTGTATTTTGACTTTCTTCCTTGCCCATAACTGTAGCCTGTACAGCCCAATTAAAACTCGCAGACTTTATTCTACTTGCTGAAGAAGTGGATTCCTCACTCTCAGCTCGATTTTAACACAGAAGTGCCAAGACTATGAGCTTCAGTGATCCAACATCTGCTAATATTCTTTTCTGACAAATGCTTTTTTGTACATATGCACTCTACAGCTGCTAAGAGCAGCAAGTAGAATCTTCTGCCAAGGTTTCTGCCATTTGTTTGTTCTGGAGATGCTGATTACCATGTCATTCCCCATCACTGCTGACAGGATTCATTCAGTTTACCTTCTTTGGTAAAAACAAATACAATGTCCTTGGCACTAGCACTGGGCTCAGGCAGAGACAGAATGGGCAGGCAAAAAGAAAAAAAAGTAAGTAAGAAACATAGCAACAAAACTTTCCGTTTCAGAAATGTGGTTCAAAGAAGTCAACTTCATTTTCAGGCTAAACAGCTTTCATTTTGTCTCACCAAAAGCAAAGGACTCTGGACATGAGCTCACTGGCTTCCACCTTACTTTTGATGTGATACTTCGTGCAACAAATATCATTGTCTAAACAACATGCCCAGACAAATGTTTTTTCTTTTTGTCCATTCTCTTCCTCACTTTTTCCTATTTTTTCATATACGCATTTTTCTCTCCATCCTGACTTAATTTTCTTCCCACATTTCATTTGCAACAGTTCCTTCACACCTTTTGGCAGCTCTGCAAGACCCTGGGTGTGTACATACAGCCAGAACTAAACTCATTATACAGGCACACAGAACACCTGAAGGACAATACATCATTGTCCTGTGGCAGACTCTATCCTGGGTCACTTGCAGCGAGGGGTGAAGAGACACAGCTTTCAAACAAACAAACAGCTGCTGTTCTGGTTTGGCAAGAACTCACTCATCACACGCATATATGCATCACATGCAAATGCCCATGTATATTTATTTGTACGGGTATATAAATACCTCAGTGTTATATTCTAGATACATAAAGTTGTAAGATTCAGAGATGCTCGTCATTTGCCTACAAACATATACAGTTTATTAAAAAGCATGTTTGTATTATGGCCTGTTTAGCAGACTGGCTGCCAGAGTCCCTTGGGAGCAACTCTCAGTCCATACAGTTAAATCCAGCTGGCGGCCAGTCACAAGTGGAGTTCCCCAGTGCTCAGTATTGAGGCCAGCCCTGTTTAATATCTTTATCAGTGATCTGGACAAAGGGATCGAGGGCAGCCCCAGTCAGTTTGCAGATGACACTGAATTGGGTGGGAGTATTGATCTGCTGGAGGGTAGAAAGGCTCTGCAGAGAGATCTGGACAGGTTGGATTGATGGGCTGAGGCCAGTGGTATGATGTTCAAAGCAGTAAATGTCCTGCCCTTGGATCAACAACAATCCCAGGCATTGCTACAGGCTGGGGGCAGAGTGGCTGGAAAGCTGCCTGGTAGAAAAGGACCTGGGGGTGCTGGTTGACAGTGCCTGAACATGAGCCAGCTGTGCCCAGGTGGCCAAGAAGGCCAATGGCATCCTGGCCTGTGTCAGCAATAGTGTGGCCACCAGGACCAGGACAGGGAATGTCTCCCTGTGCTTGGCACTGGTTCAGTTCTGGGCCCCTCATGACAGGAAAGACATTGAGGGGCTGGAGCGTGTCCACAGAAGGGCAGCAGAGCTGGGGAAGGGTCTGGAGCATGGTTCTGATGAGGAGCTGCTGAGGGAGCTGGGGGTGATTAGCCTGGAGAAAAGGAAGCTCTGGGGGACATTATTGCTCTCTACAACTACCTGAAAGGATGTTGTAGCGAGGTGGGGGTTGGTCTCTTCTCCCAAATAATAAGCAATAGGTCAAGAGGAAATGGCCTCAAGTTGTACCAGGGGAGGCTCAAGAATACTCCTATGGATACCAGGAAAAATTTCTTCACTGGAAGGGTGGTCAAGGATTGGAACAGGATGCCCAGGGAAGTGGCTGAGTCACCATCCCTGGAAGTATTTAAAAAACATAGATGTGGTGCTTAGGGACATAGTTTAATGCTAAGGGCTGGACTCTTTAAGGTGTTTTCCAACCTAAATTAGAACGGAATTACAGAATCGCTTAAGAAAGCAAAACAAATACAGATTTTATTTAGTATTACAGAGGAGACGGATGAAGAACCCAATGAGCTACTCACCAGAAAGAGGATCTTTGCCAATCATTAAAACATTTGGTAAATTCATTACAATCAGCTGCTGGAGGACCTCCTGAACAAAAGAGAACAACAGACAAAGTTGAGCATGAAGGAATCCAAATCAATCCCACCACAAAGAATACAAAGCTCCATCAATTACAAAGCTTTTAACATACTGGCAGGTCAGAGGTCACAAGAGGAAGCCCCACTTGAGAGAGAAATCACTATTTGAGAACAGCATCAGGTAGCACAGCTAACATACACTAATCGCCTCTCTTAACAATGGCTAATATGGAACTTAAAGGGTCCCATGGCACTAATCAGGATAAATGCATGACCATGCCAGGCACACCAATCATTCATGCCTTTACCCCAGGCATGATCTGTATTCATCTGATGTGCAACATACAGCTGCTGTCATGTTTCAGGGCATATAAATGCAGCTGGTTCAAAGGTAACTAAGCCACTCTGTGAAGTTTGAGTAACTCAAATAATCGGTCAAATTATTTCGTAGGTCTGAAAATTTAAGGATGGGCTGGAGAAGTGGGTGTGGGGAAAAGCCCTTGACCAGGCATCTGGCACTGCTCAGAGTAACTGGATATAAAGTTCTAGATTTATTTGCATTGTTTTTAATGAGGAGTAAGACAGAATTAAGTATGTCATGAACATCATTTAAGGGTTGTTTTATTTTGGGGGAGATGACAGAAGGGACGTGCATCAGGTTCAACATTTAAATGCTAGCTGTCTGAAGCTGCTCTGAAATCACAGAATGGCTTAAGGGAGAAGAAAGGCTACAAGGCCTGGGGCAGGCAAAATGCTTAAAGTTGCTCAAATAAATACATTGCAAAGGGGACTCTGCACAGTAATACGATCAGCCGTGCACCCCAGAAACAAAGAGCAGAGCAGTGCAGTTGGTAGCTTTGACCTGCAGTTACCAGCACCCACTTGTGATGATCTGGATAAAACATTTTGCAGGCAAGATTTTATTTCACATAAAAAGCCTGGGAGGAAAATGGTCGTATGACTGAAACACTGAGCTGAGATTCAGGAAACAAAAGTTCACAGATACAGCTCTACCAAATGTTTGGCAGGTGCCTTTTTCCGGCTTGTCTCCACTTCCCAGACTACCCCTAGGCCACTGGAAGGGCACATGCATTGATACTTGCAAAGCATTCAGACCAGGGGAAAAAGCACCACAGACCAGCAGAGAAACATACTTCCTGAAACAATCACCCATTCACCCAAACACTTCCCTTCCCCAAGCTACCCATTGTTATTTCTCTGCTTTCAAAGTTATACCACAGGAGGAAAATTAAGCCTGATTGAAAGAGGAAATAATTCAGAGAGCCTGCAGCCTTTGATAAGCCATCAGAGTGCATATTCTAAAAAAAAATGTTTTGGACACAATACATTTATTTTTTTTTCTTCTGATCCATACCAAAACACACTCCTTGGCAGTTCCACTTTTGGCTAAAGTAGAAATACCTCAGTGTCACAGCTAATAGGGTTTTTGGAGCTGTTAAGGAAAAAGGTTCTACAGTCCTTTATGTAATGTGAAGCTTGGCTAATGCAGACCAAACATTCGCTGACTCATTAGCCAAATGCATTTCGTATTTTGGGTATTTGAGACACATTAAACAAAGTTTGTTTGCATCTGTTACCGAAACAGGTGTGAAACCTACTGGATGTAAGAGCACATGGCTGGACTGCACTATGTGCTATGACAATACAGCATGACACTGAGGCTTTAAACAACAACAACACAAAAATCAGACCTTGCATATACTGAAGTATTGAGCTTTAGCCAGCAATTTCCATGGCAAAAAAGAGAAAGAATCCTGCTTCCAGTCACCCAGCACATGGAGCAGCACCGAGGCAGGAATGCATAAGGAATTTGCGTTGTCTTTGTGTAATCATCAGATCGCTAGCTATTTAACTGGCAGACACAAAAGACATTACAGCTAACCTTTACGCTGTTAACATTCCCATGAGCTCCTCCTGCAAAATTGTTTGAGTATACCATCCAACACAACCATGACTGAACTCCCTCATAATTGTCTGAGCTCAGTATCTTCTGGCAAGAATCTGACAGTCACTGAATAGAAACTAAAATGACCCCAAGCCTGGCAGAGTGATTTGTTAATTCAGATTGAAAGATTCCAATTGTTGCAAGAAATGATACTCTGACCCGTTTATTTTTAAAGTAAAATATTTAAACAGATAATTATCTGTATTATTCTAAAAGCCTTCACCTTCAGATTAGTGCTTGTGATGATAACACCTGACTTACGCAGTGCAGCTCACCAGCAGATCTCAGCACTTTATAAAAGAAGGTCAGTGCTGCTGCTCTCCTTTCAAGCTCAGGAAAGCAAGTCAGAGAAACAAAGTTACTTCAGTTTAATAAACTATCCTCTGTGAACCAATGTACCAATGAACCGTCCACTCACACAGCTGCAAGCGTGAGATAAAACGTGTTAACGGAAAGCTCTTACACTGATGAATTTAGCTCAGATTTTGTCCAAACTGAAACCCCAGAAAGTTAGTAAAGCTCAGCTGACACTCAGTCACTGACTCAGTATCTGGGATAATGTGACCATGTCTCAGATCCCTTGCTTAAAATCCCATATCTGGAAATAAAACTAACATCCCCCTCACCTAAGATCAAATCAGGAATTCTTCAACTTCTATCATTTATCAATATTTTCTTGTTTTCAATAACACAGATTGACAAGTAAAATGCTGTGCTTCAGCCTGGCCTCTCAGCTCCCCTCACATCTTATCATTCCTCCATCAGGACCCCATGAAGTCAAACTCAGACTTCAGGAAGTTCCAGCCTGTGAAATGGCACTGAGGACCAAAGGGCGCCATGGACCCAGCCACCTCCCACGGCACAGCTACTCTGGGCATTGGGTGAACCTGGACACACTGCTGAAGCCCAGACAGAGAAAGAAATGGTAGATAAAATGCAGCATTTCCCCACAAGGGCAGCAATTATGTTACTGCATTATATATAAAGGATGCTGTTATGCTTGAAATCAAACACAGCTGTGAGACTCCAGAGCAGAGGCAGAGATGGTGTGTGTGTGTCCTTCTGCCTCAGGCAACCAGCAGGGCTAGGGGCAACACATCCAGGCAGGAGCTGCTGGAGAGGGAAACAGAGTTTTCAAACATTTTAAATAGCCCAGAGCAACCCAGAGTACCCTGGGGAGCAACTGTACAAGCAAAAAGTCTAATTCCTCCTGTGAGAAGCCTTTTAATCATTTTTACAGCGCAACTAAATCTTGGTTCAAACAGTAAAGGTTACAACAATAACACATGGTAACAATTTCCCAGATTATTAGAACCATTAGAAGCTAAACTTCCAGATTTACAGCTAGACAATTAGCCAACTCAGAAGCCAGCTACTGCAAGTCAGCAACCACCTCCCTCAGAATATGGTTTGTCTTTTTTATTTATTTTTTGTTGCTAATGAGATTTCCATGAAAAAAACCTGTTGGTATCAGAACTGCTATTTAAGGAATCAAAACAAATCCCTGTCAGGCCTCAGTGCAGTGCCTGTAGGTTTTTGAAATGCTCCTCGTCCAAAGATCAGGATATTTTAAGCTTGAAGAGATTTGTCCAGTCTTTTGACAGCAGCGATGGCTGCAAGAACGGATGCTTCTAGATAGTACATCAACACCATGATCACAAAATATAAGCATCAGCAGCCAAGTCTTAAACTCCTTGAGCCAGACACCCAAACTCAGTAGATGAAGCCCACAAAAGTTTGAGCAAGCAGTTACATGATCCTGTATTGACAGGGAGGGCTTTTCAAGTGAAAGTCACACTGGGTGCTTGCCCACACAGACATGGAGCCTGAAGCTGGCTGGGACAATCGTGACACCCCAGCAACGAGAAGGATACTGCCTAAGCCAGAGGTAAGTTTTGCTGAAAGCACCTAAGCACTCCAGGACTGGTACACCAAGAAACATCAGTGAATTACCTAGAAATCATAAGGTTAAACATAAATATAAATGCTGTGTTCTTATCAGCAGCCTTCTGGTGTCTAAGCCCCTGCTGTGAACTTGCTTGACATTTGCAAGCTCTTTGCAATCACTTTTTAAAAAAGAAGCTTAAGACAAAATAAAGCCAAAATTCCCCCACACTGATTCTAACAGTCAAGGGCCTTAGGAAAAATCAAGACACATACAAGACTAAAGATAAAATTCTAAGCACCAAATTAAGCATTTAGGCTTACTAAATGCATGAACAAACACATTCATTCTCTCCATCTGAAAGTTTCTAATAATTCCTGGAGTGCTGAGGCATATTTTACATCCTCTTTTTATCCCTCCAAGATCACACAACACCGGATGTTTGCTCTTTGCCTTAGATCCTCAGAAGAGATGCAGTGGAAGCTCTCCCTCTCAAGTCACTGTGGTGACATATTAACACTGTATTTACCTCTAACACGGTAAGTGGGCCTCTCGTAATTTTGTAGGAACAAAGTCTCCTTGGTCCATACTATACTTCAATACATATTTGCTTCTTAAAAATACATGTGCAACAGCATGGTCTTGAGGTATTATTCTTAGATGCAATCTTTTAGTGCCAATTTAAGTGTGCCAACAGCTCTTGCAAGGAACAAATTGCTAGGAAAGGAGAAGGTAAAATTGTGCTTTCCGTGGCTGAGAGACCAGGCAAATACAAGCTTTACACAAAAACCTTCCCCTGCATTACCATACAGCACAGCATTAATGTAGAGTAACTACTAGCTTCTCATGCAGAATTAAATTAACCTCTGCCTGAATCCTAAACAAGAAGAGAGTACTAAATAAATTATGTAAGGAGAGAGGCAGTCTACCAGTCATTGTAATTCAATGCTCAAGCCAAGCAATTCCATTTAAGTATATTGCTTGGCTATAAAATGCTAATTGCCCAGCTGACTGGAAGCCAAATGGTGCTTTCCTACTTAAAATGCCCATGAGGAAAAACCATCATCAGCTTTATTTGCACCAGCAAAAGCAAACAGTACCTAGCCAGGAAATTTGGCTTACATTTTAGCTGCAACTCAGGCCAACAGAGCAGAAAAGCTCAGCAGAGTCCTATCTGTGCAGCACAGCCAACACCTTACTCTGATAACCTCATTGTGGATCCAATCTCACAAACATCCCTGGAGTGGGAAACATTCGGTTAAACACTGAGTCCTCCCAGCAGCAGTATGGGGTGGCAGCTTTGCCCCTACACATTTTAAGGCCTCTTTGGATGCTACCACAAAAACAGGCTGGGAGCTGCATTTCCCAGGCAAGGTACACTCCAAGTCCAAGGGACAATCAAACACAAGCTTTTCCAGAATCAGAATCCCAAGGAAGAGCAAACATGCTAATGAACAACCTTTACAATAAAACACAATTTAAACAGCAAATTGAGACACAAGGGTTGTTTTTTTAAGGTTTTTTTTTCAAGTTTCCAGTTTTGTATTAAAATAATAATGAAAAGCTATTTTGCAGCCTACAAAGAGGTTATATTTTAGATGAAAAATATATTTGTCTTCCAGTAGATATAAACTTCATAAAGGTTAGGGGTTGGGGTGCTGTAATTATCTGAGGAGTCGTTAATGGTGTCAGAGAAATCATAGCAAGATTCTGTAAACGTATGGCAGGGTCTCACAAAAGATTAGACAAGATGAAACAAGTTGTTGCACAGAAATGACAAGGAAGTGAAACACAAATGTTTTATTGACATGTTTTCCATGGGCACCTTACCATGCAAGCACGCCTGATGACACCATGTATGTGACTAAGCGCTCACTGTTTCCCTGCCAACACATTATATCCATGACAAAATTTGATTAAGAACTTTGCTCATCTCTGCAACAATTGTACTTGTTATGTGACGGACTAGAGGATTAGCTGTCTTTAAAGGGATTTTTTTTTTTTACTGAAAACCAGCAAATTATAAAGCACATTTCTAAAGACCCTTCAAGTGGAAACCCAAAAGCCACTAAAATAACTGTTGCCTCATCTGCTGAAAATAATCAGTTCTGACAATCGTAGACTGGAATCTCAGTGGGAGGGGATGTGAAGGAATCATACCTAGTCTTAACTGTGCTCAGCCTGTGCAGGGTGCAGATAACCCACTAAATGACAAAAATACACTCAGCATAGAAATACACCATGTAAGATCAGATTTGATTTTAAAAAATTACATACATGAGATTTGGATGGCATATTATAGTCTATCATATAAAGCCCCTCAAAAAACCTAGAAGGACCCAGGCATAACCATCCACCCAATTCATTGTTATGGCTCAAGTTTTGTTCTTTGTATTACAGTAGTGCAGAGGTCCCAGCCAGGAGCAAATCCTCAAGCACTGGAGCTGTACAAACAGTAACACATCCCTGGAACAAACAGCTTGTTATATCTACCCAAGGTATTGGTAGGCTGATGAAAAAGATAGTAACAAGCAACTGAGGAAGGAAATGAAAATAAGATTCTGTGGTTCTAATATGATCCATTGTACACACTCTTGCTGCTTTATGAACTGGTTAAATCAAGTCATCCAGGCTGGAGAGAACTAAATCACTCCAGATATCAGAGGGCACAGGAAGCAAAACAAGTCCTGACGAACATATTTTGCTTTAAGATGAAATTGTTCACAACGCACATTGTTCACACCACAGGGAAAGAAGAATCTAAGTGTATTTAAATAAAGGTAGTTTTATATATGTAAAAAGTGTTTTAGGACACAATTAGTTTTACTTCTAGTCCAGTGGAATAAACAATGGAGAAGCTGACACACAACAGTTGCATAGGACTTTTATTTTTCAATCAAAAGAAGTATACAAGTGTACATTTACTTCTGAACAATTAAATGTATAGCAGCAGATTTTTTTATCCTAGTTTCACTAACTCCAGGATAAATCACTTATGCTAATAAAACATACAACTATGGTTGTGCCTAGTGGCAATATTGATTTGACCCAGAGAAGAGAAAAATCCAATTGTGGAGCACTGTGTTTTCCTGCTTTTATTGCCAGCAGCACCTTTGACTAATTTACCTACTTTTGCTACAAATAAAAAGCCTATTGATTTAACCTCAACTTCTCTTTTCAAATCATGTGCAAGTGACTACACATGTTTGTAATAGTGTTCTGACAAATTACTCTTGACTTTTATTTTATTTCATCTTAGATTTGTCCTGCGGTGCTTTATGCAGTAACAGGGAACATGAAATGTGCTGTGTTAAAGGCTTGCCACTTGACATTACAAATCTAACCAGCTAAAATGCAATCCATCTGTTGAACACACTTCCAGCTAATCTATGGTGGTCTCTAAGGACTGTAATAATTCACCTTAACACACAGTAAAAAAACACCACAGGCCATCAGAACAGACTTAAAGCACCACTGAATTCTCTGAAACTCAGCACCAAGCACCCTCACTTGTTTTAAAAGAAGTCAGTTTTCCCCATACACTGGGCATAAACAAAAATTTTCACATCAAACTCTAAAACCGAGAAATTATATTTAAGCTTAATACTGAAGCCTGATATCAAAACACATTAGCCATGCACAGCTCCGAGGTACAAACTCTGCTCCACTGCCCTTAATCACTGGAGTGAAAAAAATTAAAATATTAAAATACAGCTTGTTATCAAGAAACAAACACCAACACAATAAAAGCTTCTCTAAGGAAGATTATGTGCAAGATCTGTTTTCTGCCATTTCTCCTATTACAAGCATTTCTAAATCTCGGTGGGTTTATGTGTTTATATGAAACATACACAGTAAACACCTAACTGGGCGCATGATACCAGTTCACATATAATACACTGTATTTCTTAACACAATTTCTATAGTGCCACGAAGAAGATCAAAACTCATTAACCCAAGGCAAGTACATGGTAAGTTGTGAGGCTTACTTAGACGTTCAGAACCAAACATCTGCATTGCAACTTCAACACTGTAATAGAGGTCCAGGCTCTGAAAAAGTGCCAAGACTCTAAAGAAGCAGGCAACCACAGGAGTGACAACTGTGACACAATTCCTGAAAAAGCAGCAGCAAAAAGTAGAGGAAAAAAGGACTTAAAGACGGGAAGATTTAGGAATATCAGTTACACATTACAGCAATACTCCTTTCCCAAAGACAAATAATGAGCAGGATCTAGGTAGCACAAATGTATACTTTTTGCATTTCTGACAGTATCAAGTAATTTATTAGTACAAATGTTGCTTGAAAAAGAATGTGTTTTCTCGGGTAAAACTCTAAAACAAACTGTTAATCCTGTGAGGGCACAGGGGCATGTGTGACAAGAATAATTCTGAGGTTTCTCTAGTACAAATATTGAAAAGCCAAGTCAAAGCTGAAGTTTAAATAAGAAAACAAATCTGTCAAACTAGAAAAATTGAATAAAGCAGGGAGGAGACAAAAATGGGATAATTTCATGATTTCTAGTATCATGAAAAATATTCTAGTAGCAACAGAAGGCCTAACAGATGCCAACAACTTTAATGTGAATGTATGAGTCAAATTTAATCAGTGACTAAGGGTAATAGAAGTAAAACAAACATCCAAGTTGACTGTTACCAATCTGATACTCTAATGTCCTGTTTGAAGAAGGAACTCATGAAAAAATTCCAATCTACCCCTCTCTCAGTCCCCAAAAGAAATAAGCTGCTTTACCCTGCCACTCTCACTAATGCTGAGTAACATCCTACTGTCTCAGCCATCTTGACTGCCATGGGGTCAGCTCACAGAGAAAACTATTTCTTGTTAGCAAAAGGTGCCATGCCTTGCAAACATCCTCAGAGCTGCTCAAATACAAGGTAGTTAAAGGCTCAGAAACAAGCACAAACGTGCTCTGTCTTTCCAGAATAATACTCCCTGAACAAACAAGACTTAATTCACGTTATGCTGGTAAACCATTTTGAGAAACCCAAATGAGTAGCACTGGAGAAACACAGAAAATGTCACCTAGAAATGGAAAAACTGTAAATATATGGACAGTATTCAAACAGTGATGACCAACAAGAATTTTATGGGATAAACATTTAGGTTATTGGTTAGCACTGCTCACTTTGAAACGCATGAAAATCTTTGTCTCTAACTCAGGAAAAAACAGTATTTCCATGACAATTTTTTTCTCCCAGTGAAGAAAAGGGTTGTGACAGTGCTTGATGAATACCTGTTAGAGAACTGAGCAACTGGTCTGTCAGTACTTGTCCTACTTTCTCTCCCTAGCATGTTTGTAAGTGTGAAGGAAAAATTTTAAAAAATCAATTAAGTTTAAGAACCATCTAATTTCAAAGATTTTTAACTATGAGTTTCCAACAAGCTTAAAACCTGTGCTTGGGCAGTTTACAGGCAACCTAGTATTGGACAGCAAATTAATGTTTTGGGAAGCATGCACACCATCACTTTGCCTTTAGCTTATTATCTAACTGCAACAGAGAATGCAGCCTGGGCAAGAGAGGTCCTTGAGGCATCTGCAGATAACCATGCAAAAATCCACGTTGGATTTACGGAAGAGGGAAGTTTTTAGCTGGTCTGAAGGGAAGAGGAGAGGGTACAGGGAACAAGCTGTGCCACCCTACAAGGATGCCTGACCCAACAGTATGATGCTACGGGACAAATGAGGTGACTGGGGAAGTAGAGGGAACAGAAGGTTTTACTGGCAAGGTCTGTAGGTTGAAACAAAACCAAAGGAGTCTGTATTTGCTAATCATTTGATTACGTTAGGTGCTTTCTGCTACAACCACCTGATGTTCTCTTGTAGGCAAACTCCCATTACCAACCAGTTAACCAGGCTCAATAAAAACTCAAATACCAGTAAAGCAGAGAGTCCTTGCAGTTCAGGCATGTCCCTCTCAAATACTCCTAAAAAAACTCTTAATGGGTACCGCTGCAGGTTAATGTTACGAGCTTTCCAACTATTCTGAACCAGAATTTATATCCAACATCATTATTTCAATGTATCACTTCATTATCACTATCATCTAATTTACCCAATGTTAACAAGTTCAACAAACACCCACACATCCCTAGCCAGGTGCTTTGCTAGTGTAGCAACAGTCTCAAATTTTTTCTTAAGGTGAGTAAAGGGAGAAGCTTCAAGTCAGATCAGATGGTTTTCCAATGCACAAGTGTACAGTGGTGTTTCTCTTTATAACTAGCAGATTACCCCAGGCAGGGAACACGCAGGGAATTTTCAAGACCATCAACACTTCTTGCATTGTACAGGTGGAGAAGCTGCAGTAAATTTCATGTGACTTTCTCAAGGTAACCCAAACACCCTTGGGAAAGAAAACACTCCCAGCATTTACTGCGATAATCATCAGTTTTACCATTAGCACTGAGTTGCAGTTACAATAGAAGAAAAAAAGGAGAGGAAGAAAGATGACCACAGAATCTAGCAGCAAATAAAATGAGAGGGCAGGAAAAGGAAGCCATGTCCTCAAAATAGCCTCTGGGCTCTCATCATTCCCTTTCTGGATTTTCCATGCTCTTTTGTTTTCAAAGGCAAACAACCTTTCCATCTGGAGAGTTACTGCATCCCCCTCGGAGCGGGGCACAGGTACCCACGGAGAGGAGACACAGTTATTTGCAGTTGACACTCAGCTATTCACAGAGTTTACTGCCAGTAATTTGCACCTCAGCAAAGCCAGGTCAGGCGAAACCCACAGGCAATTACCAGGTCAAGCTGCCAAGAACAGCCTCCCTGATTTGCCCAGCTTGCAGCCACCGGGGAGGTGACAGAGGAGCCTCCTCCTCGGTCCCACCCCACGGAGACCTCTCATGGCATCTGATCCCTTTGTAAACTGCCAACCTGGAGCTAACAGGACAAAAGGGGATGGTGCTTCAAGATGCTTAGTGCTCAGCACCCAACCAAAGCAAGCGGGTCCAGGAGGGGACCTGGGGCAGCCCCCAGACATCCCCCACCCCAGGACACTGGGGGACTTGCCCTCTCCTGTGCCATTCCCATCTCACGAAGTTCACTTGTTGCCCCTGCATTCTGGGCATCCCACAGTAACAGAAATACTGCCCTCTAACAAGATATGGATACACACATATGTATCTATATACATCTACACATACTGAGTGTTGTGTGTGTTTCTGCTGTTTCTCCCCCCTGTTACTCTGGGATCATTATAACTGCTCAAACCTGTAACAAGCAAAATCCTTCCAGAAACCCCATCTGATTTGCTGTAAGGAAGACTGACCCCCACATTCATGCATTTAGAATCCCCATGGCTCAGCAGCAAGAGCATCAGGAGTCTTACCCTACACCACACAGCAACAAGGTGGCTTCTTAAACACACAACACTGAAAAGCCTGCTAAAGTGATGAAAGAAGAACTCTGATACATCATATACTTGATAAAATTAAAAAAATTTCTTTCAGGGTCAGGTCAGTTACCCAACTTATTTTGAGTCTCAGAATTTACACCAAAAAATAGTTGCTATAACACTTGCTTTAAAAAATGAACACACAAGCATTTTGAACAAATGGGAAAAATCATAACACAAGGTGCTGTGGTACATCAAGATTTTACATCTGCAATCACCAAATTCTTCTTTATGATGAATTCACCCTCTAGACACTTACAAATGCCAGGCACTTTCCACATTCTATTTCACAGATATGCAAGAGAAAGCCATTAAAAATTAATGCTGAAAAGATATGAAGCCACACTGAGTCCACAATTCAAACAGCAGTTAATATCACAGGGTAACAAAGATCTCCTTACTGCACAGCAGGGGAAATATTTCACAAAAAGAAAGTTATGACCAAAAATAGATAACAGGAAAAAGTCCCTTCCAACAGCTGCCACAATTTCACCTATCCACAGAACAGGAAATAGCCAATATCCCTGCGTGCTAGCTGCTAGGCAAAATTTACTCATCAATGGTAATCCAGGCTATGCATTCACACACATATGCATACTTGCACATGCAAACATTCTCTCAAGAAGAACTTTCAGTCTTGCCAGTTCTTAACAGTGCTCCTTTAAGTATCTGAAAGGACTGATTAACCCTGCTTAATACAATCTGTGTAATCGACTGCGAATCTTACAGATAACTCATAACTGCTAACATTAATTAACTCAGCAGAGCTTTACCCTTCTTGCTCCCCCACCAGCCTCATACTACTGAGCTCAGTTTAAGCGTTCTTTCATGACAGCCCTAGCAGATGGCTTCCACAGAGGTAAGCAGCAATGGTGAGCTTCTGATGCAGAAAACTCAGTTAAGTAATTACTATGTCTTAAGAGAAGACTTTTCTCCACATTTTATACTTCTCTTCATCAGTACTGACCAGTAGTCACAGCACACTCAATGCATACAACACTCTGGAAATACCCACGATCAGAGAAAAAAATGTGAAGGGTACTGTTGCATCCTAAAAAAAGCCTTTCTTTATGCTCTCTGTGAGAGGGACAGAAGCTGTGTCACTATGTTATTATTAACATTTAGGATAGATTAGCTTCTAACAGTACTATGCCAGTTTTAGGGCTTCTAACCACTACATTTTTTTATGTCAACAAAATACAGTTTCCTTCTAAGCTGTGATATTTAGTGTTTTCCTGAAAGCGGACGTCATCTATCATATGCTCAGACAAAAGCCTCATTTACAGCTGAAGGAAAAAGCAACTTTCAAGACCTTGTGTTTACTGAGGAAAACCTTAAAAAATGGTCACAAAAGATTCAAAATTAGCAAGAGCCCCCAAACACAAGGAGCTGCCTTGGCTATAGCTAGAAAAAGCAGAACTATGCATACTACCAATCCTTTTTTATTACTGGTGTCATTTTTTCAACCATACTACTTAATTTTCAGTGTCCTTGAAGGACACACAAAGGTGGCAGGCATGTATGGTTCTCACCAATTTCCAAGCTGCCTCACACGTGGCTCATATCCCTTACCTCTATCAGCAGAGCTTAGGTTTATTATTTAAGCAACATAATGGAGGGAAACCCAATATGAAGTATCAAGTGACTTTGAGCTCCCTATCAACCAGATCACAAAACAACAGCAGTGCAACCATGATGAGCTGGAAGCAGCAGAGGGGAGGGTAAATCCCCAGAAAAATTGCTCCAGGCAAGAGAAATTCAAGCCTCGGGCTGCAGAGAACAGCAACACCTCCCCCATCCAGCACATCTGGGCTGCATTGCTCTGTAGAAATAAAGATTATTAGTATTTCAGAAAATACACGAAAGTTTATACTGTTGTTGCATCTACTGAGCACCAGATCTAAGCCTAGCAGCACTCAAAGCATGCTGAACCCTCCTTGGTGGTCTGGAAGAAGCCCGATTCCTAGAAGCAGCTGCCAATGAAATTTTAAGGGACACTACAATCACAGAAATGTAGCACAAGCATATTTTACCTGCAGACACAGTGTTTACACCCTTCACCTCAGTAAAGCACAAAACCTTGGCAAGGAGTTCCACTGCAAAACCTCAAAAGGAGCCATGTGAGCTCCGCTGCAAACTCAGGAATGACAATGATGTTAAATGCTGGAGTAAGGACTCTCTTATTCTGGTTTAGTAGCAGCTTTTCACGTAACTTATTAAAATGGCTCTGCATCATTGTTTAAACATACCTTGGTGGAGGCATCGAATTACTCTGACAAACCTGTTTGTCTCAGAGTATCATGAATTAGCTCAGTGACGAATGGCCGATCAGAAACTGGAGCTCTATGGGAACTGGAGCAGTCACTCACGAAAAGAATGTTACAGTAAAACAAATTGTGCTCTTCAAACCTATAGTAATAGTCTGCATTTTGAAGCTGGGCATCCAAACTAATTGTCTTCCTTCACAGTGCTCAGAAAACATGCAGCTCCCACAAATTATAAAGGGAGAAATAAATGCTTACTACCTGGAGGAAGTAATCAGAGAAAATCCAGCAGTTATAACACAGTACCTTAACACAAGTCTAGGTACTCTGGCACCTCAGTAGCAGTGCCAAAATCCACTGTTCCTCTAAATCTCAGCAGAACGCAAAGTTTGTATTTCCACAGCATTAAGATACGTGGTAAATGTAGGGTGCCAAAATCAGGCATTTTAGTTTGAACCTCCAAACGAAGCAATTTCTTTTGATAGTGAAAATATGCAGATCATCTGCTAAGTCAAGCATTAACACATAGTAGTAAAGACCAGAATTTCTCCCAAACTTTGTAGTCACTGATGTTACTTTCTGAGCAGCAATACAAAAACAGGCACAACTGAAACTGAAAATAAAAAGAGTATTTGCTGCATTTCAGACTAGTAGATACACGATTCCCTGTGAAGTTTGACTAGAAGTCATTCTCACGAGGTAGAGGCAACAGTCCCTTTGAAATTGGCTCAGCACAATGCAGGCAGGAACTAAGCAAACTTCTTCAAACAGCTCTGCCAACGCCATTCAGCTCCAAGCTGCAAAACTCCTGCTGTTTCAAACTCAGGGCCTCCTGTGAGCAGACTGCTGATTACACCAGGTTGTATGGCAGGTTTTTGATATGTGCACAGGCTAGAAGAATAAGAATGAAACCTGCCCACTAGTCATGTTAAATACAAGATTTCACACCAGACTGAAAGAAAAGGACACTTTGCCATCTATTAATTCCCTTGCCCCCCATTAAAGGGAAAATTCACTGTAGCATACTGTACACATGCTCTGTTCAGAGTGCACAACTCATGCAAGCATTACCAGACACACTGCTATCACAAAAGATAAGTGGGAGACAGCACCACGCCAACATCTTATCTCCAAACAGAGGAGATATGCACAGTCAATACAGCCAGAGTGCTGAACTGCAGGGCTGCAGCACATTTAATGGGGCTCTTTATCCCGTTATGCTTGTACATTACAGAAGATCTGGAGTAGACAAGGAAAACAAATTACAACAACTCCACAGGCATCTTTCATACTGATTTTTATGAAACCAATTCACAGGAATCAAACTTTTACAAGTTTCTGTGTAACTTTGCCAAGGAGACCCTTGGGTATCACCCCAGGCAAGGAAAGAGCAAAGGCTACCATGGGAGGCAGCAGCCAGGTCATCACACACCTCACTCCACACACACTCCTCTGCAAGTGCCTACTGCCATGGGAAAGCCATGAGGAAACAGCAAGGTGTGTGGACAATATAGGACCTGCAAAAAGCTCTCCCCTGCTCCCATAATACTTGTTTTTTATTTATGAATTTGAGCAGAGAGGCCTTTTCTGCCTAATCAAGTGCAACCCCCTTGTTGCCTCATAGCATCACAGCTGTGAATCTCCTAATTGCATCTTTGGTATGCAGAAGGTAAGAAATGTTCATGAAAATAAAAGATGACACGAAAGGCTTTGCTGGTCAGTCATAAACATGGACAGGAGGGTTTTCCCTCAGGGAATGGCCAGTACAGAAATCAGATGTTCAGAATATATTTCTGGCCATATGGTTCAAAGTGATGAATAATGCGCTTTGGAAAAGGATGACAAAAATAATACAGCACTGCAGTAAAACACCAAATTAAACAAATAACAGGTGGTGACTAAAAATGCATTTTTAATGAGCACCTCTTTATGAATGCACACAATGCAAAGTGGTTTCCAGTGCTTTGTAACATACCACTCCTCATTATGGATTAAAAATATCTCAGTTATATAGAGCCAGATGTATAAGCTCTTGCTCTTTGGACCTCTCACAGAATTAATTTTTGTAAGATTTGGCAGCCAAGCAACATGAACTTTAAATTCTGAACTCTTAATACTTACAGATTCTTTAATTAACACTAACTTTTATTCACTAGGCAATTTTTTTATTAAATGTTGATGTGTGTTTTAATAAACTTTGATGTGTTTCCAGTACATCTGCCTTGTCAAGAATTCTGCTCTTCACATGTATATAATTGAGGAAGACAGCAGTCCAGTGGTTAATACAGAAGACAGTGTTTGAATTCCTGCGTCCAGACAGACATGAAACATAGATCCACAGCAGTTCTTCAAAGTGAATTATTGCGTTCCCAAGCTCTTCCCAAACCAGTCTGCATAAAATCCAGTGGCTAAGAATGAGACTACTCCATACCAGAAGGTACTGCTATACCACAGGGTATTAAAACATCCTAAGAACCAGGGTTACTCATCCAACTGAGAGAAAGCTAGAGAAATTATTAGAGACCAGTTATCCAAGAAAGCAAGACTAGTTTAAATGGCCTGTTTCTGCAATGGAGGAAGTCTCAGAAGGAATCCCAGGCTGTTAATACCATCAGGAAATGAGAGTTTGTGGTATTAGAGCTACAGTGTAATGAAGTATGTTCAGCTAAAGCTGTATCCTGCTTTGTCTCAGCAGAAGAGCAATATTATCCCAAGGACTGAGGCAGCAGTTTAAGCAGTTACTCAAGCCTGAATCTTCTTGCATGAAGGAAGGTCAGTGTTACAGAAAATGAAAATAAATACATGTTCCTCCTCTCCAGTGCAGCTGCCTTGTTAATCTCAAAGATGACATATTCTTCACGTATCAGTCACCACTTTAAAGCCCCGATTCATACAGAGAGACTTAGGAGCACATGGCAGGTTACTATTTCAGCAGGTCGCTTATTTCTGCAATGCATAATACTACTTGTAATTCTTAATTGCTTTACTCCTCAAGGGCATACAGCATATGTCTTGGGAACTGGAACAGACTTGCTCTGAATATCAGAGAAAAATTAATGACTTGTCATTAAAAAGGTGAGAGGTAGTAGTTAAACTCTACCCTCTTCTAGCTGGTTCCTTGGAAGGACAATAATTTTTAAAAAAATATTATTTTTCCTTTTTAATAGTTGTTTTGATGATATGCTAAAAAAACAAACAAAAAAGGCTTGTCCCCACTCTGCAAACAGAAATTATTTTAGGCTGCTGTGTATTTAATATTGTATTACATTATTCAGTATGGTTGTTCTGTTAAGCACAAACTTCAATGGCTTCCCAAGTGCCAGGAAACCAGTTCACTCCATTCATAATTTCTCTGATACAGCAGCAGTGTGTGCCAAATATGTGGAACTCAAAAGGGCCTGTATCACACAGAGAGAATGATGATTAAACAAACTAGGAGTGCCTAAACGGACTAACAGTGCAAAAACCTCTCTCCCCCCAGTAAGTGCAGTGAGCTGACCTCAGTCAACATTAAGGGCCAAATTTATCCTTTTTATGAACACACAGCTTCCCTAAGGCCTTAAGATTTGCATCACAGCTTACAAAAATTTAAAAATCCTTTAAAATCCTTTCCTAACTTAAGACTAGAAAAAGGAGACCAGAATAACTTTCTAGGAGACTTCCTGGAACACCAAGCAAAAAGCACTGCACTTCCATCATGACACTTGAATGCTTGTTCACATACACACAGAGTAATTAAATGACATGCCTTATGCCAGCCAGCTAGATATCAACGGGACAGGTTACTCTGAGATAAATAAACTCAGAGGCTCATGAGTGTATGTGGGGAGGAGCTGCCCTTTTGAAGCAGCTGCCCATGGCTGCAGTTCTCAACCACTGTACTTGGGGGAGGAAAGTCTATTCAATGGCAGCTTCCTTTTGTATTGCAAGATTGCAAAGCTCTGGTGTTTCCAGGCAGGTGGGTGTCAGCACTCCAAGAGAACACACAAAATGAGCTCCCTGTACCTCACCAGGGGTCTCTGTTTCCAGGCACATCTCTGCTGCCTGAGGTCTTGTGCCCTACCCACATGAGCCCACCTGGAAAGGCTTTGTGCCCACCACAGTCACAACACACCCAGTGGACAGAAAACCAGCCCTTAGAACCTGGCACTCATCTGACAGAAGGCTCATGCTGCAAGGTTTGGGCATTTGGGAAGCTGCACATTTCAGTTTGCATGGATTCATGCTTTAAGGAAGTCAAAGTCACCATCAACACCTGCAGATCTACCCGGAAATAAATTAAATTTCAAAGTTGTTGGTGTCATAGCTGCCACAAATCCAGCAAATGGGATTGTATTTCAGACTTTCCCCTTCTCCCAGGTAAATCTATCAACATCTAGAGTGCAGGTATTCTGGGGTCAGGGCCTTCACAGTCTTTTTCTCTGACAGCTGTTCCATTTAATCTATTTCATGTTCTTAATCTACCTCATGTAAGTCACATAGATGTACTTTGACACCACTTTTTCTCATTTAGTGAAACTACCTCTTTTCTTACAAGTGGCCCAAAATCTTTAACTTGGGGAAAGTTAAACTTTTCATCTGATGGCTAAGAAGGTAGGAACGGGGAAGAAGGACTTTTTAAAAAAACCCTTAGTCCTAGTTGAAAGTGGAATAAGGCAACAATTAAAACAAAATTAACACAGTGCATAAAAAGTTTAAAAATCCATCCTATGTACTCATATATAATTTTTGTTGCTGTAGAATCAAACAGAAGTTTGAAGTATAAAACAAGTGTTACATCAAACACCTGAAAAACATATCTGAACTGACCAGTATGAAATACTAAGCAGTACATTTTTGCAGTTTAATCTCCCTTTACACTCAAGCGCCCTTCATCATAACTCTTAAACTAACTTGACAGTACAAGAAATCTGCATGGTGAGAAAAGAGTTCCAGGTATGTATCTCCAAACTCGTACACTTGTTCCTTTCACAATTTTTCAGTACTGTGTTAGGCAGGACCCATTCCTTATCATCCCAGTGAAGAGCAGACAATGGCTGTACACACCACATCACAAAAGAACACTGTGGCAGTCAAACACTCTCCATCACAGGCACCAGACAAAGAGGGTAAACAGGGAAACAACTGCAAGGTCACAGCACATACCTGCAGAGCGCATTTACTCTTTCTTAAGAAAAGAACAAAAAAACAACCACCACTCCAAAAACTACACACACAAATGCAATGAAACTTACAGCTCAGAAAGCTAGTCTTTGATACAAATTTATTGGGGGGGAGGGAGTTCGTGTGTGAGATTTTATTTTTAATATGGCTTTGTTTTGGGGATGAAAAACACAAGAACTGAGTATTTCCCAGCCTCTTCTCTACTTAAGCAGATATCTTTCAGCACCTCTTTGCCAGTTACACAAACACAAACCATTCAAACTTCAACACTATATATTAAAAGCAAACCAACCAACCAAACACCCCACAGAGAACAAAAACAAACAAAAAAACCACACACAGAACAGAAAACCCCCACAACTATAATGATTTAAATCTAGTGGTGACCTGATAACCTCCTTTAGCACACTGGTCAGACAGCTGCTTTAAAAATTCCAGATTCACTGATTCAAAAGTATCACACGTAGAAAAGCTTATTTAAAACAAATGTGCTGAAGACCAATCTGCTTGTCACCTCCGTTGCATATTAAATATAGTTGGCAGAAGCAGCTAAAGTATTTTACTTGAGTTACTGCTGAAGTTTTAAGCTGGGAATTATATGCTACCTACTACAGAAAAACGAGCTAATCAGGAATTTGTTTGTGTTTTAAGCACCATTCAGTGGCATTTAACCAACTAAAAATAAATCACTCTTCACCATTAACTTGCTTAACTTACAAAACACTTAGGGGAATTAAGATTAATGCAACCTGAAGGGAGAGACTTGCATGAGTATCAGTAAGATCAAAGTGGCTTGTGGGTTTGGGTTTTTTAAATGTATTTTTTATTTAAGATTATTCCTTTAGAGTCTCAAGAGTTATTGGTAATAACTCTATATCTACTTGGCTATAAGTCTATTTCTACTTGTTTAAAAGCATACTGAAAAGAAGCTTTAAATGAGTTGTCCTTTATAAATGGGCAACAGTACAAGCCTGACTGCAAAGCCTGTGTGCTAGAAGAGCACAGCAGTTTACTGTGTTATAAAAACAACTGTTTTTTACTCTCTCATGCCAACTCAGCTCTCTCATCTGAGTGTCTCTTACAGCAGGTTTGGCAGAGGACTCCAAGCCTCCAAAACTAGGTGTCCTGCTAAGCTCAAGGCTGGGAAAGCAAGCCAGTGTATCTTCTGCAGACACTCCAGTGGCTGCCATAAACACTGCAAAACCTCTAAGCACTGATAAAGTGTGACATATACCTTGACACTGGTAAAAGCTGAAATATGCTAGCAATATGTCAAGAAGAACCAAAACAAATCATGATCTGGCAGACAGATCTGGTCTCACAATATCCAAGGGTATCAAACCAAAACTGTTTGAAGAGCCTGCAATGCAAGATGCTCAGCACCTCTAGTCTATCAAGTCAGTGTCACTTAAAATCACATCCTGTGCCATACAAAGAAAGGACAATTGCAAGTTAACTGAAATATTTTAGGAAACAAAAGGCCAAACTGCAGCTGTGTCTAAGGGAAGACAAGTCTTCAAGCAACAACAAATTATTTGAAATCTGAATCCCTCAACTGCACAGAATTTGGACCTAGCAATTTCTAAAAAGAGAATGAGCTAAGTGAAAAAGAGGGGATGAAAATCACCTCTCTAATCAAGATTTTGGCTCGGGCTACAAAGGAAATGCATACTGGAAGAAATGTGAGACAGCTCAACCAAGTTTGAGAATTAGAGCACTCTGGTTTAGTTTCTTCTGCATGACTGGATGCTGGGAGCTAGATTAAGTGCCAGAGCACTGAAGTGTAAGCAAGGCTTCTAATAATGGCAGCTTTTGTGGTCTTCTACTACAGAATCATTCCTTCTGCATGTAAAACTGTAAAGATACATCCACATGCTGTTCAGATAAGCATTTGCCACAAACTCTGAAAACAAAGAGAAAGCTTTCAATACACACACAACTTTTGCATATTCAGGAAAACACAGAACACACAGAGTGAGGCTTTTTTTGTTTGGTTGTTGAGAGTTTTCTTTCATTTTTTAAAATGTCAACATTGAAAAAGTGACCTTGAGACATTTATTACACCTTAAAGGGGCAACTCCTTGTAGCTGAATTGTTGTTTTGCTTTGAAGTAACTACACAGTCTTGAGAGACTCCAAGCAACCCGAACAGGTTACTAGTCAAATGAGGAGAGTTTTGGCTGTAGGGGTTTTTTTGGTGACTGCAGTTTTTGTTGGATCTTTTTGTTGGTGGTGGGTTTCGCTTGGGATTTATCATCTTTTTTGATCTTTTTTTTATGCTTGGTTGGTTTTGGTTTTTTTTTAAGTGAAGTGTATTTTACTTTTAGAATAACTGCTTCTTGGGACTGATGATGTTTCTTCAGAAACTTCATCCTGACAAATGAGCATTTTAACACACTTGGTAGTTCTGCCTACAGCATAAAAAATTTTAAAAGAAATTCACCTCCTTCCAATTTCTACCAGTAAATGCTCATGCCTCCCTTGGGAACACAGTCCTTTAGCTTTACTGTAACACAGCTGCTCCAAAATGAACCAGGCAAGAAACTCAGTACCAACCTCCCCTCCTATAAAACACACTGCACGCCTAACAGGTCTTTCTGTGATACAAATTTGATGCTCCACTCCCTTTCAAATACCTTTCCAGTGGCTCTATTACAGATAGGAGCACCATTAAAAAAAGAAGAAAAAACCACAAGAACTCTAAGGTTCCACAGAGAACTTATCTTCTTTTGCTTCTTAAACTTACAGCAAACAACTTGGATGTTTTTGAAGTCAGTTCTTTAATGTAAGGTAAATAAAGGTGACTTTTTTAGAGAAAGAGCATCGCCTACTGTAGTTTAAAAATATTAATTACCCACTAAATATCTTCCTGTCCCGTGAAAATTATTAAATGGCATTCATACAGTATTTTTCCTTTGTGCAAAGGCAAGTCTTTCCTACCAGCCCCCAAAGGAGCAGATGTCTGTCGCTGCTATCTTGATCACCTAACACACACAACTGATGTCATTCTAAGTCTAAAAAACAAATTAAATAAACATGTAGAGACTTTCAATAATGCTAATTATGAAAGAGAACAGAGAGCGGCAGCTCCACAGGGGCCATTTCTGTATGCTGAGCAGATTTTTATTTAGGCACTTTCATTGGCCATGAGGACCCAGCAGAATTTAAACACTTAACTCTCCTTCAACTCCATCTCTCAATCTCACACACAGCTTATATTCAAACAGCCCATTTAAACAGCTATTTCAAAAAGTCATTCTGCTTACTCAAAGTACAATGTGCACACGCTTTAATTTGCTGCTTTATTTGCCCATTTTATAAATCCTTCTCTTCAAAAACCAACATGTGTGCAAATAGGAGATGCAGGCATACATGAGGAAATGATAGCATTTCAATTTTTGTGCATTCATGAGCAGGCACCTTCCTTAATTTGTGTTGGTGTGAAGTCCACACAACATGTAAAGTAGGAAATAGACCCTTTCCTGTGAGTTGTCTTCAGCAAAGAAATTAGCACATTAAAACTCAATCCTGTCCTCAGGTCCATGACCTTCTCAGGGCCAGCGACCAGCTCAGCAGGGTAAATCCCATCATTCTTAACCAGGGTAGGTGTCTCCACAACCTTCACACTCATTTCTTGGCCCAAGAGCACTCACATTTGTCAAAAGTACTGGAGGTCAACATAAACTCAAGCACACCTTTACAGCACAAACCACAAAAGTTTTCAGAAGTAAATAAAACCCTGCATTAGATCCAAGATCTCTCACACATTTCTGAAACCTGATACTCCTTCAAAAGGACAGCGAAGCACTGCTTTAAAAGACATCTCAAATACCTGTCTCAGATGAAAATATACTGTGGAAGAATTGCTTACGGGTCTAAAAAGCCATTAAAAAGAGCAGAGTACAAAAAGGTGAAAGTTCATTATAGAGCTTTGTATCACAAGCTGAACTAGGATGCTGTTGAATGGAAAGCCAAGGCCAGCTGAGTTACAGGCACAAAGGAACACCTTTGTTTGCTCCACACCACAGGGCCTCAGATCACTGCCTGGAACAACACCATAAGGACACCAAACCTTAATCTGGAGTCACAGCTGTGTGAAAGCAAGACTGTGGACTGCACCCTGTGTGAAACAATACAGAATGTGACAATAACCTCAATGAAAGTGACACTAGATTAAATAACACTTTCACAGGAAGAACATGCCTATAAAAGAAGAATATAAATCACTTTCCTTTACTACCTGCTGTTAAAAAGCAGAAGTTATTTGCTTTGGGAACCGGTATGCAATTAGGGAACTGTTTGGCAATCACACTTTCTACATTTGTGAAATTCATCTTCTCTCTTTAAAGACTTTTTAATGGAAAGTACTAAATGACATGGAATTCATTACAGAAACACAGGCAATAAGGAAACCTTTAACTTTCATTTTTTATTATCTTCTAGCAAAAAAGAAACCTCAGTGCTATTTTCAGCTATAAGTGGCATGCACGCTGTTTTCTAACTTACCCAAAATTGGTAGGTTCTACAAAACTTAATTCCCTCCTTCGCAAAATTTCAGCTGACAAAAATAGGACATTTGCCCAAAATTGCGGCAGCAGGACTGAACATGGCTGTCTGATGAGACTGTCTGAACAGTGACTTACATCTCAAACCTCATATCCAAAAATACATATGTAGTAGAGGACTGAAATACTCTGTGTCTTTAGCATTGGTAATCACAGCAACAGTCAAGGAGATTAACATTAGGCCTCAGCTTTCGTTAAGGGAAGTCACACACACTCTCACATTACTCTTTTTTTAGGCCATATAAAGGACACTGTGGATTCGTTCTGCAGTTCAGACATCCCAAGAATTGCTCTCAATTAACATGTCAGAGGTTAAGTAAATGCTGCTGTGTGGGAACCAGACAGCTATTCCATACTGTAAAATTTTACAGGTCACCTCCATTTGCTTCTCTATTTTAGGACACTGCTCCTCTCTTTCCTTGGCTCAGTTTCTTCATTTATCTGCACAATATATTCACACCCCTCAAGCCTATTAAGCAAAACAAAGACAAGACTGCAGACATATGTCAGGCTACTCGGCCCTTTCCCATATTCTAGCTCCAGGAAAAAAGTAGTTTAAAAGTCAACCCATTCTCTTCCATCTGTTTGAGGTCACTATTTCATTCTGCATTAAAATGCACATAGAGCCCCAAGGGAAAAAAACATGTCTCTAAAATGAGCCCTCCCTTAAACTTCCAGATAGAATTCAATCTATCAGCCACAATGCATCCTACAATCACAGCCAGTAATCTCAATCAGGTGTCTAACATCATGCTGCTAAGTCACCTGGAATGGGCACCTCTCACCAAACCGGGAACACTTCTAAAACTGACCTCTGCAGAAACTTATTTTGACTCTGAAGCAGAAGTGTTTATTCAGTTCTTCTGGAAATGATCAAGACAATTTTCACTAACAAAGCATCAGCCAGTGTGACTGCTAGTGATGAGTCACCTGTCTGTCCCTTTCCCACTGAAATAGCTGATAACAGGACCTATACAAAATGATCATGATTTTTGTTATTCTTATGTTTGTTCCACTGCAGCAGAGTGGCACCCATTTTCAGCTGAAGAACTAAATCGAAGACTAACATCACTGGTTCAGCATTTCCCAGAATGGCTGCACCAAGGTCAGTCATTCCCTTGCCCTGCACCCACCACTACAATAAGTGAATGTCTTCACAATTCACTGTGGACAATACCAGTCTTATATACAACCTTCATGTCTCATGATCATGCTCCTGCAGAAGAGAAAGCCTAACTCAAAATATTTTTGTCACTGCAGAATGAAGAAAGCCTCATTAAGCTAAGTAGTGCATAAATACATACAGACAGCCTGTGCCTGTAGCAAGTTTAAACTAACTAGAAGTCAAATAGAGGGAGAAGCAAATACACAGCTAATAAGGCTCTACTCCAGGTTGTGCCAGTGGCAGAATCTCAAGTCCCGAAAGGCCCACTGCCTTACTGAAACACAGCCCATCCCTACAACAGTACCTTACAAATAACTTATTTGTCATAAGAGTTTGTTTATTTCTTGTAGACTTGTGAAAAAGAGAGAGGCTTCATGGCTGTTCACTGTTGTTGCTTTGTGCAGCTGTAACTTCAGGCCACGAGAACACGCACACTACCTCTGGTAGGTGCAACAGTACAATTGCCAACGCAGAAAATTTGGGAGGCTCTACGAATACAGCCCACTCAACTGCACAGAAAAGGGGGAGAACTGCACTCAGGAGTGCATGAGATCAGCAAAGCATTTGAATTAAAAAGAGTTTCTGTTGAAGCTTCAGATACCTTGCTCATGAGAAGGCTGACACTCTCAGTTAATAATTGTGGAATTTAAAGCTCAAGATGAAGAAAGGTTGTCCCTAAGCCAAAACTAAAATCCCTAGGGAACAGGAATCAAAGGAAAGCAGTCACGCAGGCATAGCGTAGCTTAACCCATCAAACTCACAAAGCTAGCAAAAAGAAGTTTAGTTTTACCTAATTTCAGTAGGCCATTGGGGGTACAAACTTTCCCCCTAAGAACAGAAAAATACTTTTTTGACTTCAAGGCGTGTGAATTTATGTGCACTTCTAGCATTTTGGTGTTTACTTTGCTAAGGACTGGATTACTAGCCCACTAGAAGCAGCCTGCCTAGTAGGGAAAGATTCCAGCCCACACAAGAGGACACTGCTACTTCCAGAACTTTATTTATAGCATGAGCCAGTCCCTAAGCTGTGCCCAAATCTGGAGCTCCAAGTTTGAATTCCTCTCTGCAGTTCAGTTAAGAGCTCTAAACCCGACTCAGTGCTTCAACTACAGAAGTGGGAGTTGTTTACTGATCTGGAAGCTACTGGTATTGCAAGACCTCCACTGATCTACAGGGAAAAACAGCATTTACCTCAGCCTGAAGACAAACTCATCTCTATTCCAGAGGTTAGAAACAGCCTCAGCAACTCACAGGCAGCTGAGACTGAAAACATGCCTGATAAAAACTCTGCTGCTTGTACTTGTTTTACACAAGTATAGAGCAGAGATGTAAACGGAAGATACAGGTCTGAAGAAATATGCCCTAAAAGTAAGGCATCCTTGCCCTCCGTGATCTCTGGGCCCAGCTAAGTAATTTAGGTGGGGACAGCAGGATTTTTGGTGATATAGTCTCCAAAATTCAGTGAATTGCTTCCTCTTTACCCACGCCCCTCTCATTTTAATGAGAACACTAAGGGTTGTTATGAGTTTCTCATTGAAGTTGCACATGCCACACAGTTACAACTCTTTTCAGAACTGTGGCTCAGTACAACTTTTTTTTTTAAATTAAGAGATATTTCCAGCCTTCTAGAAACACGAGGTAATCTGGTAGGTATCTAGTGCCCACAACTGCAGGGAACACAGGCAACAAAAACACAGGCGTGACTACACTGTAGCATTTCTTCCAACAGCATTTCTCATCCACATACTCCAGATGTGACCATAATACCCGTCCAGGCATAGCCAAGGGACGATCACATTCTTTTCTTCCATCAGCTTCAAGTTTTTCATGTAAAACCTAGGAATTTTTGCTTGAGAGTACAGTATATATCACTGGAGTGATTACTGACATTTTTGAAGGTTAGGAAACTACCTGTTATCAAAACAGATGCTTTCACAGAACTCCTTTTTAATAAACTGTTTTCAAAGTGATTTTTAGTTCCTTAGAAAAAACACTAAACCCAAAGATTGACACATGAGCAGAGGAAGGATAATAAAGGCAGTTCAAGCTTCCCCTGGCAGCCTGCCTTAGGCTTCTTCCAAAACTCTACAGCTATGAGCATATTATCCAAGCATTGCAGATATCAGGACAGCTGCTCTTACATGGAATCTTCAAGTAGCAGCACCTACAGGATTTAAATATTCTGTACAATACAGCAAAGGGAGAGGCTAACACCCTTCGTTTTCTAGCTTTTGTCTTCCATCTTCTTTCAGTTTAAAGACAGCCAAGCACTGGAATTCAGTCAGAGCAAGAAGAATCACATAAAATTCACACTATGAGCCAAGAAAACTTTCTGCTGTGTTCAGCCTTTTCCAAGATATGGCACCAGTTCCAGAAGTTTTATGATCAGCCATTTCTCCAGTGAACCAGTAGCGTAACCATTATTAAATGCAATTAGTGACATTATCTTGAATGCTCATAAAATCCCACAGCAAAACGAGTCATATGCTCGGTTTCAAAAGAGGGGCCGCTCAAGTCAATAAAAACCTGCAAAGGTACAACTGTTGAGAGAGTGGGAAATGCAAAGATGTTGCATGGTACCACTGGTAACAAGTATTACATAGCCAACAAATAAATAAAAACCACCAAACCCTGCAGCAACCAGTGTTGTCCTCTGTTTTAAGAGTCTTGACACTGTTTTGCTTAGTAGCCACCAGCAATGAAGTCTTATACAGCTGAGAGTTGCAAGATGGCAACTCTTCAGAAAACTGTGAATGAACGAATTCAGTTAGCAAATTTCTAAAACAGAGAGGTTTTTCAAACAGAAAAAAGGCCTCTTCATTGCACTTACCCCTTCCAAGTTACGTCTGGTGAAGCACATATAGGGTCTGATCTTTAAAGCTTATATCAAACCCAAATTCCTCCAATAACCTGGCTTGTTCATACTTATTTCCAGCAGAAACCCCCAGCTTATGAGATCAAGAAAGTGCCAACATGCCAACACTGTAATACTTGGAATTGTGTGTCTGGATCAGACCTGTCCTTGTTTTCTGAAGTAGTATTATCTGTATTAATGAGAATTTTGCTTTAATGAAGAGATCAGCTATACAGATATACAAGAAATCTGATACTAGATACAGTCAGACTAGACAATTACATGATCTGAAATGTCAAGTACCTTCTGAATATCAGCATTAATTTTAGTAGGCACTTATGTCACCTTCCTCAGATACTGTTTACAGTACCAGGAATTTATGTCATTCTTGATTGCTCCTGCCCAATACAGAGAAGGGCAAGTATTCTTTCACACCTACCAATGTCCTTCAGAAAAGAATGAGGAAAATGCCACTTCATTCTAGACAACCTGGTCTACCAAATTCAGCAATTATGCAGGAAACTTGAGTTTGGTCCATTAAGCCAAAAGGAATGTAAAATGTCAAGGCAAATGCTGTGTTTTCCAGGAGCTTTTGTTTCTCTTGAGGAAGCAGAAAATTTGTGTTCCTATTGTCTGTCAGGAACTCTTCTCTCTCAGTCTGCAAACATGTTTTCAGTCAGTAAGACACTACCCTCACTTTAACTTAGGCTAATGTATTAATACTACTTCATCAAACAATGCCCACAACTTCAGCTTATTAAAAACATCTCTAATAGTCAGGAGAGAAGCAGACTAACAGTATTTAATTATTAAGAATATTTAATATTCCAAAGCATCTGTTTGGTTGCATGTTAAAAAAACTTAATGAAACCTACTTAAATCATATCCTAAACGAGAAGAAAACCTCAAAACATCTGACAGACATGAGTACAGATGCAACATTATACTCTGCATCAATCTCACACAGAGCTCAGTTACAGCATAGATGGCCTCAACTACCCCCACACCATGGAAAGTTGAAGGCTGCACACACCACATGAAAGGGAATCTCAGACTAGCACCAAGACCTTGGATTTGCCCTGAAGATATGATTGTGTCAAGGAAAAAAATGTTTCTTATATAATGTTATTACCACAAAAAAAAAAAGTTTTTTTAAACTTTGTTATAATTACATTTTCAGGACCAAATGCAAAGACTGATGAGCTCTCATGACTGCTTTGTTTACATACAGTATATATAGTCCTCAGGCAGCAAGACTCATAGTACTTAATTTCTGGACTACAATAGGAACACGACTGTTACAGCTGCTACTGAAAGCCTCAGCTACCGTTTCCCACTGAAAATTCTGTGTCTTAACCTATTTTAGTTGTTACTAGCTTTATTGGATTAGCTCAGCAGCTAGGTCAACAAGCAATATAACACATGACTCTGAATCACTTTTCTTTTTTCCTGAATCTGATCTCTCTCCAGGTACTCTTAAAAGAGGTCAGAGTATCAGCTTCAAGAAAAGAAAAAAAAGCACGTGAATCAAAGTTTCAACACCTGAAGGACCAGACTCTCAGACAGTAAATCTTGTGGGGGCAAGGAGGAAGAAGGTTAGGACTAGTATCTCTCATAGACTCCATATACATTTAAACTATTTACTGAGTAATAGAAACAAACAGCAACAACAAGACAAAACAAAAAACCAACTCACTAAACCCCAAACTTCAGCCTCTAGTTATGACCAAATGGAATTTCCCCTAAGAAATCACAAGTCTCAGGAATGACATCACATTGCATCAGCATCTCTATATCTCAACAAGAGACACAGATCAGTTATTGCCAGAAATACATTATACCCTCCTCTACACCATCTCAAACCTGAGTTACCTCATTTTCCTAGCAGGCTGCTGAAACTTGCACAGATGACTCACATACCTCATCTGACTTTGTCATTTTTCACAAGTGCCTGTCTTTCAGGCTTCCCTAAGCAAGTCCAGGAGCAGAGTTGTGGCAATCACATGGAAAAGCAGTAGGCAAGCTTTGGAAGAGAATGGCATGAAAAGACACTACTTTACGTCTCTTCTGTACTTTGAAGACAAAATCAATACACAGTCTCTTCTACAAATAGAGAAAAGATAAAGTGTCCAGGATAAACACACTGACATCAACTCCTACAGCTTAGTTTGCTTGTTCATTATATGATTGAGACACACAGAGAAGCATTTTAACAATACTAAGAGGTTTCAGCCTAGTTTACACTGCACAGCATTCAAGTCTTGCAACAGATGTGTAGAAGGAAACAGGAGAACAGTTACCTTCTCACTAAGAAGTCCAAATATACACAACAGTGTGCACACAGAAATTCTATTTAGAGTAACTGAATTTGTGCTATGGCTCTCTAGCAGCAGCCAATGTGCTTGTAACTCTGCAAAAGCGCTCATCTGTCACCACCCTGGCTTTAGGGGAGCACTGTTACAGTAGAGGAACATTGACAGTTCAAGAATGACACCCAACAAGTGCACTGTGAGACTCTGCAGTCATTCCTGCACTTCGCTCTCTTAGAGGAGTTCTAAACAAACAACTGCTTGAACACCAAAGCACAAAGTGCAAGAAGTCTACCTTCAAGCTAAGCACAGATTTATTTTTCCTATCAATTTAAGATTTATATTCTAGTGTTAAAAACATTTTTTCATCAAGATTTTATTTTCAAGCAGCCCCTTTAAGAACAGGTTTCCTGTTTTAAAAATTCTTGTATCTAGAAATGCTACTTCAATTTCAGCAAACCCCTTCACATACACAACCCACAACCCTACCACAAAACAGCCCTTTTAGTATGCGCATCTCCAAATGCTATGACAGTCTTTGAGCACAACAACTTCTTTAGAAATAAGAGGAAGGCAAGGAAGCAGCCTCTGGCCATGAGGAACAGATAGAGAAGATAACCGTATTGTCATTTTCAGAAGATAAAGCATGGCTGGAAGTACTTTTACACAAACACAATTTCCTCTCCATTTCCTGCAGCAAGCTTCTTTGAGCTCCCAGCCCCTGCACTAGCTAAAACAGTACAGCAGTCACCACAGATCAATGAGCAGAGAGCAGAAATCTCACCTGATAGTAAGTCTTAATGTTTCTGATCAAGATGGTCAGGTTTTGAACCCGAAGATAGGTATCATTATTTACATGCTTGTTGACACGTTGGTTGGTTGGTCGAGGATCTCTATTAAAAAGGAAAAAGAAAATAAAATACTACTAATTAAAGTTGTGTTAAGACTTCATATCTCAATAACACATTTAAGTTTATGCATTAAATACACTGACAATTAAACAGGGTACATATACATTAATTCATGATAGAATAAGCTCATTAGCTCTGCACCTATGTGTAAGTTGGCAATATCTCCTGCATGTCACAAAGTACCCTGCTGCAACCCACACAGCACTTGAGGGCAGCTTCCCTTCTTACCCGTATTTCCCTGAAAAGAGAGCATATCTAGTTTGTGCAAGCTAGATCAAAGCAGTCTCTGGTAACATGGGGTTTGTCCTTATTCAAATAAAGGCAAGTCTAGGAAATACTAGCATGCCTTCCTGGGCTTTAGAGTTTTATGACAAGAAGAGGGTATTAATACTTGATCAGTGATGTAAAAAAGAAAACAAACCTGCAAAGACCAGATGTATTATAAACTGAAGGGAAAACAAGAATACTGTACTTATCACACCCATACAATCTAACTAGATCTCTCACATACATGCTACGTGTTTTATTTGATTTTAAAGAAAACAAATCAAAATTGTACCTGAAACTTTTATTTCTAAAATAAAAAGACATGGGAAAAAAGCTGCAAATAATTACATACAAATGTACACCTTCAGATCCTCTCTGTACACTCTAAGATGTTGCAAAAAAAAGGAACCCAAAAAATCTTTATCTGACAATAGCACAGATCAAAGCTTTGTGTTTGCCCTCTAATAATGACTCTTATCAGCAGACTCCTACACAATCCAAACACCTGCCTCCCAGAGCTCTGCTCTGGCTGTTAATTAAGCCATTCACAGCTCTTCCAGGGCCAACTATTGAACTGGGGCGTTGACAAGGAAATAAAAGAGGACTCGATCCAATATTTATTTTTAAAATATATCTGCCAACGTTTACATAAGTATGTCAAAGAGATTTTACTGGGTTTTTTTTTTTAAATGCACCACCTCTTGAGTGAAAGCAGTGCTATGTGAATAAGTATGAAAAAATACAAAGATATTCCACAGATGAGAGAAAACTGCCTTGACAGCAGATAATATCAGACATGGTATTTATGTACAAGGGTTTAAGCAATGTGAAGCACAGATGACCAATACTGGCATAAACTAGCAAGACACTACACAGCCTTTCCAGCAGCAAAGGATTTTGTATACAGATTAGTACTGTAATAAATTATGAAAGAAAGAACAAAAAGAGGCAACTGCAACAAGCTTTTAAAGTAAAACGTGTAGTAAGTATTCCATTTTACTGATGCTCAGACACAGGAGTGCAGAAGCCATACTTGTAACAGTTTGACAGGATGGATCCTCGGCAACACTGAGGGAGAAGCATAAATACCACCCGGGCCTGAGCTCAGACAGCACCTTGCCTTCAGTACTGTCTGAGCAGATGCTGAACCTCAAAGGAAGCTGCACACAGCTTTTTTTAGGCAAGGCCATGACAACAAACTGGGAAGCTAAAAGGGAAGAAATGTTCAGTTAAGAGAAGCTGGCCAAACAGAAGGGTCAGCCTACAGCTCTCATTTCCATGTGAAAACTCATATAGGCAGCATGCTGCCATGCCACTGTCTGGCAGTGTGCCGGGTTTGTGGCCAGGAACTGAGATCTTTGACTGGCTAGCAGTCACTACTCCGCAATCCTTCCCAGAACTGCACAAAATGGGGCAAAAATCCACAAAACACATTGATGAGCCACAGGAAAGGAGAGGCTATTTCTTCAACAGCTGCAGCAGTGGAACTGCAGCACGTGGATGAGGTTTTCAGAGGCACCTAAGGCACAGAGCAACTACTTCCTAGACAAGATCTGCTCATTTTTGCACAGTGGAGATTGTGTTACATGAACATAAGCACTAGCAGGACCAGGCCCTCAGAAGCAATTCCAGAGCTTTTATCCTATCATCTTCGTTAAGGGTAATTGATTGCTCCAAGAGCCCTTAATGCCACTGACCTCAGGGTCCTCTTAACCTGCAGCCAAGCTGCAGCACAGTGTAGCTCTGGCACTCCTGCCACTTCTCCATCACAAAGAAGTTAAAAGCTTTTCTGAAAATAGAAGGTAGCTCAAAAACCCGATGGTTTAGTTTTCTGAACATGTTGTGTAACCAGCTTCACACAGCACCTCAGCTCACTTCAGAGAGGACCCTCTGCACAAGATGTGGAAGTCCAGCACAGCTCACACTTCAAACTGCCACAGGGATTATTGTGTCCACAGGAAAACGAAACAATTCCTTCTCAACAAGCAAGATCTCATTTCTTCTTTCTGTGCTTAAAGACAACCCTATCCTAGAGAAGACAGAGCTGTTGGTACCACATTTTATACATTACAGCATCTGCTCGTATGGTGAAACTTGTTTATCAAGAATTTTATAGAAAGGAACTCTTTCCAAGGATCACACTGAAAATTAAAGAGAGATTTTTTGTTTTTAGCAGCACTAACCAGGTAATCCAAACAAATTAATGTCTGAATATATCTGAAAAATCCATGAACGCCACCTCAGATGCCTTTTCAGCCCTTTGATGTTTGGTCTTTTCTTTACACACAAATATAATGAAAACTACATTTCTTTTTTTCGAAAACCACCTACTCCTCAAGATCAAAAAGGTTATCTAAATAAGACTGAGACTGCATGGCTGAGGTGTGACTTAGGGAGGTACTCTACAAACCAGTAAAAACCAACCCAAGCCAAATAAACAGAAGGAAAGTCACAAACCTCACTATATACCCAAACATTTTAAAGAAGTCACCCGGTTTTACATGCTCATGACTCTTCTAGGAACAGAGAGGAAAGGAAGGGTCAGGAGACAGATCAAGTGACAAGTTCAGCAGGCATGGGGCCAGCAACACAAGTGCATGAAGAAGCAATCCCTTAAGTCACCAGTTAAAAGTAACCACAAAAAACCCCCACTTAAATTTTAAAATTACAATCCCACTCTTACAATTTCTGACAAGCCATTTTGATGAGCAAAGGGAAAGCCCTCAAGTTGGGCCCAAGGGTTATGAGATGCCAGAAGGAACTGACTGGCCCAGCACCCTGCAGCAGCACCTTGCTCTGCAGGCAAGGCACTAATCAAAAACACACCACTCTGGGGCCGCTCTAACTCTCCTACCACCTAACTTCTTCTTCTTCCTCTGTCATCAAATAAGGCAATGCCACTAAGGCCGGTGGATTCCTAAATTGCCTAGAAAATGGTGGAAAAATGCACCTCTAAGTAAGATTCTAAAATTTTAAATTAAACAGATGCACATCTTTAACCTTCTGGTATTCGCGCCATTTGCTAGCAACCACAAGGAGCAGGCACTCACAACGTGGCTGTTTCTGTCACGTGGTCTAAATTAAAGATGACAGATCAACGGTACCACAAACCACGACAGCTGCCATTGAAATGGAAAAGCCTATTACTGTGCATTTTTATAACAGGGTTTTAACAGAAATACAGTGTTAGGAATACAATGTTATCAGCTGTGTTCCTAGCACACATTCCTGTTTGCTAAATGTTTTGACAGAAAAGCAGTCTATTTTCAATTAGAAGAACTAGAACAAACCAACATGAAAACACTTACGTGCTTGCACAAACCTCCACATTATTTCTTATAGGAAGTTTTATTTGGGAAGTTAAATGGGGCAAATATTTGCTTATTCTTGTAGGTATTATGCCACAGCTGCAACTGTACATTGAAGGCAGTCTATGCAGTGTCGCCACATGCTAATTTCATACCAGGAAGTGACACACAGCCATCTGAAAAAAGTTGTTTAAAGTATGCCTGCAGAGAAACTCATTAACCTGGTACACATAAATCCGTCAGCAACACAAGCTTGAAGCACAGCAGTTCCACTTTGAAGATTAGCAAACATTTTTGTATGCAGAGCGTTCAGCCAGTACTTCAAGTCTGCAAAAATCAACGCTGTCCTTCATGCATTATCAGGTTGGGATATACACTTGAGCAGAACACAAGCAAATGAAACCACTCATTTACAACAGAATTATTTGAAAAATCATTTGTCTTGTTTTAAAATCTAAGTGGGGAAACCAAACACTGCTGTCTGACTCTTGCTACTAAATTTAACTCGTTTAACAGCTAGGTGCCCCTACTGAGAACCAAACAACGCCCAACTTTCTTAAAAATAGTCTTTCTTGTTTTAGAGATTACCAGTAAGCAAAGTGATCACCAGCAAAGCCCAACAGCTGGTGTCCTACCAACTACAGTCTGCCTAAGCCCAGGCCAGGTTCCCTTCCTCAGCCCTTGTGCCACCGCTACATTTGGCAAGCCTGAGCAAAGCACGTTTTATTCAGGGCTGGCATTCCCTGGGGCAGTTCATTTCTGAAGAGGATGAAGTGAAGGCACAGCCCGATTTTCACCTTCTGTCACAGAGCCAGCAGGGACCTGGCAGGCAGGAAAAGTGATAGATAGCTGTCACGTATCTCTCTGGTGACACAGCTGCCTTGCTGAGATGAACCCACCACCTAAAAAACGTTAACACCACAACACAATGCAGCTGGGATCATCTCCACCCAAAGCTGCCAGACAGCATCTGGGGAAAATCCAAACTATTACAACAGAAATTAGGGGCTGACTGAACTACAGCCCACCCACAACTCAAACAGCTAAAGCCTTACTTTCACTCAGCAATCACCACTCAACAGGCATATCTGGATTTCTTCCCAGATCCACCTGTCTTTTTTGCCCTGAATGAAACTTAAAATCTGCTTTGCTGCAGGGCAGAAATGTTGTATTTTTAGTAATGAATTTCTCAAGAATCTGGCTTTCAAAATCTCCACTGAAAGAAACACGCTGATTTGCAGCAAAGTACTGCATCACACCTGGTGTTTAGAGGCAAGCTCATGTGCCCCTGTTATTTCTGTTCCCGTAATCAGGCAAGCAGGATAAAAAAATTCCAAGTGAAGAATACACAAGTGATGAGACAGCTGTCCACATCAGGAGCCCAGCTCTTTCACCCTGCCACCCCCTACTCTCTACATGTGTGTGCATGCCACATCTGTGCTTTCAAGCAATCAACACTATCCTGGCATGGCAAATCCAGTTCTACATTTATCAAAGGCCCTCATTAATACGCTTTCAGCAGGAAGAAATATCCAGCCAAGCACTGAAAGCCATCTTCAGGGACCAGGATTTAAAAATGATGAGCAAGAATTTTTAAAAACACATTTATTTTTTATTCTGAAGGCTCTGTGGGGCAGAAACATGCCTTGCAAGACTTTCTTGACTTGCAGGCAAGCAGTAATTGCATTGCAATTTCTAAAGTTAAAATCAGGGAAAGGTAAAGGTAAGTCAGCACCTCTCCTGAGCACCTTTCTAGGTCAGGATACATAAATAAAACTGCAATCATTCCTAAATTAAACAAACTTGGGCTCTCAGTACAAAGCCTTTGGTTTCAAGCTTTTTAGTCACCATTAGAAGCACTACTAAAACTCCCTAAAAAGGGGGCATAAAAGGCCTGACAGCATATAGTGGGTCAGTTTCCTACTCCACAGTGCTTGTGCCTCCCACACTTCACTTTCTGAGACACCACTGGCAGAGATGTTTGTTGGGAAAAAAACCCAAACAAATTAAAACCAAAACCCCACCAACTTATTTACCCGACTGCTTAAAACAAATAAACATGCCAGGGCATCTCTCGTAATCACATGGGATCAGACAAAATGCCAACTGGTGTCACTGTACTCAGCCCGCCTATATGCTTATCTTCCTTATTTCCATGAGATCTTATAATTGTCTCTTTGTCCCTGGACCACTGTTCAGTTGCTCCCTCGACTTTAACAGCTCTATCTCCTTAGACTTAGTTCAATGGCCAACTACAAATATTTAAGTTTACACACACCACCTAATAAAGCTCTCATAAAAATGCCGCAGTCATTCAAAAGCCACATAACTTCATCAATTTGTGACTAAGCGTGACTCAGTTATTTTTTCTTGTTTTTAAATAAGAAGACTATTGCACATATAATCAAATAAACATCTTAGATGACACTATTGTGTAGTTAAACCTGCAGCTGACTCAGCTGCTGTTCCTTGATAGTTTGGTTGGTCATCTCTGTGCCAAACACAATGATCCTAAACCAAAGCTTAATTTCCCACACCTCGGAAAGCAACAAACCTGGATCCAAACATTCCTATTTGAGGCTTTAATTTGCAGAATATTATCTTTCTAAAGAGAAATTATGCCTTCTCTTTCCAAGAGGCTTCTATCCCTGCTAACATTTTACACTACTAGTTTGTTATCTCCACATGTGCTGGCTGATCTGGGTTCTGTTCTGGATCATGGATCTTCACCAGTTTCTATCTAAGTTCCAGTACACTATTTTCACCGTTGGTAATATCAAATCAAAAGAAAATTTTATTACCTTCTCACATGGAACAGCCAGGTATCAGAAGATAACAAAACTTGGCAACTTGAGTGGGTGAGGCGTTGATTGTCAGACTTAATGCTATTTCTCAAGATTTAAAAATATTCTAATATGAATTCTTAATTTAAATACTTTGACTAACAGTGCAAATCCCTGTCAAGCTTCAATTGATTTCAGTCACTTAAGAGAGTGCACTGCCAAAACTAAGCGATTTCCAAATTCTCCTCCCCTGAAAAGCCAATACTTCTCCCTACAAACTCTCTCAGACATATTTCAGAATATTTAAAAGCAAATACAAAGTAAAGAAAAAAGCCAGGCTCTGCATACAGCACAGCAGATCAGCAACAGGAAAGGATGTGGTTAAAAACACAGCACAAGCCCTAACAACGATTCATTTCGATGTCAGGGTATTTTCAGCACTCCATCTTTTAACCAGTTTCTAAGTTACCCCAACACATGGCCTTACAGTGCCACCTGAAAGAGGTAGCACTGAAGGTTTCTTCCAAATTATGTACTTAGTATCGAAGTTTACGCAAGAGTAGACAAAGTTCAGATGAAACCCTCCCAGTAAAGCTTTATATGATACTGTACTTTCATTTCCTTCTTTGTACTGCCACTACATCTTCCACTGTAGCATGTATGAATAACCGAGATAACCGGGAGGGGAAAAAAGAAAAAAAAAAGGAAAAACACGCACAGACCACGCAAAGACCAGAAAAAGAAGTTAAAGAATATCTTACAGAACTGGATTTGTTGGGAGCTTTTTTCCCACCACTGTTTTTTGTACATTTCGAAGAGCAACCAAAACGCAAACCACTCCGGCCGCAGGCCGCCCTCTCCGCCCGAGGAAAGCTCCGGGCCGGAGCCCCACACCCGCGGGAGGGGCCGGGGCGCGCCCCCCTCATGTCTGCCGCCCTCCGACCCCACTCACATTTGCAGCATGATTTTGTTCAGGACCACGCCATCCACCAGGTCCATGTAGACGCCGAGGTTGTCCTGGTCCCCACTCCCCAGGTCCCCGAAGGTTTTCACCTGCCGGAGGAAGGACAGCGGGGTTGGGGGACGGCGAGCAGACACAGCCACCCCCGGCAGGACAGGAGGCTACCCTGCCAGCTGCCCCCTCGCTCCCCGCCGCCCCGCTCTGCTCACCCAGGTCACCAAGGGGCTCTGCAGGAAGAGCTCCAGGAGCTCAGAGACGGTCACGTCCATGTCGCCGGGGCTCGGGCGGCGGCGGGAGGCTGCGGGCGCGGGGCCGGCTCACTCGGGAGACAAAGG
>VXBT01009030.1:1977192-2047633 GCA_013400235.1 Oriolus oriolus
TTTTGTTTTGTTTTGTTTTCCATTTCCTTCCCTGAGAAAAGGGCAACATGTGGTCCAAGCTGGAGAACTCAAAGGCGTAAGTCCTTCCCCTAAATGAAGTATTTCTCCTTCTTCTGCTCCTTTGAATTGGCACTTGATTGGCAGAAATCCATTTGTATAGGTTGATCTGTGTCATACACAGTAATTCACAAAAGATTGCTGCTTTGCTGTGGGTTTGTTTTGTTTTTGGAAAAAAAATCCTTCCCCAACTGGTAATGTTCTTCAGCAGTTGCCATTAAGATGACTCCAGCTTTGCTTTCTTTGACAAAGGTAAAGTTTCCTCTTTATCTTCATCTTCATCATCCTCTTCATCATCATCAGGATAATCTACAAGCCCAACGAGGCCTCCCTACAAAGACAGACACAATTATTATAATTAAGAAAACGTTTGCACATCCATAGTTCACAATTGTATTGTAACATGATGTTTGCCATAAGCACACTGGTTCAGGAGGTTTTGAATAAAATGAAACAGAATAAAAATAAATCCTTCAGTATGAATGAATATTACATTATCTGAAAAATGTTTAAATGAATAAAGCTAAAATGGGGTTTTACCTATCCAACTGGAAATATTTCCAGTTGAAATTTACGTAAAGCCAAAAATCTACATAATTTTGCAAAGTGTCACTGCAGCTCCAGGTGTGAAGACATAAAGTTTATTTTTACTAAGCACAGCTGACTGCAGTGAGCAATCTGGAAGCACTTCAAAAACAAATACAGAATATCCTTCAATTGAATATTTGAATTATGATACTTTTAGAACACACGTTGTCTTCACAAAAGTTAGTTTAAATGTGTAGTGACAAAGAATTTTGTTGAATAATGTAACTGAATGAGGTGTATGGGTCACAAAGTTTAAATAACTTGTCAGCTGAAAATGAAAATGTATCTAGTTACATTAAAAACTCCCTTGTATCTTAAAACCCCACAAATTTAGGATTAGGCAGCTCCAGACCCAGGAAAAAGCAGCAGCATGAACTTCTGAAACTTCCCCTGAGTATATTATGTTGCAATTTCTGAAGCTTAACCAGCATTTGTCTACAATTGCAGTTGTAGTCATACACTTTATTCAAAGGCCCTATTACTTATTCAGGTGCCTAATAATGGACATCCAAACCAGAACATGTCAGTCAACTGCATACCAAAATACAACTTGAAAAACAATGACACATATTCTGTACAGTCACATACACATAACAGTGAGTATACTACACCTAAAACAACAACATCAGGCAATTAATGAAAAACCCAATTTCACCACTGTTTCTAGTTTGTGACTGTGGCACGTTTCACTCAGAAAGAAAGTAAGATACCTTATCCCTGAATCCATGAGTGTTTTTCTGGGCACTGCATGTTCCCCTTTGTAACCTGAACATTTTTCTTTTGCCACCACTACTTGAATTTGTGGAGTCAGTACTGCATCCAGTATGTTCTGTATGCAAAGACTCCATTTCAGACTCAAGGAATTACACTGTCTGGGAGAGAACAAGCCTCTAATAGATTGAATGGATTTCCAAGCCAATTCTATTCCTTTTAAAAGTGCTTGACTAACTCTTGGGTCATGCAAGGAGTTTCCTCCACAGAGAGGATTTAGAGGAAGTGTCCTTAGATTCTTCCATCAGCCAAACTCTTCTAATCCAGGTGTTTTCAACAGAATGCAATCCAAATACAAACTCTTAAGCCATGCTGAGAAGAAGAAAGAAAAAACCTAAACCTCCATTTACCTTCACTAGATGTTAGGTGAACAAGCAGTATGGTAGCACTACAAAATGAGGATGAATAAGTGTTATTCCAAGATTATCTGACAACTGACATACATACCTCACCTTTCAGAAATGGAAACACTTGTTATGAAAATAAATTCTCATTATCTAAACTGCACTGTATCAACATTACTTTATCTGCCCCCCTGTGCTGGGAAAACAGCAGTCACTCTACTTTCCTGACTCAGTTCAAACGTTTTCAGTCAAAAATCTGGTAAAATCCAACAGTGTCCTAAAATGTTTAAAAATGCTAGTTTTGAATATTCACTCCAAGTTACAATGCTCTTTTAAAGGGGCTTTCTTCTTCTATTTCAGTATGTTCCAAATCAAAACTATAAGTTAGTTCAAAGCTAAATATATCACCCTCGGGTATTAGAAATTGTTCTGGCTTACAGCAATCACCACTCAACGCAATTTATTTCCTTCACATAGGTCAGTTATAGAATTCTGCACAATATTAAAACGGTGATAGCAGAAATCTTTAATGGATGTGGCAGGGCATCTACCAAAATTTGGCTATGTTTCCAAAATATTTATTTTTACCTGTCAAATATCCCAGTGCAATTTAATATAAGTACAGCGCTGTCTGTATTTCACAGTAAATATCACTGCTAAGAGCAACTAGTGCCATGCTTCCTACTTGACTAGGATGGGCATTAGAACAGCTTTTATTTCTTCTACATACAGCAGATCTCGTTAACATGCTGAAGGCCAGACAAGAAGTTCACACAAACCAGACAGTCCATTACTGCTTAACATGTCAGGACTCACACAAACTTCAGAGGGACGCAAAAGCAAATTGCTACTCTGTAACAATGAAGTCAACCTACAACCATTCAAAATTACCTTAGTTGTAATAGCTGCCATCTGAGATGTGCTTTTAGACACTGATCCAGGTGAGCCAGGGGACCCTGGAGACCCAGGTGACCCAGGGGATCCAGGCAGACTACTTGCAGATGACTGGCTGGTAAGGTTAGATTTTGTACCACTGGAAAAAGAAAGCTTGAAACTTGGGCTCTGACGACCTGAAAGGTTAGTTTTCAGAAGAACTTCCTTTTCTTCACTCTCTTTCACTGGAAAGAAAAGAAAAAAAAGAAAAGCAAAAGTAGCACTGAGTGCAACATTTAACTACAAATCACTTCAGTGTTTGGGAAAAGGCTTAATACTTTATGTCTTTATGTGTAACTCAGTTAAGTGAGTCATCATAGACTTTTTTCCATACTACTGTACCACCTACCAGCTGTTGTCATTGGCCAGGAATGAACACTTTTATTCTACCAACAGTATCACCTGAACCTTTATGTAGAAACATTTGAGTTATAAACCACTATTATATATATTCAATACATAACATTGAAATATAACCCAAATAAAACACAGAAAAACTTGACTATCAGCTAAGATTTTAATTCAAATGCTTTAATTCAAATGCTTTAAGAAATCTAGAACACATTTTGTATCCTTCTACTTTTAAAGACAACAAAACTGTTTTAAAGGGTGGTCCACCAAACTGATGTTGCAATTTCAAAATAAATACATGCAAATCCTTCATTGCAGTAATAATAATACAAGTTACGGCATTCATCTTCTCATCACTTACATTTTTTTCTTTCCATGAATTTACTGATAGGGTCCATAATATCCTCATCATTTTTAGGCTTGTCAGAAGGGGGCACCACTGCCTCTCCATCTTCCATATCATCCTCATCAGTATTAAACCACATTTCCTCCTCATCCTCCAGAGTTCTTGCATCCCTTCTGTACCTGTGGTTTCTCAAAATGGAGCGCATGCTGCAGAACAGTAAGTTTTAAAAGCTTAGATTCAAAAATCAACTCATATTAATAATACAACTTCTACTCGACACTCAGTGACAGCATACAGATCCATACACTGCAGAGCAATAGAAACACCAGCAAATCATTCCCTAATGTGAACCTTTGTATTGCCAATGCAAATATCATTAAAAACTTTTCCGTGTAAAGAATCAAATAAAGTACAACTCCACTAATAGCACATTCAGACTACTCGATCAGTACAAAATTCTGTAGCACATAAACAGCGCTATTAAAAGTAATTTTAATAAATCTCACTAAAGTGTTGCATTCAGACTTGGCTTATCAGTTTGCACTAGTAAATAAAAAGTTGTAAAACAAAGAGTTTAGAAATATAGACTTGTTCTCCGAAAACATTTTGTAACCTGCTTGTATTCAGGGTCCAAAAAGTTAAAAAAAATCTAACTTAAATATGAGTCCAGTTTTAAATAGATACATTTAAAAGAAAGCTCTCTCTCTCTCTGCCACATCTACCTGTTACAACTTTTGGTCACTTATCAGTATTTTCCATTTTTCAGAGCCTCGGATATGAACTGCTACCTCTCCCTATTTGATCTGTTATCAATGTTGGTTTATTTCAGCTCCATCTTACTTTTCTCTTTTCTCACAGAAGCAGTATTATGGCCCTGGAGCAGAGGGACAGGGATGTGGCCCTTGAAGAATGGAGGAGGAGAAGCGGAAGAGAGATTGAAAACACTTTCATTGCTAGACGTTGATTTTAACAGTCAGTTGCCAACAGCAGCATGAAACTCTTGATGAAGCACAATTTACTGGACAAAATTTCATGTTTTTCATAAAGTCTCTGATACTGGGATCAAAATGTTAATAATACGACCTAGACATCTGCATTACTGACTGCAGGAAAAAGCCACAAGGGAAAAATGAGAACATTACAAGCTATTGAATAAAAACGCTAAATGTACTTTTAATAATGAATCTAGCTATAAGTAAGTTGCTTGCCAGCATTATCATCTGTATCTATACACACTGTATCATTTTATATTATATTTAAACTCAAGTTCTGCTAACAGCACAAAACTACGACTTAAGTGGAACTCTAATGGATACTTTTGTGTTGTCAACAAAATGTTGGTCTCCTTCCTTACTGAGCTTTCTTTGCTAAAATATGTAAACGGCTTCTTGTTATTTGTGCATTTTATTATTTCTGGGTTTTCACTTTACATGTATTGTGGCAGGACTTGTGCAGCCACTATATAAGACGTAGGAAGAAGGTTGAGCTACAGACCTCTTGAAGCTCTATTTTCTGTTGGATAAACTCATGCAGCACAACCACTTAGTTCAGCTATAGCTCCAGCTATACTGGATGGAAATTACTGAAGAAAGCAGCTGGGTGTTCTTTCCCACACATGCATTAATGTAAGTAAGAATCACAGCCTTGAATCTCACAGCTTTATGTGATAAGCTTAGCTGATGTAAGCCAAAATAATAACATCTCACTTTTAACACCTCAGTACTCAAAACTGCAGATCCTGCACATGCTCTTGAAAGTGCTTTGATGTTTTAAAATAAATCTACACTTACAGTCTCATTTTAATTGTACAAATCTCAAATTTAAGTATTAAGAAATCTTGTGGCAGGAAATAAAAGTCTGAAATTTCAAGATATCCTAGTAGGATTAATCAGAATTCATTTTAATGTGTTTTCAGACTAATACAAACAGCAGAACAAGAACAGGTCTTGCTAACAATTCTTAAGAGTAATTCATCTGTTCACACAAGCAGTCATTTTGTTTTAATGAAACTAGACATAAACCAAAAAGACATGGAGCAAAAAGACCTAAACTTCCTATTTTTATACATCTCAACCTTTTAACCTTGGGCAACTGTTTAATAAGGAAGGGAACTTTTGCTCTGGCAAACGAAGGAGCGATTCAAGCTTTGCATCAGATTGCTTTTTACTCCATCAGCAAATCTAACAGGGACAAAAAAACATTGTCTGAAAATTTCTTTGTCTGTTCTACTCCTCAGGCATTTTGATAAAGCCTATCTAAATATCTTCTCCCACAACTAAAATAAAAGGAAATCTGACATGTAAATTTTTGAAGGAAAAATCCACAGAATGGTAATTCACAACTGAACAATATTTCAAATCAGCAGTGGAAATCTGTTATTTAAACAAATGAACTTGGTAGAGATACTTGGTAGGCTTCCAGCCTCATTAAAGTGTGCACATAAGTTTAAGATATGATAAATTAGCATTATGACTGGGGGTCCAGCAACTAACGTTTGCTGAAAGTTGATCAAAAGTCTGTAGCAACATATTTCAAAATCACACTTCTAATCAAGTAAATTCAGCAAGGCTTGAGATGCAAGTAGGAGTCTAAATTATATACATTTCCCAGTATAATAGAACAACCCATCAATAGTCTGATAAGATAATTAAAGCATCAATATACTATTAAGAGCATTTAGTGCATTCTACCTGTCAAGTTTTGGATTATCTTGTCTTTCCCTTTGTTGTTCAAATCGTAGTTTCAGTCCTTTGAATGTCTGCACATAATCTACATCTTCCAGTGCCTTCCAGTAATTTTCAATTACATGAGCTGTTAACGATTTTATATCTTCCTATAGGAAGAAACAAACATAAAGTGATTTATTTTCATTCAAATTAATTTAATACAATATAAAAAGTATCTGAAATGAGAATGCCAGAGCAAACACTGTATTAATTAGCTTATGCAAAAATGAGTATTATAAGTGTAATTAAAAATCTAGAGCCTCAAGTATTTGATTAGCAAAACAGCATCAATTTTCAAGCAGTATCTCCTTCAAAACATGACAGAACCTAAAGCCTGATAAAAACTGTACCAAACCCAATCCTAAAATCTTTCCCACTGTAACTTAGAGATATTTTTATACTGATAGAGTGCATGGCGTGCAGTCCTTCAAGAACAGGCTGCTCCAGCAAGGGTCCCCCGTGGGATCAAAAGTGCTGTCAGTGAACCTGCTCCAGTGTGGGCTCCTCTCTCCACAGGGCCATAGGCCCCACCAGCTTCAGTGCAGGCTTCCTGAGGGGTCACAGTCTCCTTTGGGCACCCACCTGCTCTGGCCTGGGGTCCTCCACAGGCTGCAGGTGGATCTCTGCTCCACCGTGGACCTCCAGTGGGCCACATGGGGAAAGCTGTTTCACCATGGACATCACCATGGGCTGCAGGGGAATCTCTGCTCCGACCTGAGCCAGTGGCACGTTCATCTCGGAGCCAGCTGGCATTGGCTCTACTGAACACAGGGGAAGCTTCCAGCAGCTTCTATAGAAGCCACCCCTTTAGCCACTGCCCACCAAAACCTTGCCTTGTATGCAAACCCAATACACCACTGTAAAAGTCACAACCACCTATGAAGATGAACTTTTTTCATAGCTTCAACACCAGTTTTCAATCAACTCTTCTATGATGATCAGGTCATCCTATTCTTGAATTACCTTGAGTCCCAACTCAAAGAAGAAAGAGGTGATCAACACTAAAGATTTCAAGAGGTGACAATGTCTGGTGACTTCTCCTCCACAACTGTGCACCCTAGCTTGGCCCCATTTACCACATTTACAATCTGTACATCCAGCATCTTGTCAGAATCTGGATGCAAACAACAGCAAGGAAACAGTACTGTGCAGACAGCCAAACTAGCATGAATATTTAAGAGACTCCCCATTGAAGGAACTTGGCAGCACTCCATTAAAATAATCAAGAGATTGGTATCTCTTCTGTGCATTTCCATATTCCATGGAACTGACATTACAGAGCACAGCTAAATTTGATGGGTTTGTAGCAGTAGTTTCTAATTACATTCCTGTCATAACAAACCCATCCAATCTGCATGATGAAATTTGATTAGTGCTGCCTCTGCAAATCTGGGTACTGTGAGTACAGTATCAAGTGAATTTAATCTTCAAGTAATGGTACTGTTTGAATGTAAGAAAGAACATGTACAAATATGTAATAGTGATATATAACAAGGTTCATATAAATACAGTATCATATGGTCCCATTATGATAGCATAATACAGGGCAAAAGCAAAAAGAAAAGTAATCTTGAATTACAAGACTAAACAATATAACAATTATCTTCAGCACATAATAGCACTCACCACTCTGATAAATTCGAACATCTCTATTATGGCAGAGTTCATCAGATTATAACGGGAACCATTATTTAGAAATGCTTTGACCACGGGTTCAAACAAAAAACTTTTCATTATGTAACGGTTGTAGAATTCATCCTTTAGCCCAATTATCTTTCTCTTGAAACGAAGGGCACCTGAAACAGATATGTTGTCAAAAGAGTTTTTAAATTTAAAAGCAAAATTGCAGAAATTACTCAGCATTAGTTAGGGCAATTTACAGCCTCAGTTCATATATAGCAACACATTCAGTTGTTCTCTGCTTCTCAATAGTCTTGACTATACTGGTGATTACTTACCTGTTCTATCATAAAAAAATCCTTCCTCATAACTGTACAAATGAAACCATCTCTGTTCACTGAAGGATTCATATAGTATTGTTTAACTATACTACTGCTAATATAAAAATCTATTTTTGATTTTTAAAATTACTTACGGTAAAGGTAAAACATTTTCTCAGTAAAAGAATTGAGAAATTTGCTTATCATCCCTATTATTCAAATGTTTGATTAGATTTAATTAGTTCAATCTGATTAGGATATAAACTATCTAATTTTAAAATTGGTAAACGACATTTTATTCACACACATAGTAAGGCAAAGGCTTGATTTACAACCAGTTTAAAGCTCTTTCTGAAACTCCAAAGTGTACACAAGTGAGAGAATGTCTATGCACAAAGAGGAAGTATCACCTGGCAGCACATTTTGCTTAGCAACCCTGTGTCCAGGTTATTTGGTTATGAAATGTAAAAGGTACTTCTTATTGTATGGTACTGCTCAGTCAACTTAAGGCTTTGTTTAACTCCATGCGCACAACAGAATTACAGAGAAAATCTCTTACTTGCCTCCAGAATTAAGTCACACTGCTTTGACGCTGCTGAGCTGAGCATGGTCAAGAAACTACCATTGTCTGAAGAGCAGCACACTGAACTTCTGTGCAGTTTAATGCAGTCAGGCTGTCATAGTTCTAATTAACTACCTCTGGTAACTTCTACTAAAAAACCATAAAACTTGCAATGCTTCTCTTAGTATATTCAATACTGACATACCATCTCTTCAAATCCCCTCTCCACTGAGATGAAGCGAAATCCTTCTTTTTTTAGGATAAAAAGGTATCTATAACTGCAAAATTATTTACTAATAATAGCTGATATATCTGTAATCTAGTATGAGAAACATAGACTGTAACAGTATAGAATTTCTGTATTCAGTCAAAAATTGTCATGAACAGTTTTCTTCCAGCAGAGTGAAGATATGTATCAGTTCACATTCACAAAATTCTAGTTTATTCCTTAGCTTTCCAACTTACACAATGCCAAGAAAGCATGCTTTGAGGCCATGAGAACGAGCACCCTTCGCAGGATATCTTTGTTAATAATGTAGTTTTTTATGTGATAGGTATGATGTTCTACACAGAAAGTTAGCAATTCCAGTATCAATGCCAAGAGTTGGGCTGTCTGAAAATCATCTGTAATAAAACAAAACCAAAAGAATTAAACATATCTGGAATACTGCCTTCAGAAGCTAACTTCAAATATCCAACGGCACTCCAGTAAACATTTCCAAGTTCTTTTATTTTCCCACAGACATTTTATGGAACATGCTGCAGGATATGTTCAGTCTTTAAAACAGAAACTGAACAAACTTGTCATGGATTGAGTACTTTCTATAAGTACAGCTATGGCAGGAAACTCTCTTAGAATATGTAACCAATTACATTTTTCTTAAATTGGTGTTTGGAGGTTCAGAGTACAAAACTTAACCCTAACACGAGTAGTCAGGCTTATTTAACCAAATCACATTATGAAGTCCACACATCTAGATCATAAACTATTGCCCCACAAGCAGTGTCTTGACTAAGTTCGCAGCTAAAAAGTGATCTATAATGCCTTTTAACTAAAGTACTATGCAACAAATATTTCGGGGTCTTTTAATACTTGTAGTAAGAACTGCTGCTAGTAGCCAGCATGAACAGTTACTTCATCACTGACCTCCGCTTTCTTAGTCAGATCTAGAAACAATACTCTCAAATTCAGCACACCTTCCCAGGGGAAATGCTGCAGTATTTCTAGTAATCCCTGACCTTAAAACAACATTTAGATGTGTTTACAAATCTATGTCAATGAACTGCCCCATGAGTTCCCAAAAATTATACAAGTATTTTAATTTTTGCTAAAGCCAAATTTGCAGCAAATGTTGTTCACTTCTTAAATCAGGTCTTGCTGCTGAGTTTTATGCATATGCATTATTTAAATGACTAAATAATGAATCAGCATTTTACTTTGAAGTACGTATCATAATCTCAGACCCAAATTTTTTAGACAGAAAATGTCCTTTGACAGTTATTTTAAACACTGACATTCAACAGCCTTGATGTGCCCAAAATCCAGAGTGTCATTACCTTTGCTAGGCTTGTCTTCTGTAGTATTGGCCAATAAAGGGGCTGTCAGAACATGCATACAATGTTTGTAGAAGAAACCTAAGAACTCTGTCTTTTCTGTTTTCTAAGGAATGAAAAAAAAATATGTAACACATATCATCAAATACTCTAAAAAAAATCAAATATAATTTCATTTGAAGGTATTTACTTACATTGGCAGTGGCAAGCATATTTTCTGGATCAACTAAAGTACGAAGCAAACCCATGAGTAGCACTGCCCCTCCAAGTTCTGGATCTGTGTCACAAATCATGTGTTCTATAATGAGGTTAATGAGTAATATATCCTAAGAGGAAGGGAAAAAAAAATCAATTCAAATGCTACTCCCTTGCGCCAAATCTGAAATTATACAATGCAACAACCATCTGTGAACAGGGGAACATTCACCTCACCTAAGAGAACTCTTTAAAACAAAGCAGTTCAGTGTCCTGTTACCAAATTCCACACTGCTTTGAAACTAGGGCTCGTGTCATTTATAGAGTCATAAATATAAACCATAAATTTCAAAAACAATACACACATTTCCGAGGACTCTTTACTTACATCATCATTCTGCTGCGCTTCCTGCATGACAAATTCTCGTACCATGGATGGGTTGTATTCAACCAAATATGAGAATATATCAGTGGCTGCACTTCGTACTTGTGCATCATCCATACCCTGGGAAAGTCAAATAAAATAATTTATGTTTTCTTGAAAAGCTTAAATGGAACCAGAAAACATACAGCTTTAATTCTTTCTCACAAGTCCTATACTGCTAAAATCATATTCTAAAACTAAGTTAACTCTCACTTCTTCTTTGTAGATTTGACAACAGTTGGGCAAAATAAATTTTATGGTTTCCCTGCAGTTTTTCCCTATTTTCTTACTTATTTGGATACCAAAAAGCAAGCAAAGCTAGGAAAGCAAATGGGAAAACAAAAACTCAAGAATGCCACCGCACTTACCAATGTCATATTGTAAAAGCTTTTAAAGTTTTACAAAAATATTTTGAACATTCTGAATCTTAAGCTAGGACAAGCGAAATGAAGCAAATAAAAAGAAAAGCACTTGCTGAAGTTTGTGCTGAAGCTATTTATTTTAAAAAAGCCTCTCTGAAGATAAACAAACTTGTCATGACAAATGACTTCAAAATTGAAATGACTTACCAATATGACTTCTAGTGCAGGCAGTATGCCCATATTTGACAAAGTTTTGAAAAACGCATCTCTGTTTTGAGGTTGCAGTGTTTGTGAGAATGCACAAAACTCTTTCAGAAAATTTACCTGAAAACCAGGAATATACTAGTCAGTAACTAAAAAAAAACAAGTGATGCACATGTCACTTTGTGGTAACTGTCACATGTATACTTTACAGATTTCTTACCAATTCCTGTCTTTTCTCCTCATCTGTGGCTTCATCTGTTAGTTGTGCAAACAAGTCTGTCAGAAATTTTTCATCTTCCTACAAAAGCAAAACAATACCATTTGTTTATTTGACAATATCAAAAGGCATCCATGTATAATATAAAGTTCTTCCAGACCACGCTTCCTGGAATCAAGAGAACGTACGTTTGTATACTGTAGTTAATCACACCAGTATCAACTTCCTAATTCAATTTTTAAGTAAATTGATATGAATCTTGTTTTTGAGCATTAATCATGTTCAGTATCACTCCACTCCCCAACAATTCACTTTCAATTACAACGTTCATTGTGTTGCCTTCTAGTCACCCTTTTTCTACTTTCTACTGCAGGTCTCATTGTTTTGTCTTTGACTTCTTCAACTTCCTTCGCCCTTGTCACATGCCAGTCCCCCTCAATCACACTACCCTTGCTTCAGCTGTTTACATACATTTATAAACATGATCTCCCACACAGCCCTACACACACACACTCTCATACATTTTTATCTTTGGAATGTTATTAGATGTCTGCAGCAGAGTAAAGCAAGGATACAATGAAGGGAAAGCTGCCTAACAGCAGGAATGAGGTGAGATTCCTTCCCCCTCAATGTTGTGAAAAGGGTGAATTCTAGAGACCAAATCAAAACAACTGCTCCTATTACATACAGAATTTATTGGGCATTCTGGCTGACAGCAATCAAAACCTATTCCACTATTTTCACACTGCTGTACCTTAGCAAAACTGCAAACAGCTGCAAACACGTTACAAATGAGTATTTAGATTGAAAGAACCAGCAATACTTAGCTTTCCATGAACTTTACAGTCCTAACAACTAGGAGATTATTACGACAGAAATAAACCTTCTCCCATCCTTTTCCCAATATTATACAGTAATAAAACAGCACTTGCTTGAGAAGGATTCCTGTACATCAGGAACTAATACATTTTTTCAGAAAGCTGCCAGTGTTGTTTCTTCTGAAGTCAGTAACACCATGTGCAACATCCCTCCATCCCAAAACCACAGTGCCAGAAATCCTAGCTGCTTTGCTTACGTTTGTACTGCATAAAGCAAAAGTATGAAAGTACTTCAGATACACACACAAAAACTCTCCTATGTTGTGAGTTACCTCAGTACCTCATCCAGGCTCACCATGCAGCCTTGCTGAGAAAGCGAGTACCTCAGTTCTGACAGCACACCCTGCTAAGGCTGCTACAACACTGCCACAACACAATCAGGATCTCTACTCCACAACACAGATAAACCTAAAACAGGCTGGCATGAGCCACTATATCTCACTGCAGTAGGTAAACCCTACATTTAGAATATGCCACGTTTCCTCTTGTCTGATGCTGAGCTGGGCTCCTAACCTGACCCAACAGACAATGAAAAAAAGTGATTTCTGGACACAAGTTCAGGTGCTATTTCTGTGACTGCTTCAAAATCCAAACAAAAGGAGATAGGAGAAACCTCCTATACCAAAAGAGTATATCAAAGAAGTATACCAAAATTCACTCTGGAGGATCAAGCACAGATGTAAATTTTGTTTTTCAGGTATCAACAGTCAAATATGTTCAAAACAACTATTAAGGTCTTTGATTTCAAGAAACATACTATAAGCTTTGATGGGAGAATATAAAGATGTTTGACTACCTGCTATCCAGCTGTTATATGGCTTTGTAAGTTTTCTGTTCTAATATTTAACTCATTAAACATCACAGGTAACGTAAGTAACCCAGGGTAGACACACTGACATACTTAGTCACTGCAATTAAAAAAACCCCCAAAAAACTCAAAATCCCATAAAACCCAGTCCTTTTGAAGAATATGCATGTCCTTTTCCACGATTAGCAGTGCATTTAAGAAAAGGCTACATAGTTTGCTTTCATTTCTCTTTTTTCGATTTTGACCAAGATGTAGAACTAATCTTATCTGTGAAAACTATTGAGAAGATGCATGTTTATTCCCAATTGGAAAGCATAACCCTTATTTCCATTCTCACAGTGAAAGCAACTTTTCACCTCTTCCATAATACGTGAGAGTAAGGGCAAGTCAATACCACAGAATTATCTTAGAGTGATCACCACAAAAAAATAATGGAAACATCAGCAGCAGATAATCCCAGCTCTTACATATGTAAGAGCCATGAATAATGTATTTCTGGGGGGGAAAAAAAAGGTATACAATATTACCCAATGCATCAAACTGGGGTTTTTATGTTGTGGAAGGAGAAGAGGAGACCCTGTACCATTGGTGGTATGTGGGTCTCATTCATGAGACTTCGGTGTCCCAGAGACAGAGTTAGCTGCGGAAGCTGCACATCTGGCACTGTGTGGCACAGCAGGACAGGCAGGAGCTGGCTGGGCAGGAGGGCGTGGGCAGGACCCCAGCTCAGCTCTCTGACCAGATCCTGCCACATCCTAGACCTGTTCAAGATGTGCTTGTCTGTGGCAGAGGGCAACCCACTCACCCTGGTACTGGGCTTGCAAACATCTGGGACTTGTAGGGGGAACTTAACACTGGCAAGTGATAAAGACTTCAATGCTGGCACTTAATGTTTCCAGAAGAATTTGTAGAAGTTCAGTACATAACTATTTTTCAGCATTCCAAATACAGACCACAATACAGTATTTTACAATTCTGCATTAAATACAATATTGAAACATTCTCCATGCCATATCCTCTCCCAAACCCCATTAAATACTTTGCACTTTTAAATTAACAAGGTTACCTGAAATCTCCAGGCTTCAAAACAACCATGACCTATTTAAAATCAGACAAATCAAGATGGATCTGAGTGATTTGAAACATCCCATTCTTACATGGATAATGTGCAGTAAATGGCACTTATTCCAAGAAAATAAAAACAATGTATTACTAACTTCACACTTAATGGCTTAGCCCTGAAAAGCTTTTAGCATTTATCTCATTCCAGATGCTTGATGAAAGGCAGACAGGTTGCTGTTCATGAGAAAAGTACCAATCCTCTCACATTTATAGAGAAACTCTCATTGCAAAGAACATTCTAAATACATGATTCTCTCTCTCAAGCTGTAAAATTACTGACAAGGGCAATACATCTAAAGAAACATTCCTGAACAATATTACCAGGATCTGTGGAAATGCACAGTCTGAGAGCAGAGTTCACATATTTCAGAAGTCACAAAGCACGAACACTCAATGCTAGAATTAAATGAATTTAAATATTTTCTTCCTTTTTTTTTTTCAACTTTCAAAAATCCCCCAAAATACGTCTGTGAACACAGTGCAAATGCATAATTCTCTGCAGTATGTGGTCTTTTCAGGCAGACAAGTATCAAAACACATTTTGCTGTATCTTAGAAGCTGTGAAGGTCACAACTATTTTCCAAGAAAACAAAACTGCAAACAATAGTTTATGTTGTAATTGTGGATTCTAGGTACTTTCCCCAGGCACAGAAATTATTAAAAGTGCAACATTTAAATTATGTGTATACCAGACACTAAGTATATTCATTTATGCTTTGCAAGTTCTAAGTAGATGCTTCTAGGATTTAATACATTTAAAGCTCATGAAGATAAGAAAAAGCCAGGCCAACTGGTCACTCAATCATTTATGACCTTAAAAACAAGAAAACCCACAAATAAGGTAGGGTCACAAAAAAAGACAATATTTACATTCGTGATTCAACTTTCAAAGTAGTCCTTCTCCTCCCAAAAGGCACTTTAAAAGGGATTCTTCAACACCAGGCCTCTCTAGTAATTAACATTCATTTATCAGATACTTTTGTGTCTGTGATTACAGATAAACGACATAAAACATACTTTTCTCAAAAAAACCATCCAAGAAACTCAACACCACCTAAACTGGAAAGAGAGCCCACATCCCATCCTAAATTGCACTTCCATACTCATTTTGGGCAGAAACAATATTTTAACCCATAAAGTGAAATTTTCATGAAATGTTACTAGCAAACAGATAACTACTGCTTCAAACATACATTCCTTCCTGCTACCACACAGAAGATTTCTTAGTTTAAAGTCTCATTTATATCAGACTGCCTTTCCACACATGCCTTCATCATGCACTACTTCCACTTCAATCAACACGCTGGAAAAGAAGCGAGATCCACCAAATCACTTTTGTAGTTTCTGTACACGTGGAAAGTATTTTCTACAATGAAGAAGTTAATCCCAAATATCATGAGCATGCACCACTCACAAATGTCTTTCACCAAGTTATTTCCCCCAGAAAGCAGTATCCTTTTACACTTTATTGCAAGGTGAATTTTGCTGAAAGTAAATCCCCAGTTATTCCTGAGGCAACTACTTTAAGAAAGTAAACTGGATTTGGGCAAAACTACCAACATGCACTAACACAATTCTTCCTCTAAAACAACTACAGATAATTATGTTTGCATCCACAGGACTCTGTTAAGAATAAGCAACTATCTGTAAAACCACTTTCAAAATTAAAACCTGCCTATTGTTACACATAAATACAGTAAAATATAGAGATGTACCTAAATGCCTGCCATTTTTTAGCTCTTCGAAAGGGATATAGGGACTATCACTAACATGATTTCTGTACTTAAAAACTCTGATTTACCAGTACAATAATACATCTGATCACTGCTCTACCAGGCACAAAAATTATTTTAACATATGTCAAATTTTCTCCTTCTAACTCTCCACTTTCCTGAAAATTAAAGAGCCCGAAGTCTACATGCACATACCCAAAAGTAATCCGAACAATATTCTTTATTCTGGAAGATAAAAACACCGCATGATCTTGCTGGCAAAAAGAACACACCAATGAGAAAAGGGGGAGAGAACAGAAGGAAATAGTGTTTGCTCACTCTATGGCGCAGTTTTGCAAGTTTTTTTTTTTACGAACTAGTTAATAACACAAAGGGAAAGAACTGGTGGCCTCCAGTGTGAACATCAGTATGTATTTTTTTAAATTGCAAAAGAGCGTCATATAAAGCAAGAAACACCACTTACCTGTCCCACCCCCACTCTCAAAACTTGGCGAACTCCATGTTTCAGCAAGGTTTCTTAGTGCCTATGACATCTCAAGACTAGAACAGACTGGACCCCAAGCAGTAAGAGCATACTAGGAGGGGCTGAAATTGCAAAAAAATGTTATATATCTCTTTCATATCTTACACACTGTGAATGACAAAACCTGTAATTGAGTAGATTTTCACAGCAGTTAATTCTGCAGGCTGGAAATACTTTCATGCTTTTACTATTCATCATGCAACAACAGCGTGACCTATCTTATAAAATCAAATCGCAAACTAACCTCCAGTTCTCAGAAAAGCCCATCAATGTAAGCACATTTTTATAAAGCTTATGGGAAAGCTAACCTTCATGAAGAAGGAGGGAAGAATATGGTTCATAACCCTAATGCCAAAGGTTACCTATTTTCTATTTTTGGTTTTAGCACAAAAGGGCAACAGTTATTTACCTACCAAAGAAAGCAAAGTCATGGAAGCAAGTTATCTTCCATGGTTACAGAATTTTTTTTTAAACACATGCAAAGTCTCTCTAATAAAGCCAGAACTCTGAAGAATCAGCATATTCTCATTTACAATATTCACTAATTAGAACTGAAAAACTGCCTTTATATGTCAATGACCTTTAATGACCGTCCATAAACGGCCTATCCAGACCATAAATGCCTTAAATAAAACACAGTGGTAGTTTTGAGTAAAGTCACTCAGCCTGTCAAAAAGCATAAGACACAATCTGTACAGTCTTGTACAAACTTCTACTCACTTCTCTGAAATGGAAGTCTGGCTGAGATAATTGAGATGAGACAACTGTAAAATGCCACTTTGGTTAATACACAGCCTGATGTGGAAAGGCCTTGTTACAGCTCACTATTTTTCCATTAAGGAGGTAACAGTTTTTCTTTTCCTTTCCTTCACAGCCGGAGAGAGAGAGAAAAGAACAGAATACCCAACAACTCAAGTTGTACACACAAGAGTTGCAGCATGTCATGGGATATCAGCTACTCAGGGAATTTGTTTTTATTCTGCCAAGTGAAACCTCCCAAGAAGAGATCTCTTTTGTCACATCCTCAATGGTCCAAGAGAGACAACCTGAAGTCAACAGCAAAGGCATTAACAACCTCTTTATGCATCAACTAAGAACTTGAGATCTCATCCATGGCTTCCAATGAACTACCATGAAGCATCCCAGAAGCCTTTTCAATTAATAATGACTTCTAAAAGAAACCACTTCTCAAGTACACATGTAAGGTTAGTGAGCACCAAGATCTCAGAAGACCTAGAATAATGAACGCCAGGAACTACAGAGAACTATACATTCTTCATGAAGTAACACCCCCTCCACACACACAAAATATTGTGATACCATCTACAGGAATGGATGTTAAACCACACACAAATGGAAGAAAGCCTTTAGGAATTAGTCATAGAAGTGAAATCAACAAAAAAAGTCTTTTAATTTAGTTCTCAGAGCATTATTTATTCTGCTTAAAGAAATGGGAAGGAAGAGCATCATATATTTTATACAGACTCCAGGAATGCGGGGCTGAAATGAAACTAGAGTGCAGAGATTACAGAAAAGTGCAACCTGACCTATTGCTCCATGATAAATGAATAAATAAATGCCAGGTAAGTAGGCTGAAACCTTGGATTAGAGCTACACTGCAAGAACTTGAAAAATCAATCAATCATCAATCAAGCCTTTTAAACTCTTAGAAATGCAATGGATACATAACTTGTGAGTATTTTTTAATTCCTCCAAAACCAAAAATTGATCAACAATGTCAAATGATTTCCAGCAGATTCTTACTTACAAACTCAGGGAGTTCTCCCTTCTTGCTAGAGAGCTGTACTATGAAAGTACTAGGAAATGCAGTATAGCACAGGATGTATTATCTTTCTTGTGTGCTATCATTCTGGGCTCCTCAAAGCGGTGGAAAGCACTTCAACAATTCGAAATGTTTATCTAACTTTGAAATGCAATGTTAATTCTTCTGGCTCCAACATACATGAAGTATAGTTTATTCTCAACCATACAGAACAGGCACAGAAGTGAAGATAAGGTTCAAAAATCTGCTGTCACACAACAAATCAAAATCAGATATGAGCCTTTATTTCAACTGTAAACTGCAACTAGCAAGTCTGGCAACCACACTAAACCTTGATATGGTAACCTAAACCTGCCCTATGTCTATTAACCTAACATAAGTTGTAAGAGCCAAAAAAAGGAAACTCATCAGTCACTAGTCCTCAATAAAGTTATCTTAGGATGTCTGGCAAACACACCCTTAATGATTTTGCAGGATCAGGCCCTCTTTTTCCTTCCCCAGCTTCTTTTCCGAAGCTCAAGATCCCTCTCAGAATCAGCCACTGCCACCAAGACTCCTGAATAATTCTTCCCCTCCTCCTCCTCAAGTCAAAACGTATCATCTTCAGAAATTTGCTTTCAGCAACCCTGGCAAAGAGGGCAAGACATTTTTGAGACAATAGTCATACTGAATGCTCCACCTGAGACCCCTTAACTAGATCTTTTTCACCACTCTCTCAAAGTCAGACTTGTAAACTTCTTCAAACTGACAACTCCGAAATGATTAAGGCCTTCTGACTGTTTCAGATAAGCAACTGTGACTTTGTTTATCAGGGACACACATACAGACATGAACAGTTCGGCTCACCTGGGCATAAGCTGGAGCCTAGTACTACTGAAGATGGCCCAGGTGCTTCGCCTGACAGATTAAAGCTCCAAGAGAGTGGATTAAGTAATATCAGTATTCTGATAACTGAGTGTGATGGATGAAGAGTTGTGAGGCCTAGTTTTGACAATTATTTGCTCTATGAGTTTGCAAAAGGAATTTTCACTCTCCTTTGCTATGTTTTCCATGAAATTATACAGGGTACATCCTGAGAGTCTAACTGAAGATAAATATGATTGAAGCAATCTGTAACATCTAACACTTGGTCCATTTCTCCAGATCAGACAGCCCCTACAAAGACAGTGACTATTCATTTATTAAACGCTGGGAGAAATAAGATAATGATAATTAACTTCTACAAACCACTGTGTAGAATGTGCTGTAACATTTTGCTGAGTTAGCTGAAAGCTTTGGAAAGCTCCCCTTACTGAGATGTGCCACCAACTTCTAACACTGTTCAGGGAAGTTTATAGGTTGGTGCAGAACACCTAAGACATTGGTAAGCTATGTAAAATATTAAATAATCTCTTTACATCTGCAGTAAGACATACTTCATGAAAAACTGGTAATTCCAAGTAGCATTATTTAGGGACTTATTAAGACAAACTAAGAAAACATTTAAGCATCTAAAGCGGTCTTATGGGATACAATGTCATAAAGTCACCCCAAGACATCTATATTTTCCAAACAGCTAATTTAATTTACTTCAAAATTAGCAACAGCTACATCGTGGTAGAAGATTATATTGTGAAATCTAGGCAAAGTAATTTTTTCCATGGTAACATGACAAAAGATATCCCTAAGTCTAGTGACTAAGAAGTCCCAAAATACAAAAGACAAACTAACTCTTGAAACTCCTATTAAAATCAAAGATTCAGAAGTGCAAACAGTACTATTCATTCCAAAGAACCTCATACAATATTGTACATATGTTTGCTCCATTTAAATCAGTTACAGAGAATCTAGTCCAAACCCAGAAAATTAAAGAATGTGTATCTGACAACTCAGTATTCAAATCCATGCCTTTTCTGTCACACTCCACAATCACTAGCAGAATCACAGAAGTGAAAGTTCCACCGAAGCACTTCAATCTTTCCCGGAATAATTACCCAACTTTCCTTGCCCAAGCGCAAATAAGAGACTATGAATTTTTGAAACTTACCTGTAACATGCCAACTATTTCCACTTTATTAAAAAAGATGAAAGAATGAAGTGTTGATAGCATATTTTCCTCAAAAACTGAGGGAGTGGGTAGGACCATATCTTGAATATACTGTACTCTGTATGTCTGATGTATTTTTTGCTTCAGCTCTGGATCAGATATAGGTATCACCTCTTTAAATTTTGCTGTCTTAGTCAGAAATTCCCTGTGTTTCCGTGACTGTGATAAAGATGGATCATATTCTAGGCATCCAATTACGTCCATTATACATTCCTCGGAAAACATGACTTCAAAAAGTGCAGTTCTGTTCAAAAGGAAAATTCCCTTAATAATTTCATATAAGTGGTGTAGTCCTTCAATGTTCTCCAAGTCTTCGCACACGTGAAAAATTTCTAAGAGCTTCTTAATATAACCCTCATTTTCCAGTGCTAGTGCGAGTTTTTCACGACGTAACGGTGAAGGCAGTGAAGATGCCACAAGTTCTGCGATTTCTTCTAGTCGGCTGAGTTCACAGGATGGCAATTCTAGACCTGGTGATGACATATCATCAAAGCGTTCCTCCTCAGATTCATCAACAAGATCCTGAGTAATATCGACAGAAGGGTCTTTGCCTTGAACCTGCAAAATAAGATGTGTCAAAAAGTGGAGTTTCATTTTACTGCCACTTGAATGCTTTTTAAAAAATACCATCTAAGTATGACACGCTTTTTCTTTGTGTGGGCAAAATAGAAATGCAAATCTAGTTTGACATTGAGTATAGCTGGTTTGGAAAATAAGAGATAATGAGAAGACTTCGTCAAATAGAAAGCTTTATAGAACTCTTTCTACACTAGACATTTAACTTTATTTTCTAAAAACAGGAGGAAGAATAAGGAAAAACCTACATTTTCTGAGTACTTCAAATAAAAACAGAAATTTGCAATTACTAATATGGACAGCAACTTCTTAATAGACTACTGAACTAAGCTGTTTGTTTCCCGTCTTTGTTCTCTGCAGACAGATTTTCAAATGTGAATCAGTATTACATTATTCTAGTGATAGTTTAAACATTTATCTATAGGCTATTAACTGCTCTTGATGCTTTTCAAAGCTTCCACTACCTCAAACAGAGGAAAGAGGCCAGTCTTGCTAATTTATCTGTTGTTTTCAGTTCTGGAGAGCTGCAAGTCAAAATCTGTTACTGTGCACTTTCTGAATATTCAACAGAGACACAGAATCTTCTCTTTAAGAACAAAAAAGCTCAAACCAACACTGACAAAAGAATAGTGGAAAACTGACTGTCAGAAAACTAATGCACAGGACTTGCAAAGATCTCTCCAGAGATATGAGGAAACTGTGGAAAATATGAATTAGTAAAAAAATGCACAGATGCTTGGGCACTAGAGTGTATCAGCTTTAATGACATCTTAATTTTAGCATCTGCCTAGAGTCTGATGTATCAAATTCAGAAAGGCACTGCTGTGCAGAACAGTAGAAGATGCTGTTCTTTTTGATCTTGAAAATTAGCAAAAAACCCCCTGGGAGACATAATGCTTCATTTATAACAGCAAGCCTGTATTTACTATGCTGCTAAACCCCACATATTGTTCTGCTTATACAGCAGCAACCACTTTCTCTATAAACAGTATCAAAGCTTTCCTTTTAAAAGAAGTTTTAATGACTGAGGAAGCTTAAGATCTATAAAGTACACTAGACACAAATGCAACAGCATGGCCTCAAAACAGGATGTAAAGACACTGGCTTCCTACAAAAATATTAGATCTTTACATGAGGGTGAGGAAGCTGGGCTCCTTATCTGGGTGTTTCCTAAGAACAAAACTTCCCCTTTTCCCCACTTTGTTTCTGTCCCCAGCTTTTGGGACATTAACTGCTAAGGTTCTTGGAAATGTTTCTGTACTTAATTTACATAAGTGGTAAAGTGCTGAAAAGAATAATTCTTAAAAAAAGGAATAATCTATACACATGTAATTGTGAAACCAGATTTCTTTTGCTTTATTTCTGAAATCAGTAAGAACAGACTTCAAAACACAGAGTGGGGAGAGCTAGATGTTTGTTAAGAACAGAAAGAGAGTGCAGAGAGAGATTTAGAGTAATTTAGAGAAGCCCCACATAATGTAGCACAGCATTAAGAGAAGTTGTAATGCTTGGAAGGGAATAAAAAACCCAAACAAGAACTGACAAAGTGAACTAACATCAGTGAATACATTGATTAAACTCTTTTGGGTCAATAGTTAATACCCCAACAAATACTATCCACAAACAACACTGATTCAGTGACTATACAGTCATCTGGTTGTAGTGGTAAAACATATGTTAAAATATATACATGCTACTTATAAATTGTTTGATTTCTTAAAACATTATCTTTAAGGTAATAATACAAGGATAGAGCTATCTCCTACTATCAGATCAATCTTTCATAGCTTGGACACATTTACATGGAAAAATGTTCTGAGAGAAACTCAATATTCCCCTCACCTGTAACAGAAGAATGAGAAATGTTGAAAGAGAAATGTAAATAAAATATGGTTTTATTATATATACCATATTTAAAATTACATTTTATGGTATATCCTATAAGAAATACATTATAAAACTCCCCAAGAGCTCACATACATTCTTCTCTCGACAGTAAAACTTAAGATAGGTAATCTTTTCCCTTAGGGCCAATCTGAAAAATGTTAATTATGACATCAATTGTTAAGCAACTTTTTAAGCACTCATTTTGAGCTACGCTTCCTTGGGTGAAAATAGAGCTAAAAAGTTATGTTAAGCAGAGAGACCTGAAAAATGCTCCAAAAAAAAGTATCCAAAAATAGATTAGGTTTGTATTAAATTTCTGGAGGAAGGAGAAAGTTTTCAAATTTAAAAAATGCAAAATTTGGGAGAGCTGGCTAAAATGGTAGTTTTTATTTTCTATCTACTGTTGTTCAAATTCACCTTTCAGAACAGCCAAAAGTTTTGAACACAAACATTAAGATGATTGGGTTGTCTCAATCTTACATTTATCGAACTTACCTGACATATTTTTTCCCATATTTCATCACATCCTGCTTTTTCTTGAAAGCTAAGTGCCAAATCATAATTTTCAGCTTCAGACCACACAATCAAGGTATCCTTTAAAGAGAGGAAGAGTATTTTCAGGCAATATATTTCATATCTTACAAACCTAAATAGTATTTAAAGAGTAAAATTTTAAAATAAAAACACCTTAACACCTAATTATGACGGGACAGTATTACAATACAAATGCAACCATCACACTTCATAAAATTTTTATGTGTTCTGAGATTCTTAGGATTAAAAACATTTCTGCATAAATCAGAAAAAAGAAGTTCCAGAAACATATCAAAAGTTTTAGTTGTTACTTTATGTGACCATAATATTGTAAATCTCAAAAAGGTTGATCTAGAAAATGTACTTCTGCCTCAATGCATTCTCAAATAAAATACAATAACAAAAGCAACAGGTTTTGTGGGGGTTTATGATAGGGGTTTTTTTAAATGTTTCTGCTGGACCACAAAAAACTGCACTTTTTCTGTAGGATCAAAGTTTCAATACATTTTTTCATTTCTGTAGGCCCCAGAAGACACTCTGCTAATGCACAGAACAGCTGTTTAAAAGGTAGTCCCAAGATGGCTACAAACTCGGAAGAAGAGAAACAGCACAGTTCACTGCCTGGGACTACACCTACCCACTACACTGAGCCACACACAAGTTTTACTTATTCCAAACTACAGTTCTGGAAGGAAGTTTTGCCCTAGATTTCTAGAAATTAGCTGAAATCGTGCTTGGCTATGTTTACTACCCAGACACTGAAGCTCTCATCTACTTACTAGGATAGCTCAGAAGTTTATCAGAGCCCTCATACTGTATGCAAAACCAATACATGAAAGTGGAAGCTGATGCTCCTAACAGCAATGTCACACACTGAAAAGGTATTTGATCAAGTAGTTTACAGAGAGTCTGCTAAATAACTCTTAGAATAACTAAACAAAAAATAAAACTAAATTAATAAAAGAAGAAAATAAAATCAGCATTGTTTACACGTACTGAATCAAGTTTTATTGCTAGTCTTTTGTCTTCCTGTAACAGCTGAAATATAGCCACAGTAAATACATATAGCTCCATGAAACCATATTATTTCAGCCAAGTGCTAAACCATGCATTTACTCACTAGGACAAGAGACATGAGAATTCTTCTACTTACACATAAAATATAGACTTTTTACTTCATTAAGTACAGATTTTGCCTATAGCGATATTAAAATGAATACTGACAATAAAGAGAAACCTTACATTTAGATTTTGATATGCACTTACTAGAAAACACCTTAAACTAAACTATAATTAAACAGCACAATCAGCCAGCTCCAATAGGACTGTCAAGCAATACAATATAATCAATTTGCCATTACCAGAGCAGCTATACTGCTTCAGAGGCACTAATGGCTTTACCTTGAAAATGGCAAATAGTTTACCTTTTCCTTTTCCAAAGGGTTGAGGAAGAGGTGGTACACAGAAGAAAGGGATTTAGGAAGACCACCTCCAAAATACAAAAGGAAGAAAAAAATCATAATTAATAGTTTATTCTCTACAAGACAGGTCATGGAGCAAATACTCTGGTAATAACAGATTGACAGCACCTGGTACTGCTGACTCCAATAGAGCAAGAAAAATCAGTTTACAAAAATCTGAAAAGTGAAGGTCCCAAAAAAAAATTTTTTTTTGTTTACCATATTTTAAAAACAGTATGCGCCTCACTGCTGTAATATTAAATGTAAGTACCAGGTTCAAATACTACTACATTCATCTCTGCAATTTTATTTCTATTGCTGTAATTTTCAGGGCTGCTCTATCCTTAACTTCACGCTGAATAGTGCTTATTTAATTAAAAAACCCCAAACAATACTAACACCATATTTTAAGTAGATCCTAGCAGAACTTGCAACATTCCCATCTAATTACATTTCCATTCAGGTGAAAGTAGTTAGATTTCTAAGTGAGTCATTTCCAGAAGACCAAAATGTATTTTCTTCTTGATAAACAACATAACTAACAAATGGGGAAATGACTAGAAGAACACAAGTAAGGATAGTATTATTTACATTAACTGCTTAAGTTAATAAACAAAACCTCTAAGTCTCTGAATAACATGCAGCAATGGATCAAGACAGAGGAAGGAAGGCAGGCAGAGAAAAATTAAACAGAAGACAGAAAGTTAAACCTGCTTTTGAAAACTACAGTCACAGATGTAGAGAAGCGTATTTGGCCATAGCATAGCAATTTTTCCCTTTAACATGATCATCTACTACTAAACATGGAAGTTCACACCTCTACGCATTCTGGGTTTTTTTTAGTTATTTCTTCTTTGGAAAACAAAAAAAAAATTGCTAGAAAAAATCATTTGAGCAGCAGAACAATCATCTTCCAGTTCGTTTTATCAATATTAGAGAAGTGTTTTCCAATTGCCAACATTAAAATTTAAAATTATTAGTATCTGTTGTCTTATCACAGAAGGGTTTTGTGTCACAGTTCCTCAACAGAAATCTATCAAATGCTACTCTTCGGATCTTTAGTAAACTGTATTTGTTTGTACAACCTTTCTTGCATCAAAGGGCTTTTAAAAAGAGAACATGAAACAAAAAGCACTTCACTCTGTTGCATGATATACATTTTTGTCTAAGTTTAATTTCACTGTTAAATGCAGACAGTTATGACTATAGCTTCATTCTGTTAATCCTACAAAGCTTATAATCATCAAAAATAACAGTACAAGACTTGTAAGTAAGTGTATGAAGAAATGACTGAAGGAAATTCTAGATGGAGTTGAAGATAGAAGAACACATCAATAGCAGTCTACTTTATTTTATTGAAAGAAATCTTTGTATATGCTTGATCTAACATTTCCTCAGTGAAAGTTGAGTCTAGTAACCACTCTGCATCTCTCAGCAATGGAATAGGAGTATCTGTTGCTTCCAAATGTCAAACATTACTTCTTGAAACTCCAGAAAGCAACTGAAATTTCTTAAGAATGCCTTCTCCAAAGAGAAAACAGGAGTAAGGATAAATACGCTTAGTAATAGCGGCTATTGGTTAGAGAGGTAAGGAGATAAGTCTTGCACATTACACCTTGATGAGCATAAAATCTTTCATTTTATTTGATTCATAATAACAGTTCTGGTTCAGCTGGATCAAAGACACATCCTTTGCTGCTGCATTTCATATAAAATATTAGCATCTACACAAGGAACTGGATGGGATAATTACAACATCTAAAAATTGTTCTTATCTAGCTCACTGTTAAACAACTAAAACGTGAAACAGCAGTATTAAATCATAGCTACACTGCGTGAACTGTCACAAATCTGAACAAAGGTTTTATGATTGAAGGATCTTATACTGAGTTCTCTGCAAGAATCTCAGCATTCTAGGTCCTCATATTTTTAAGATGCACCACAGTTCCTGGCAAGATTTTTTTTAAATACGATGATAATCAGGAGCTATTTATGTAGAGTTCATGATCTTATTCAAAATTGAAACATCATTTGCTGCTTTGCAAAAAAATATTTTGACAGTAGTGCTGGTTGGATGTGTCATCACTATCTTAGCCCATACAAAATTTGCTGTCTCCTTAGGACCATTTATATGAATTTGTTTTCTGTTATAATAGTGCTCATTATGACTGCACAGGTAAAATGAGGAATTCTAAAATTTAACCAGAAGTTCTGAGTATGGCCTCTTCTTAGGAGACCTATGTACTCAACATTCCCATAAAGAGGTATCAATCATTTCTACCAGTGGAGGATAGCTCTGTATACTCTAGTCCCTATAAGAGCACAGCCTGAGGCAAAAGTTTGGAATACAATCAGGGATTCCTGTGCTGCTTCTCCCACTGCTGGCTGCATCAAGGCCTTATGAAGCAAGCTGTGGTCAATTAGAGGTTCTCCGGAAGCACTACTGTTTGCTACAGTTTTATCTGAGACCTCATGCCTCAGCAGCTAAACCTGCAATAGTTTAACCCAGGAAACAGAGGCAATTGCACTTAAGAAGGACAGGGTTTAGTATCTATCCTATGACTTTTCATTTTTTTTGAAACTATTGCCAAAAGGTTTCTGACTTTCCTCAAGAGTAATAAGTTTTTGATATATACCATCAGTCTAAAGTTCTCACCGTAGCACTCACTAAAGATCAACTTTTATTAGACATTAAATCAGTTTTATTTAACTATGAGAAAGCTGATTAGGCAGGTGTGTTGTACAGCACTCACACAGTCTCCAAAGCAAGCTCTGGGATTTCATCATGAAGAATTTCACAGCAACTAGTACTTCAGATTTGATTCTGCTACCATTTCTTTCCTAATGTGATTAAATTAACAAAACCATTACTGTTTGATAACGGACTCTCACTACTGTTCATGTCCAGGGAGAACACAAGTCTTCTCTGTAGCTCCAAAACATCCTCTTGGCATCCGTATGAGATTTAGGCTATACTCAAGAAATAGTGACCCACCAAATTAGGTAAGTCTGTCATAAATTCTTGCTTTCAGCCTTAAAAAGCAAATGAATCTCTTCCTATTAGTCCTCAGATGGTTCAGGTCTATGACACTTTCCTGGCCCATACAAGGTTCAACACAACCTTCTGCTTCTTCCCCTCTCGGACTGCCTGATTGCTAGTTCCTTCTCTAAGCCCTTATATTGTTTACAGACATTTCCCTGGACATGCCAAGCCACCTTTCAGCACCTTGCTATCTAAATATTTACAATCAAAAGCACAGCTTCATAATTTCAGGCTTCTCTTTATGAAATAAATTACTCGATCTACCCAGACTTGTTAAATTAAATATACAGTTATTGTGGTAGGTCGTGGCAGAATCTTCAAGCTAAAAAAACCCACCCAAGTAATGTGATATAAAGTTTCAATTCTGCATTTGGTTTCATGCACTTTTTCACCTAGAACCTGATTATGTGCTAACAATTTATTCAAAAAACTGATTAACATGTCAAAGCATACTCAGATTGTGTTCCACTAGCTTCTATGAAAGCACAAAAATCAAAGAGGTCTTTTCAGTTACTGATTTCATAGTTGCACTCCCATGAATCACATGGAATAAAATCAGTTTATTAGTTCTGCAGCAGAACCTTGACTCATTGGCCATACACAGCAACAGCAGAAAAATCAGAACACACAGGAAAAGAGACATAAAGGAAAAGAAATGTATGTTAATTTAAAATAGATGAACCAGCCCACCCCAAACCCAAGAGCAGCCCACCCTTCCCCTTGTTTATTCCCTCACCCCACAAAGCCACACACTTTTCCTTACTATCTTAGCTACAATATGCACAAATTTTATTGAAATAGTTTCACTGTTGGCTTGAATGTCATGACAGCAAGGGTAGGAAGTTCATCTTCTCTGAGCATTCATTGTCATTGCGCCTTTTTGGATCTTTTCAAAACTTGGCTTTTTTATTAATAAGTCTGCTCCCCATTATTCCAGGATGGCCACCTTCAAGTTACGTAGCTAGCAGATAGTACTCGGGATGAATTTAAGTTTTTATTCTTCTGAGGAACTGAAGAAGAGACTGCAAAAGCAAAGGACACAAGACATCTCTAGCGCAGAGGCAAGATTCTGTAGGTGGAAGCCGTAAGCAACTCAAGTCTTGCTTGTATCAGGCACAGAAAGGGATGCAATACATACTTCATCACTGCGTTACAGGATGCACATGGATGCATCTAAAAGTGCTGAGGATACAAGTCTTTTCTGTTCTATTTTTAAAGCATTGCCATAGCATACTGAAAAGCTATACCCCAGTCCACATGTATCAGGTTTCTCCCCTAGATAAATGCCATGTGTATAGGGGTTTTTTTAATCCTTTAGGGCAGCATACGAAGAGGTGTGGTGTCCTAATATACTAGTGCAATTATGCATTTTCTGAATAAGGATCACTTGTTTAAGAACAGCATCTTTGTCACTAACATTCTGAAATTTTAATGCCTTAACCCCCCCAACCCACAATTAAAAGTATCTTCTACCTTTACTAGACTATTAAGAAAACAACCAACACCAGAAGAGAAAAACTAAGTATTCCATGTGTGACCCAGCAATGCCTTGTATAATTAAATTCCACTTACTAAACAAAATTTGCTTTTAAGGTGTACGCTACTACTTACCCAGTAATTAAATCCAGTATATTCCATGGCAAAGTTATAGCACCATTATTGTAACATTTTAAAATAAAAACACCAACAAAACTTAACATAAAGCCGTAAACAAGAATACAAATCAGGTGCTCATGTGGCTGTACTCTGCACATTTTGCTTCTTCTGAAGAAGTTTCTGCCTACAAGTAGTACCTTAAAATAAGAAATATTAAGTCCTTTTTTTGAGCCACAGGACATCAGTTTCTCAAATTATTTTCTTTCTAGCTTTTTTTTCCTCATATGGCTTCCTTTCTTCTAGTTCTAGTATAAGTAGTGATGAGCTTGCCATGAAGTACATGGTTCAGAGCACCAATAAACTTCTACTGATCAATTCTAAGTTGCAGAATCAGATACACAGACCTATCTTTCTGCCTGAACACAGCAGAAAATGGCTCTTCATTGTGACAGACAGATTTATTTGACTACTGAAAAGGTAGTTAAAAGACTGTCTATGAATTTCCTGCTTTAATGAATTATTTCAAACCTCCTCCAGGTAAGTCCAGGAAGACTGGGAAGTAGACTGTGCAAACAGAAGTATCTCAGGTGGATGTATGAAAAATGACTCCCTGAGCAGGACTCAAGATCTCCCAAATATTCTTTCTCTCCAAAGGCAGAAAGTTGTATTTACCACCACAAAGGACAGTCACTGCTTTCAATACTAAACACCAAGAAATATAAAGCAGACAACTGGGACAAAATCATACTACAAGCTCAGCTTCACAGGTACAGTTTTTGTTGGGGGTTTTTTGCTGGGGTTTTTTTGGTGGGTTGGTTGGTTTTGCTTGTTTTTAGCTTCCATGAATGTTTTACAAACCAAGGCAACAAAGGCAAGGCAAACTTGTCCTCAGGTCTTCATGCTAGTACTTAGATAAATAATTATCTAAGCTATGCGGTTATTAAAACACATATATGTATACCATGAGATTGCACAATTTCTGGTATCAACAATTAACGAGACCATCTGTTTCACACTGGCACTAATAGAGCAGCATAGGTAGAAGGTTTTTCCACCAGTGGAAGGACTTCTCTGTTGATCACAAAGGTATCTATAAGATTCTTTTGTTGAAGGATCCAAAGCAACTGGAATAGCAAGTTTCCCCAAGAACTTAGCACACATTATTTCTCCTTGCTTCCAACCACAAATTGTTTCAGTTGGTCCAATAAAAGACTGTTTCTCCTTAGAAGCCTCATGTCAGCCTAGACAAAAGTCAGAACCCATCCATTTATTCCATTAGATATTCAAAGTGCCCACAAGCTACATGCTGTGTCACAGTAGACAGATGTGCTGCTATGCACCCCTTAAAATAGAATGGAGATTCGCCCTCATAACAAAATTCTGAGATAAAAGCCTGGTAAGATCATAACTACAGAGCTACTTTGAAGTTTTAAGTCTTAGATTTCTGGGAGATTCTTGGAATTTTGTAAGTGCAACTAACAATGGCAGGCAAGCCCAAGGGGGCAAGTCTTCTATCTCAGGCTGCAATTTCACTAGTAGTGAGGTGACCTAAGTGGCCTTCTGCAGTCAAAAAGAAAGATCCCACTCACTCTTCCATCTCAGTTCCACAAATGGATCTTGTGTAAAGTGGCTTGAAATTTCTGCCAACATAGAGTTACCAGTTTTTGAAGAGGGATTTCAAGTATGAAGTTGATTTTCTTGTGGTTTAGTAAGTTTAAGCCGTTCAGAGTTCCAGGAGCAGAGCTGGGAAAAAACCCCTACTCTTTCTTTCAGCTGCTAAGCGCCAAGCTTAGCTCATATGGAATCAGGTTTAAACTCTGAACTTGCCTTTTACTAAGGGAAAGGATAAGTAGGCCTCACATGAAAGAAAACAGGCTACAAAGCAGATTTAATACACACACCAAGAAACATTTGGTATTTCTAAGGCTTGGAGTGGAGCCCCATATTCAATCTATATTAGAAACTGGTTTACTTAAATAACATGAACAATCCACCTGCAAATATAAATTTCTGTCTACAGAGCATTTGAAAACTTTAAAAACAGCATTCTCCTTGCCCAGAACAGAGAATGTACAGTGCTGCTCTAATGGGACAGATTCATGTTTAATATTTTTATTTCTCTAACCATATTGTCACAATGACCAGTATGATTTATGCAGCACTAGATTACAATACATGTCTGACCCAGAGTAGGAAATGCTGTGACACTGACAGGCATATGTGGTGGTTTGCACCAATCTTGCATTTTATGCCTACTCAAAGTAGGTCTCATGTCTGATCTGGCATAAAGCCTACTGATACAAAAGTCACCCCTCAATGTTCTTCGAACAGATTTAACCCAGCAAAGCAAGTTTACACCATATCAGCACTTTATGCCATAGAGCTGTGAAATATTCAGTGTCACTTCAGGAGTTTTAAAGCTCAAGTTACTGTATCATAGAACCATGACCTCAAGCTAGTCAGGATTACAGCTAAAACTTAGTCTGCTTAGCATTTTTGCTGGTCTTGTCCTTTCTTACTCCCTGGAATTGATTCTCCAGACCCACACTGGCCTTATCAGTTCTTCACTATAGGCTGCTTATGTGGTGCATTATGAATTATATCAAGAGACAGATATGGGTTAAACTTTTCAAGGAAGGGTATTTTTAACCCATACTCTGAATGCGTTCTCCCCATTCAGTTCAAAATACAATCCTGCAAACAGCTGCAGTTACACTACTACTGGGACTGCCTGTGAACAAAATTACAGTATATCCATGCCTGTAATAAACTACTAAAGTTAAAAGACTGAAGAGTGTTTTAATACATTAACTGTACCTGACAAGATTTTAACAAGTCTGAGCTGACCAAACAGACAACAAAATACAATCTGGTTCAGCATTTTTAAACCTCTAAGGGCAATTCTCAGCATCCATGAAACAAGAACAGCAAATAAAGTACTAAACCTACACAGTTCACTTCTCACCCATCTCATGAGCATTCTTTAGGGGCTCACAATGTAAGCTTCAGTAACTGAAGTAAGGTGCAAGCTAAAGGTGAGAAGCTGCTTTTATGCATACAGAATGCTTTGGAGCAGTAGTAACCCATATCTATCTTCCAAACAAAGGTTAACATGTCAATAGCTTTAAAGCCTTCTAGTCTTCCCTTGAATAAAAATACATTTAAAATTATAGCATCTGAAATATAAAGAAGAAAAAAGCCAGATGATACTTAGTTTCAGATACTATAACCCTCAGCAACCTCAGCTATTTTGTGTTTTTCACAACTATGTTTTGCCTGTCTCTTCCAAAGCAATTTCTGGCACAAAACAGAGTGTAATTTAGCTGTATAACTTCACCAAAAATGCAGAGAAATAACACATGATCATGTAACACACAAAAATGGTGCAAACTACTTCACCTATTTTTGTCACAAGAACATAAAATATAACTTGCAATAGAGGCAAGAAAATTACTATTTGCTACACTGTTGCTTGTTAAAGAACCTGCCTTTAAACATGAGGAAAAGAAAAGCATGCTTACCTGTTGCTTCTGGTACGCAGTGTTTGGGTTAATTTTGGACTCCAAAAGAAGAGAGCCTAGAAAAAAAAAAGTTCCACTTATTTGCATGTGCACTAAAATTATAATCTCCACATGAATTTTCTGATCACTCTTTCCTCAAGCAACAATAAATCTCTTAACCCCTTTGTATTTCATTTGTCCCGCAGAGATACTGTTCACACAGTACAGAATAATTAAGAGTGCTCTGAGGACTGAATTTTAAACCTTTCTTATTATGAGTAATGACTTCTCCACAGAATATTTTTTAGAGACTATGAAGTCTGCAGGTCAGCACACCAAAAGCATCACAACTGCATTGCAGAGATTACCTATGGTTGTTGTGTGTGAAATTTGTAATCATGTGGTATTTGTTCTTAAAGGTTAGCCAAAACACTTATTTTCCTGGGAAGCGTATCTAGAAGCTAATGCTTAGAAGTAACCACTGTGACTTCTAATACCAAAAAACTTCACACAATAAACTCAGGAACAGTGGTTTCACAGCAGGTTTTACTGATGTAAGACACAGAACAGCAATTCCATTCTCATGTCTGTGTCTCCTTTCCCTTCTTTTTGCGTGTTAGCATTATTTTGTCACATTTAAACAATCTGAAGGGTTGATCTACGAAAAAACAACCCTTAAAACTGATTTTATTCTTGGACCAATCACTTCCCTCATCCACCTTGCTACTCAGCTGCACTAATGCTAGAGCATAACTTAAATTTACATTTCTGCAGAGCTTCACTCAGTTTACACGGAGAAATACTGATAAATTAACTTGCATTGTCAATCATAACTAACACATAAGGCTGCAAGCACCCCTTTAAAGTGGCATTTCTCCATTCACTTACCTGTTAAAATTTATTCTTTAAGAAAAGTCCAAACTTTCTTTAAGAAAAGTGTTAACTTCTCAGCTTCATCACTATAATTCTAAGGCAAACATACTACTAGAATATGGGCTGCTCTCCATCTGTTCATCAGCTAGCCTGGACAAACACCAGGGGCTGCCCTGATCCAGGTGCAGCACTTGCACCTCATGAGATTCACAAGGGCCCACTTCTCGAGCTCGTGCGGGTCCATGTGGATGGTATCCCATCCCTTGGGCATGTGGACCACACCACTGCAGCTTGGTGTCATCTGCAAAACCGCTGAGGGTGCACTCGGACCCTCTCTCCGACACTGATGAAGATGTTAGGCTGGGGGATGTGAGGGAAGAGACTGAAGAACCAGATCACAGAACTTCACTTGCCGTTAAGAGTGATGTATCATAAAAGAATTACATAAATATCAGAACATTCTGTTGTCTGATAAGAAAGGTTACTACTCCACGAATTTAGAAGCTTTACCAACGATTTTTATATCCATTAGCTTACTATGTATGTGATCATTAGATACAATTAAGTATTTTTTTTTAATTAATGTACCTGTGAAGGCTGCTTGTTCCTAATTTTTAAGTCTGTCGTTCTATAAGAGGCAGCCTTCACTAATGAAGTTGGCTTGAGAAGCTATCACTTTGTCTCAACTGCTCTTGGAGTAAAAGCTGTTTACAAACTCAGATACAATTCAACAACAAAACTGAAATAAATATACCTCAAGGGAAAACAAGACACAAAGAAAAAGTTCTCTTGCCTCAAGCCCAAACACACTATTCAGGTTTTTTTGAGTTTTTCCAGTTTTCTAACTTGCACGAGCTCTGTTACCAAAGCAGCTTATTCGCTTAAGTGTAACCACATAACTACAGAAAAAATTAATCACAAACCATAGAGCAGAACAGAAAAGGAAAACATCTAAGATGAGGTTTACCAATGAATCCAATATATCACTCATACTCTGGCCGTAGTCTTGAGCTTTGAATTCTGGGTTTGTCTAATAAACATCTACAACCAGCACTTCCTTTTCCATTACAATCATCAGCTACACAGTCAACCATGCTTTCAAAGTCCCAGCTTCTACTACATGAAGTTTCAGAATATTATTTGTGCTATTAAATCAGTTGACTAACCTCTAAAAAGTCTTTACTGTCTAGAAATATTTAATACCAGCAAGTATGAATTAGAATCTACTAAGAATCAAAAGTAATTGGTAATTTCAACATCGTAGTTCAATGGCTGAACACGGACCTACAGACATGTAAATCCCAACATTAGAAGAATATCATGCATAACTTGATTGCCATGTTTGACAAAATACTATTTTTAAAAAATTGAAACAATTGAATGCAGACACTTCATCTTCCAAGCTAGAAGCAGACACTAGAGAACGACTTCTTTACTACACTTATCAAAAAAGAGCATTTCTTCTTCTCTATTAAACCTGATGCTTGCAGGGAAGACAAAGCAAGTTTTATAAGGCTTGAATTGCCTTATAAACTCTCACTACCACAGGATTCAACTGATTCCTCACCATTTGGGACAATAACTAGAAAAATACTGATCTGGAGACAGAAACATACTGAAGGGTAAATTGTGCTCTATGACTAATAACTGCCCCAAATCCATCCTTCTGGAGAATACGATGCTCTATTTGTGCAGTAAGTTTCCCAAAAAGGGTTCAACAAGTCAAAAATCAGTGACTATTCTACTAGTTAGGTCAGTGAGTTTATTTCATACACTAAGTTTTACAGGATCAGGCCCTTTCCTGGTATGAGGCAATGTTAAGTCTTTGTTACTTGCATGTGGAAACTAGGCAGCAGTAACAGACGTCTGAAACACAAATACATTCATCAGAAAAAGGTTACAGAACTATAACACACCACAAATAAACTTCTTTTCCATTCAAAGTCATTATCACCTGTGTGAGATGCTTTTGTCATAAGCATTACTTTCTATGTAGGTATTTTTCCATTGGTATTATCCTAGAAAATGTTAAGACTATCCAGTCTACTTCATAAACATACACCAAAAAAAAATTCATCTTCATTGACCCAATAACTCTATTCAAAGCAAGGTAAGACCTGAAAACTCACCTTAATACAAGCTACGTTTTTAGTAAATGCTCCAAAATTATGCAGATCTAGTTATTTTTAAAATTACATCCTTGAATGAATCTGTAAAGGTAACTGCAAAACACTGATGCCAAAAAATAACATCTGAAACTGCCTATAAAAAAGAAAACTGTTTTGCAGAATTCTGTTACCCTCCACCGTAATGCAATACATCACAGCTGGGGGTTTTGTTAGTAGAAAACACCATTCTGTGCTGCAGAAGGAATGTGTGTATATGGAAAGACTTGCTCAAAAGAGATTACATACACATATTCAATGCTATTTTCAATTATATTTAGAGACATCAAATATCCCAATCGAACAGTCTTAAATAGCAAATCTGCAGATTTGTTTACAAATATGTATATGGAAGAGACCAGTTAATCTGGAACACTGCTCCTCTCCCACTAAACTGTTATATGGAGTCTTCCTGAAAAGCAGAAAAAAAATAGTGCTGCTCATTACCCCTGAGCAGTATAAACATTTTTACATTTAAATCAAAGTTTCAATTCAAGAGCTGTTTCTTGCAAGATGCACACAGAGGTTTAAGTACTGCAATCATTTCTGCTGCAACCTACTCACAGAAACTAATCCTCAGAAACTCAAGAAACACTTCAAACCGAGGCCCAAGAAAGTGTTCTACAATTGCAAGAAACTATTCCTGAGTAAAAGACACTTTTGCAGGGTCAAACCCAAGTGTTAAGGAAAGGGGAGAACCAGGAGAAAAGAAACATAAAAACCCCAATTCATCCTCCCCCATGCTTTTTTTCATTTTGATTTAAGATAAATACTGTGTTGCTTTCCTAAAAACAAGCCAATAAAGTTAGTCCCTTGAGTCTGAACAAGGTAAAACAAACTTAAGGCAAATTTTGTCTAAGCCTTCTGCTAGATGTACAGATTTACTGATACTTGCACTACAGAAACAGCAAGGATGGGTGCTTGCCCTGTGGCAGAAGTTATTAACAGACTTCAGAGGCAACTCCTGAATGAAAATTATAAGAGCTCCTGAAAGACTGCTTGCAAATATGGCCTGCAATGGAGGGATTAACTTTGGCTTGTTGAATAGTTTAGATACAAGACCAGTAAGTTTTAATTAAAGGTTTATGCCTTCAAATTAACACAAATTACTTGAACAGAAACGTTCACTTTAGAGATCATTTCAGTCATCTGGGCTCACAACAAAAAGAAGGTGATCCGAAAACATGCAGTAAACCCCAAGAAGCACAAAGACATTTTAAGCGGCCTAAAATACCATGTCAGAAATGGGTAAAAAATCAAAGGCTTCTGATTACACACAGAAACTCACATGGTAGGCGATAATTTGTAACAAAAGATTTCACTATTGCTCTGCTGCAACTCAAGTAGAATACACCGCAACTAGGAATCACACAGAGAAACTTTTCAGGGTTTTAAATAAAAAGTTAATAGCTATTAAAGTATAAAATAATTTACAGCTTCAGGCTTCAAAGCATAATATACCTGATATGAAAGCAGTTTATGGTATTTCTGTTCTAAAATTGATGACTCCAAATTGTCTGCAATGACTCTTAACAGTTTAGTGCCTGAGAACATTAGGTACTCAGCTAGCAACACAGATCACTTACCTGCTTTAAATTATTTTCTTTTAAGATGGTGTTAAACACCACCACGTTAAAAAACCACTCCTACAGACAAAAATCCCTCTTATTGAGTTCTTATTCCTCCAATTCCAAATGATAGCTTACCTTGGACCTGGCATACTGATTGTATTTCCCTGATCTGAACACCCTGACTGCGCTATAAAATCTCAACCACTTGTAAAGCAGCCTACTACACCAAGTCACAGCTGCAAAATCCAAAGACTGAACTATGTGCTAGCCCACGTGGTCAGCCAAACAAACCACTGGTAACTGTGCTGTTGATCTGTGCATAGCCAAACAGGCGCTTTAACAGGAGTGGGAATTGCCCACACACATCAGGAACTACAGCTCACATCCCCACGACCTCCCCTACTCAGGAAATGGCGCCTTCACCTTCAGGCAGATCCCGAGGTTCTCTGTCAGCTTCCTGGAGTAAGTCAGTAAGAACATGCCAGTGTGCACAGGATGAATCTCAGCTCAAAGGCTAGGAAAAGCTGGTTTAGAAATGCAGGAAGGAAGAAGTTTCATTGTGGAAAGAGGAGGAGCTGACAAAGAAAGACAGTACAAGAATGCAATGGAAATATGGAGGCAAATGGTGTACAAGTCCATTCCCACTACCTGTATGTCTTTGGTAACTGGGAAAAAGTTAAAAATCACAGTCAACTATTTCATTTAGTTAAGAAAGCATGCAAGGAGACAAAAATTGCACAGTATATGAAACACAGGTATGGCACTACCTTTTTCCAAATCATTTGCTCACATGTAAAAATGACTACTTGCCTTCAAAATTAGCCCACAAACAATAGACACTGGGAGTAAACAAAATATAAATCAAATCTTATGAGGTGTTTACAAGCAAGTTAGAAAAACTAGCCTATTAATAGAGCACACATTTACCCAAGACTGATACTACCTACTATATTAAGAACTTTAACTCTGTATATTATTCAATACTTCAAAGTACAAAGTATGAAGTTTGAGAGAGGTCTAAAGTGTGTATTCTATAAATATCTGTGTATTAGGTGCAATTAGTAAGTTTGAGACAGTTCTGCTTTGATGAGAGTATCTTAGCGATGCAACACAAAGCAATGACTTAATTTTAGTTTTTATACCAATTTTTATCTTCCTTCTTACAGATTTTCATCTACAGGTGAGCTGGCAACAAAAGTCTAATTCAGGTTCTAATCAGTCTGAAGCACACATATCCCACTCTAAGTTAATAAACGGATTTTAGTTTGAACGAGCTATTTCTTCACAAACAGGTTAGGAGCTGCAGTTCTTTTGATTTCTTTTCTAAAACGAATTTTTAAAAAAATCAGAAAATTTTTAGTGTATAGGAGACATGACAGTTTTTAAACAGGACCCCAACAGCCATGTAGGCAGCCAGGACGGTATCTACGACAAAACATACTGTAAAAACTAGCCAAAAAATTTAGTGATAACCTTTTTAATTCCCTTATGTTGAAATTAAACTAAATCTATTTCCGTTCTGAATGTTTTCTCTTGCACTATGAAGCTGCTCAAGGTTTAAATGCATCTTCCTCATTTTAAAATAAATAAAAACCAGGTATCAGTTTAACCTTTTAAAGTATAATCAAGAAACGACAAGATCTCTCTGGGGGCTTATCAGAAGCTCAGTTACCAAAATCCTGTTTAGATGACTGATTCCTCCATATCAGTCTATGGGAGATTATATATTGTACAGTTTGTCAGAAGTGTTGCAAAAAGTAAGGATTAATGATTCTCAAGTTGCTGTTCATCCTGCTTCCTACAATAAAAAAGGTTAATAAATAAAATTACAAGGTCTGTTGACAGTCACAAGCTACAACTAGACCTACAAGTCACTCAATACAGTAGCTATACATCTAATGAAGTAGTAAGTCATGCACTGACAGACTTTTAAAGCAAAATGGTACAAGCTTGATATTGTAAAGTACACATTTTAAAACCTCTCATCACAACAGTCATGAACTCACTTAACCAACAGTCAAGACTAGCCCAAACATGTAGCTACGGGGCTAGATATTACCGCTCAACTTATACTATTGACATACATTGCCAGAAAACCTGAAAGAAGTTGATAATCCATCATTTAAAACTTACTTTCAGGAAGACCTAGAACTGCTGAAGGACTGAGAACTCCCATTCCTTTAAAATAAAAAAAAAGGCATCTCTGAAAATGCTGCTCCGTCCATTGTATTGTCTTTACTACCGTAACTGTATTTGAAAACTGTTGATAGCTGTTAGAATGTCTTGCATAATTCTAAAAGCTACCAAAGAAAAGGGCAGGTGGAAAAAAGGTGTTAGCCATCCAAGACTTCCTAAAAACAAATAGTAAAAACCAAGATATAAGTTTTGAACAACAACTTTCATGAGGGGATCGCTTCCAGAAACATCCAGTGATCAGTTCTGAAACTAGACCACTGCATATCCAAACCCATGCAAGATTTACAACCGGACCTAAACGCATTTTGCATGCAACACTGTGTATTCAGTATGAACCAAGTGCCTACTATGCTTGCACTTGATGGCAATCTTCTATTTCTTTCACTTGGCCTAGCACGAATGAACCCTGGTTAGCGCCTACTTGCTTTCAGGAATACCATTCGAATTCTGCAGCAAAACATTAAGGCAACAGACAAAAAGCTACACCCAGTTCCTTTTCTGGGTAGGCAGAGGAAAGACTGTACCTTCAGCCGTACACACTTACCATCACTCTCTGCCCTGACTAGCAGGGACATGCCCTTGAGCCTCTCCACGTAGCAAGAGGACACATGCCCTGTGCCTCGATCATCCCACTGGCGGTCCTCATTTAGCGTGTACACCTTCACCCTCCGCCGGGTGTCCGTCATCCTGCCGCCTGCCACACCGCAGCCACCACTCTGGCTTGCAATCGCTGGAGGAGCAGAAGGCTGGTCGGGGGCCAGGCCCCCCTCAGGGGAGGGGAGCGGGAAAGAAGGGAGCAGCCCCACACGGGCACGCCAAGCAAGCTCTTCGTACTCCTCTTCAGTGCCCCAACGGGATCCTCATTACCGAGGGTAATAGAGGATTGGGGAAGAGGGGGAAACAAGAGAAGAAGATGTGAAAAGGGGAGCTGCTCCTTCAGGTACAGTCAGACGCTGCACAGAAGGCGAGTGAGCCTAGGCAGGGAGAGCCGTAGAGAGGAGAGAGGCTCTTTGCAGGGCGAAAGGCGGGCAGGAGAGGCGGTGAAGAAGGGATCCCGGAGGAGAAGGGGATCCACGGTAGTGAAAGGCGCGGCGGACAGCAGCCGGCCCAGCGTGACAGGAGCAGGCGTTCCTGGAAGCCGGAGCCCTGCCGAGGAAAACAAGGGGGAGGCTGGTAAGGCCGGAGGGAAGCAGAGGAAAGGAGGCAGGCGGGAGAGGGGCCGCTCGCCCCGGCCTGTAGCCCGGCTCTATTGTGCAGCAGCTGCCCAGGCCCGAAGCCCCTCGCTCGCCGTCCGTCAGCGCGGGGCTCCAAGGAGTCGCCTTCCTTCCCGCCGGGGCTGCCCGGGGCCTGCGGACACTGCCCGTCCCGGGACGGGGTGAACGGCCAGCTGAGCTCAGCGCCCCGTCTTCCCCATGGGCTCCAGTCGCAGGCGGCGGCTTCACTCCCAGTCTGACTCCGCCGCCATGTTCTTCTTCCTCCTCCTCCTCCTCCTCCTGCCGGTGCTGCGGCGGCTCAGTCCCGACTCCCCAGCGCGCCCTGCGACGTGGCTACGCTTCCAGGCGCTCGGCGGCCCAGCCGGCAGAGAAACGCTATGCCCTGCGGAGGGAGGGGGCGAGCGGCAGCGGCTGGTGAGGCCCGACTCCCTCCGGCCCCGGCTCCGCCTCAGTCACTGCGCGGCCGCCATCTTGGTTTCACCTCTCACTGGAGGCGCGGGGTCTCCCAGCCAGCGGCGGCACGGGCCGCCCGCCGGCATTTAAAGAGCCAGCGGCCCCGCGCGGGGGTTGCGCGTGTGGCCGTGGCCGCGCCGTTACCGCGGGCCTGAGGGAAGCGCCGGCGGCCCCCGGCTTTGTGGTTTTCTTTTTCTTTCTTTTTCTTCTCTTGTCACACCTTGCCGAGTGATCCCAAAGTTAAACGGCTTTTGGTTGAATGTCTGTTGGATCTCCGCAGTCATAGATGAGATCAAACAATTCCAATAACAAATAGAAGCTGTCGAGGCTCTGCTTCTGCCATTGCTGCCAACATCTGAGCATATGTTTGACAGATTTCCCTAAAATATGTGAAAACACCGGTGCATTTTGGACCCCACCAGCACCACTGCAGAAGAGAGTCCATTTCACAGTACATTCTAGATACACAGTGTACATGGGAGCTCACTGCAATATATATTCTGTTATTTTACGCTTTCGAACAAGTACTGATACTTGTTTATCAAAGTGAGTTACACTCCGGGTGGTTTGAGACAAAACCACAGATTTGCAGCTTTCACCTCAGAATTAATTATGTGTCACAAGGAAGCTTCTAGTCAAGCCCTGTTTTCCTTTGTCCATCTTCTATTTTGTTTGCCCTGTGAGAGAGACAGTGTTTGGTTCCAGGATTGATAGCCAGTTTCCTGAGCAAGCTCCCCAGGGTCACAGCATCAGGCTGACAGAGTTCAAGAGGTGTTTGGACAATGCTCTTGGCACATTTTGTGACTCTTGGGGTGTTGTGTGCAGGGCCAGGAGTTGGATTCAATGATCCTGATGGGTCCCTTCCAAATCAGAATATTCTGTGATTCCTGATGTGTCCAGTCAAAGCCATTTGGCCTTTGGTCTGATGCTCAAGGGCTGGTTAAGAATACAAGAGCCTTCAAGAGTGTTGTTTGGGTGTCTGTGACATAGCTGAAAGTATGTTGAGCTTCTTGTTCTCAGCATGGTGTTCTTGGCTAAAGCAGCAACAGGTTTGAAGAGATTCAGATGTCTGAGAAGTGTGGATTGTGAGCCCAGCTGAAGGCGAACCACCACACAGCATGTGGAAAGATGCTCCTCACCTTCCTTTGGTGCCCTGGGCAGCTCTTGAGGGGATGTTCCTGAGCAGATGCTGTGCTAAAATTTCTCTCAGGCCAGTCTGGAGATGAATTTTTGTGCTTTCAGAGAAGATTGATGTCACTTAGAGAAAACTCTGTAGGACCGTTATATTCATGTACCATTTACAAATTGTACCCTCTTGTGGCCATCAGATTACTTAAGCAGAGACCACACTACTCACTGCAGTTTTGATTCTTTTTTTGTTTTTCAATTGGAAACAAGAACTTAATCAGATTTCAGTTTGCATAGTTTGCTTTATGAAAATGTTGGGCTCAGTTTCTTTTAATGGGCCTTGTGTTATTTTGATACCAGTCTGAACAATGTTCAGTCCAACAATAGTGCCCACTTGTCAGGTTTTAATCCAATTCTCATTGTATTTGGCAAAGGGTTTTATTTTTTCAAACATTTCTACCCCAGTCACTCCAGAAAAAAAGATTAGGCATTGAGAGCAACTTCCCACGCTGGAAAGTAGTTGTGAAAGAAAGAAACATTCTGTTTATTTTTCTTGGAGTGATGAGTTAGAAAGCAAGTCTGTCAGGTCACACCTTAATTCCTTCTGTCCATTTCTAGCGGTTTGACAGTTTGTGTCCGGAAAGAAATACCTTCAGGCATCATGAGAGGCTGCTGTTTACTGAGTTAAAAGGTTTAGGCCCCTTTAGTTCCTGTAAATAATAAAGGACCTAGCCTTGACAGAAACTTTGGCCCACCAGGAACTGAGTAATAAATTATAAGATGGAGTATTGAACACAGTTTTAAACTTTCATATTCCTAGGAAAGTAACTACACATGGACCGAGGTAATAGGAATTAGCCTAAACTGGGTTTACCACAGAGAGCTACTTTCTTGTACAGCAGTCAGGACTAAAGAACGAGATAACTTTTTCTTTGAGTGTCTAATAATAATTTTGGGAAAGAAAATTGCATTGTTATTATGAAGAACTTCAGGTCACACATATAACTTTGGTGCTGTGTACTAAGGCATTATTAAAGCTCCTAAAACTCCTAGCCAACTATTTTCCGACAAAAAAAATGTTAGGGAAACTAACAACTTCAGAATTTATTATGGTGAAGATTACTGCTAGAAGGAAAGTCTGCACTTGCCTGAGTATATAGTTATGGCTATATTCAGTATGTGCAAACAAGGTTACAATCCATACTACACAGACACACGGACACTCACTTTGTCTTCTTGTTCCCAAGGCATGTATTCTGACTTGTGCTCCAAAAAGCTGTGGAAAATGAATGAGTGAGCGAAAAGAAAAAATTACGTAGAAAAATTATCATAATAGGGGGAGTCTATAAAGAAGAAGATGTCTATGAAGGAGTCAGACTATTGTGATCAAGAAAGAGAGGAGATTCAGAAAAAATATGTTTCTAGTTTAGTGGGGAAGCAAACAGAGCAGTTTGAAATAAACACATACAGTAGACAAAACCCGAACCTAGCAATCGTTACAAGTTATGAAGCGCAGAAAAAATGGATAAGAATGTCAAGAAATATGCATGGTTGGTAGTTTTAAGAACAGCTCATGTTTCCTAAATCTTAACACTATTATAGGGCTATTCTATCAAGATTTTTTAAAGTGTTGATATTGATTTTAAAAAATTAGAATTGCTTAATAAATAAATTTATTCTATACTTGAAAGACTGTGTGATGTATTTATATCATATGATGATGACTAAGTACTTTCCTGGTCATTATTGAGAAGAATATTAAACAACTTTTCTTAGAGGGAGACATATTCAAGTATGCATGTCCTAAAGAACTTGAATTTGAGAGTCCTAAAGAGGCTTGCATGTGTGATCTCAGGGAGCATGAAACCTTATTAATTTTTAAAGCTTAAATTATTGCAGAAATTCTGCAAGACATGAAGACTGACTATAAGTATTCAAATTGGACAAGTGTGAACCCAGATAATGGTAGACTGATTTATCTGACATCAGTCACAGACAATAAATGCTCACACAGAATGCAATAAAGAATTACAAGATGGGCATATAGCAGTAGCAGCTCATGTGGCTTTAGGGAGAAAAATGTTTAACTTATTGTTAAATTACAAAGTTGCTCATAAGGGTAATAGTGCAGATATAATACACGTGGATAGTTCTCAGATGTTTTTCTGGAAAGTCAACATTGTGTTCTGTGAAGAAAGCTCATATTGCATGGGTCAGATTTGAGGTGACTGGCATAGCTCAAAAGGAATTATTGGTCAGTGGAGATGATCCTAGATGATTGTGAGAAATCAAGAGTAGGACTGATGCTGTTTAGGTCTCCTTGTAATGTTTAGAAAGTCAAAGTAAAATCTCTGTGCATAAAAGCTGTGTAGGATTCAGAGAGCCTGGAAGAATGGCAAGGAATGGATGAGGACGTGAGAGTCAGAAACAGACAGGTTCACTTACTGAAGGTGCTGATGTAGAAGGAATGGCTTAGCCTGGGACAGCTGCAAAAGTGACTGGCAGCTGCTTCTGGCTTATTCCAGCTTTACAAATGCCTGTGAGCTCATAAGTGCTTCCCAGTAAGCACTGCATTTTTAAGGCAAGCAATGACATTTGCACTTAAAATTTTGAGCTATAGACTGTGTTTGTTCAAGACGTGATGGATGAGCAGCTCAGGCAGCCAGGGTGTGCTCTGACCTACAGCTCCTAAATGGAACCCTTCAGATACAGCCAAATACAGGGTCACATCTATGGGAATAAATAGTAAGGCAGCTCTGAAAGAACCAAGGCTGCATAGTAAACAAGCAACCCAGCACAAACTTCTGATACTGCTCTGTGTCTGTAAGATCCTATAATATGCCTTTTGGGTGTACTGTAAACTAGCACACTGTGAAAGAATGTAGCATCAGGAATAAAAGTAGCTTTAATGCCACATTCTATAATTCTGGTGTCCTCACAGTTAACAAATTTTAAGAAATTGAAAAGGATCAGAAAGGACTGCTCTGAAAAGCTTTATTTTTTTGCAGATTCATTTGTTGCACTCCAAAATCTCAGATTCCTGCAGCATGCACTCTTTTGCAGCCATGCCCTCTGAATCATGTTTCAGATGCTGCTGCTCTGCTTTCACATCCTGCCACAGATCCCTGAGAAGCAGTAGCCCTGTTCTTGTACCTGAACCACAAACATGAACCTGTGAAGGTCAGCAGTTAAGATTCTGTGACTCTTCCTCCTACATAATGTACATATGAATCCCCTCAACAGAAATGTCATCTCTTTTCTTTCAACCACTATTGTCGTCTTAATTTTCAGAGTACTGAAAAGACCCTTACCTTCTAAGCAGAGCTTCCTTTTAAGAGTTCTCTGCAACTGCACAGTCATGCAAACTCTGTATTTGTTTTGAATTCCTGTGTGCCTCTCTGGAAATGCTACATTTTATCTAAATATGTAGGCCTCATTATCAAAAGACTGAAGAATTTCGAAGCACTGCTGATGGAGAGAACATGCCTGGGTTATTTATTCATCCAGCAGTGAAAATTCCCCTCCTTCTGAGAGGGGAACTCCAAGACATCTGAATTGTGCTAGCTGTCCTTATGCAGCACATATTTCTATGTATTATTTTGCCCACTGACTGTGTTTGTAAAGTTTTTAGTAAGAGTTATTGAGTCCTTTTTTTCCTTTTTCTATGGCAGACTTCCTGTTCCTAATTTTTGCTCCCATGTATTTTTTTAGATAAGGTTTCCAGTACTTTATCCATAACTCAGACTACAACAGGCTTCTCTTAGACCCACACATTTGATGGTTTTTTGAGAAAGCGATGGATAGAGAGTCAGGAAGTATGAGATCCACGTCATAACCCTTTTTCCAGGAAGATTTGAAAGTCCGTCAGAAACCCATAAGGGTAAAAATTACCTCAATTTTTCTATTATATCTCTATCTAATCACCTAAAAATTACTATCTGCTGCAATACTCTCATTAAAATAAATTCCTTGTTACCTTAGGCGCATCCTGCGGTGAGTGTGGGAACCGTTAAAGGTGTTTCCAGTTTGTGTAAATAAGAACTGCGTAGGCGGATTTAGAGGGAAAAGGGAGAAAGGCCAAAAGGGGTGGAAAAGGGACATTGTCAGAACCAGAACAAGACAGCAGCACATGGACACAGGTAGGACACTCATCCACATACACACACAGAGTCTCAGCAGGTTGGTACTTCAAATCGGAGCAGTCATCTGGGATGACTGGACTAGACCTGTGTAAATTTAGGATCAGGTTCCTGGGCAAAAGCTAGTGAAAGTGACAATACTTCTGTATGTAATGAAGTATAATAAATGTAAAAATATGTCAGAAACCTGAAAAAATGTCCTGAAAAAAAGGAAGAAGATGAGTTTTTTTAAGGAAGTAATTTAGAGTTAGCCATTGTTCTGACAGCAATTAAAATATAAGTTTGTTTTTTTCAGTTTTAAAAGATATGAGTCACTTCAGTGTTTGTGACAACGATGGCCTTAGAGATGCAAATAATTCAAGACTTGCACAGAACAGGAATGATTTTGGTGCAAGTTGCAACAAAGTGATATGAACAGATTGGGAGCACATCCAGCTACTCGAGAGATAACTTTACTAATTATAGTTGACTCTAGTGTCTTCCATTTTCATATGAAGCCAACAAAGCAGAGGTGAGAACCTGACACCAGGCTTTGTGGATGAGCTCTGAAGCAACAGAGGCCAAGCATTTAGGGAGGGAAATGTGCACTGTCCTCACTTTGTATCCCTTCTCTAGCTAAAAGCAAAGCTAAGTACACCAAATGCAAAACTGGAGGTTTTGCTGTTATTGTTACTTAGAAAAAACAACCTAAATTGTTATGGAATGGGTTTGCCTCAATAGCAACACAGAAATTCCTCTGATTCTATATTCCCAGCCCAGTCTCCTCTTTTTCCAGATATATTACCTCCCTTCTGGCTGACACCAGAGATAGGATTTGGCAGACATCTCTAACATCTTGAAAGGCATGAAGAAAGTCAGCAAGGGTCAGTTGTTTAATGTCCCCTCCAATATGAGAACTGAGGAGCAGGAAGCCCAGCAAGCAGGTGGGATGATCAAAACAAGAAAAATTGTTCTTTTTTCATAGCTCGTTGAAGAAAGTGATGGAATGCTCTGCTGCAAGATGACATCGATGCTGAAGTCAAACTTAGTAGTCTAATGTACTAATCTACTACAAGGGTCTCTTGCAGAGCATGGGTGGCCTCGAAGCAGAGGTCTCAAGTCAGACACTTCTGTGACAAATGGGCAAAGGCATTAGAAGCATGTGGGTATTATCAGCGGATGTGCAGGAGGAAGAAGGTTGAGAATGGCGTGTGGGCCAGTAAGGTCTGGAGCAGTGAGGTGCAAAGGGGGTCTGGCAGCTTTCACGCCCCAGTGTGTTGACGTGTGGGGTGACTGCAGTGACATGGCTCTGCTGTGCACTGGCTGGTGCAGGACAGTGGGACTAAATCCACAGGGAGAATAAACAGTCCTAAATAAATACAGCTAGTACCACATTTGGACATTGCTAACAAAGGCAGTGTAAGTGCATACCATTTCATTAATCATCGCTGCAGCTTTTCACTGTATAGAAATTAGTTATTATATTATTAAAATAATAGATATTAAATATTCACTAACAATTGTCTAAAGTAATTAACATGCAGGATTTATTTGTGACGTTTATAGCTTTCATTAGTGACAGAACCTGAGAAAATAATAATGAGAGAATGTATACTCTATAAGAATATATCTCACTTCTACGTGTTTATTTGTGTTTAATACTGACTAAAAGAGTATGCTGAGAATTCTTTAAATTTTCTGAAATCTTCTGTATAAAAAAATCTTGTAAACATCTACTCTCTGATAGATAGGTGTTTGAGGTTCCCTGATGTCAGGACATTCTCTACTGTTTCAGATATGTGGTATAATATAGCCATTCAATTTAATGGGCATCTATGGGGACAACAGAATTGCCAGCTGACATTTGCTTAGGTCCCCTGGAACAGCCACCCTAGAGCCTTGATCACCTAAAGATCTTACAGTGCTATCCAGCCATGAGAGTATTCTAGGGCAACTAAAGGAAAACAAGACTAATTCCAGTCAGTGAAGCTGAAACCTTGATCCCTTCCTGCTTTCCTCTGCGCTTCTCACTTCTCATAATCCCAAATCATTGGGATTATGATTTATACTTTCCTGTTACCTTTTATATATGACATGGAACAGCATTAAATCCCTTCCCTGACCTTGTCACTGAGGAAACCATGGATCCAATCAAGCTAATGTTCCTCCTTTACTCATACAGCTGCCCTCTTTATATCTCTGCTGTGTTCCTCCCAGTTCCTTTCAGCACACCCAAATGAGTTGTGTTAGGTTATGTTCTCACCTGCCATCCTGCTCATAGCTATCACTAGTTTGAAATCTCTGCTGTACCATGTTCCCTGCTATAGGACTAATCTCTGTGCTTGCAAGGTCCTGCACGACTTGGTTCCCCCTCAAGCCAAATATATTTTCAGAGGTTTTTTCCTATCCTTCTCTTCCCTGTCTTATACTTGCCTTGAAAGCCTTCCCCTATCAATCAGCATGTATCAGCCTCTGGTTTATCCCATGTGTGGTGCTCTTCTTCTTCACATTGCAAATATTGTTCTCAAGTTTCCCAGGAAGTGACTTTTTGGGGATTCCAGCACAAAACCTTGTCATTTAGTTCAGTGTAGCCTCTTCGTAGGCATGAGGAGTGGCGAGGGGGAAAAAAGATCCCTGATAATATTGCAAAATAACTGTATAGAGAATCCACCATAGCCACAAACTATGGTGAAGGCATGGACGCGGGAAAAGTAACAGTATGGGGGAAAATCAGAAATATGAGTTTAATAGGAGACACAAGTTTTGTTAGTCAATTGCATTTTAAACACAAGACATATTACACAATTTTATAGTAGTTTAAACTCAAATCCATGCATTTCACAAAATGAAACAAAAACTTGTTAGCAAAACAAGACTTCAGCCATTTAAAGAGAGGATATTTTTGAAATGACAATTAAATGGCACTTTTCTAATAGCAGTACACTGAATGGTATCAGAATTGGGAACTGTGCTGTTTCTTGCCTCCAGCTATCTCAGTTCAGATCTTTCATAGCAGAAGAACTTAGGGATCCTGAGGGATTTTTTTTTCCTCTCCAAAACACTGTACTGAAAATAACCCCCTAGGAGGTCATAGGGTTACATGGAAAATAGCAGTTTAATTTATTTATCCTAAATAGCAAAAGGCGTATTTTAGCATATATTAAAAATAGGCTCATTTAATGCACTTTTTCAGTCTAGTGTCTGATTTTGCTGTTGATTTATTTCTGCACAGTACATTCTCCTTAAAGAAATTTGTAGGCTGTTGTTGACAATTTCTTCCGATAAACGTGCACAAAAGAATAGACAGGCTCACAGTTCTTTTACAAAAATAAATGCACAAGGTAGGGTGTTCTTCTCTTTCTATATCAATTCCTAGGCACCACCTAATGGTGACTTAGCTTTCTTAACAGCAGTTCTTTGAGGAGAGGAAAACCATTTTCATCTTTTGTATCTTTCTGTAGCCACAGTTCAGCAGTCACTGGAACTGGAGGAATGCAATGAATTGATTTCCTACATATGCTGCCACTCTTCTGTGTTATAAGACATGCTACCATATCACAAATACACGAGGTTTCTGGGATAATCACAGTTGTTGTAGATTTACCCTATAGATAGCTGTGTTGTGAATATAAATTAGTAACTTCCAAAGCAAAGATAGCCATTTAAAAGAAAGCAGTAAATACCATGTTTGCACTGACAGATATATCTGCATTGCAAAATTTGCTCCTCCTGCCTACTAATCTAGTGCAAAGGTATAAAGGGACTTGTTTGAATTTGTTTATCTTGGAACCACTCATTTCAAAACTGGTTTTCTCCTTCTGTAACACTCCTCCAGTAATGATCAGAAGACCATTTAATTGATTCCTCTTTCTGTTAGGAATGGCCTTAAAGCGTACTTAGTGAGGTGTCTTTGAAGAGTTCATAGTTCTACATTTAATGTAACAAAGCCTGATTTTGTTAGTTTTCAGTATATGTGGCAAGGCCATACTTTTACCAGAGTACTTGGGAGAAGCAGTTGCCAATTATGAGTTGGTAAAACTGGTAACAGAAGTGATGTGGACAAGTATGGTACAAGCAGATCACTGCCACACCATTGGTGCTGATGTTATTTATGTGCTTGCATATTTTTAGCTATTGGCAATGCCTGTCACGGTAGAGAGGGGTGGTAGATACAAATGGAAAGAATACTTTGAAAAGGATGTTATTTTTATACTGAGCTTCTCATATTGCTCAACCGATGTTGCCTCAACATGACGCTGAACACAGTCAGAGAAAAAGTGTCAGTCAGAAGACTGTAAGAACTGCCACACTGGTCAGATCAAAGGTCCATCTGTTTCAGCATTCTGTACAACTAAGTGACATGTAAAAGAAAGTGTTTCCTTTTGTTTGTTTCAAATTACTATACAGCTTTTGTGCTTCTGAGAAACAATGAATCACCATATATACCATTGATTTTATGTTCTCTCCACCTCTCATCATCTTTTTTCCATGAAGGAATGTGCTATTCAGTTTCCCTTGAACAGAACCTATTCACTATTTCTGATCCCTACTGCTTAACTTACCTGTATCTTATCTACAGCTTCTACACTGGCCTTGGAGATCAATAACCGGAAGTGCATGTATTTGAGATTCAAGGTTGGTACAACAGCATCATGGTGTTTTCCTGGCTTGTTCTCTATTCTTTTCATAAGGAAATAATTGCGATGTTCAGTTTGTCTTTTCTTGCCACAGGGCATGGTGTTGCCTATTCAAATAACTCCCAAATCCTTTCATGAGTAGTTACAGCTAAGAGCTCTCTGTTTTGTATTTTTCTTTCAAGTGCCTGTGTTTGAATTGGGTAAGCATACATTGTATGAGAGGTTTTAGTGTCTGGCTGCTCAGCATTGGTTAGAACTTTCTTCAAATCCTTGCTGTCTGCTTTAGTCGCGACTTTGCTGCACAATTTTTATCTTTGCTAACTTTCCTGCTTCAGTATACACCTTTATGTTGTCATTTGTGAATAGCTTGTACAGCAGGATCTGGACAGCTGTAGATCCAGGGGAACACTATTTTCTTTATTATTTGTGGAAAATTATAATTTCTGTGGATCTCCCGTCCGGTTGTTTGCCCATGGATTATCCTTGCTCCCATTCCATGAGAGGTTAACTTCTTCAAAAGTTCTTAGTGAGGTACCTTTCTCAAAGAAGCATTTTACAAATCCAAATACATAAAAATCACCAGCTCAGCCTCATGATTGCTACATTTGCCAGGCAAATTTCCTTTTTCAAACACCATGTTGATTGTTCCTTCATATTTTAATGTACTCAAATTTCTACTTTTTCTATTTTACAATAATTTCATTTAGTTTGCCGCCCATGAAAGTCAGACCTTATGTACTGTTCCTCAGATAACCCCTGAGATTAGTAGTTTTTAAAAACTAGTGACATGTCTGTCATCTTCTGTTCTCCTGGTTGAAATGTTGGGTTAAACACCACAGTTTTCAAGTGAGGAATTTCATATTTAAAATTCTTGAATGACCTTTCCATGCCCTGGCAGACATTTACTATTTCTTTAACTGATTCATTTCACAACCTTTCCTTATGACAAATCAGCATAAGAGAGTTCTCAGATTATTTTTCAGTTCTTCAAATGTCCCACTACCGATCTAAGATTTCCCTTCTGTATCAGAGTCGTTCCATTCCATCAGAAGGCATTCTTACAAAGATTGCTCTCACCAATGCCTATAGTTGATTTCCTTCAATCCTTCTGAACTACATCTCATGAGATATTTGTAATTAAATGCACATCTCTATGGAATCAAACAGAAAGACTAGAAAGAAACTGATCATTTAGAGGATGATATGAAAGAATATAAGAAATAATAATAAAGTAACAAGATTGAACCAAAACCAGAAGAGGGACATTTCCTTCACCTGACGTTTCATAAAGAATAACTTTTTTTAAACAGTTTTTGTTATGTAGAGGAATGCTTTGTTGACATATATTAATATACTATCCAAGGACTGAGAAAAGATGACCAGGGAATTTCAGTAAAATTTTATATAACTATTTTTTACACTACATAAAATAAATAATTACTTTTTTTGATTCAGTGTAAATGTAACTCCCCAGTTTTCCAAAACTATTCAGAATAAAATAATGCTGTATTTGAACAACCATTCAGAATAAAAAGATGTGGAAGCAAAGCTATAGATCAGAATTAATTTTTTTTTTCTCTTAATGGCTTGTAATGGATGCATTTTGTAAATGTAGTGACTTTGCTGCAAACAGAGAATTCCAGGGTGTAGCTATCCATTTAATCCCAGTCCTTTTTTGCATTCACTTCCAGTAGTGCTTGATTGCCAACAACAAGGTTTATTAAACACACTTGGAGCATTAGATAAGCTGTAAAATTGACTCAGAAAGCAAAGATTTGTATTTAGTTCTCTGTAGTTTAAGCAAATCACAAGGAAAGGGAAAAAAGAATAATTCAAACTCTAGAACTCACTTCCATTCAAAGCTATATGAATGCAATATGGAAAATTTCTTCATCATAACTGTGCAGACTCTCTCCACAACACCAGGAATTGCTTCTTTGCCAGTTTGGCTGAAGTTACAGAAGTGACTGTGGAAGGATATTTAACACTGTTTTTTGTCTGTAGCCATTCCATCTCCACTTATTTCACGCTTTAAAATCTGTACAAAGTGTAGATTTGAAAGTTTTCTTTCTGACTTCAACTGCTCGGAGCTTTCCAGCTCTTGGGTTTAATTCTTTCTTACAAGGCAGCTCCCTCCCTCTTTTTGTTGTTTCTTTTTTAACACACACACATCCCCATCCACCCACACACCCATCCACCCCATACCACACACATTTTTTTTTAAGTTTAACCATGTTAATACATGAAAGAAAATACATGAAAGTGTAAGGAAGTTCTCACAGCTGGTTTTCTTTGCTTTGATCTCAGTGAGGATTTGGGTACTAAAAATAGGATTTATCTGAGTTTCAAGAACAAAAAGCTGAGCCTGGGGTCAGAGTTTGCCTTTCTGTTTGGCCTTCAAATTCTCAGTGTTCACAGAAACACAGAATAATTGAAGTTGGAAGGGACTTCTGGAGACTGCCTCGTCTAAATCCCCTGCACAAAATAGAATCCTCTAGAAAGGGCTGCTCTGGATCTTGTCCAGTCAGGTTTTGAATATCTCCAAGGATGGAGACTCCCCAAGTGGTATTTAAGCATCCTCACAGTAAAATAGCTTTTTCTTATGTTTAAATGGAATTTCCTGTGCTTCCTTTTGTGACCATTGCCTGTGTCATTGGTTTTTTTCAACACTTGTCTGAGCATTACCAAGCCTGCTGTGGCCTATGCAAGTTAACTTCCCAGCTCCCACATAAGCTGTTAAGGATCCAAATGTAAGTGGAGTGGCACATCAATTTCCTAAGGAGATCTGTCTGACTGGCACATGTAGTTCGGTGAAGAGAATCTCGGGTGCCCCTCTTCAGTTTTAAAATGTGTGTGTAGCTACCTTGGTTTTCCAAAGCCGGCTGTTGCTGGGTGTGCTGGGTGTGCTGGTTGTTGGCAGTACCACTCCACTAGTCAGAGCACTCACCCAGAAAGTACAAGCCCTGTGTTCGACTTCCTCCACAGACTGAGCCCAAACCCTTTTCTCAAGAGATGATCCTGACTGTTAGCTTGTAAAGCTGGGTGAGGATGTTGCTGTCTCCATCTTTCCTAGTGCAGAAATACTTGCTCTTAGGCATTTACACAGGGAAATGAAGCCAGAAATACAGCATATGTGAGGAAGCACAGTAGTTCAACCTGTGACGCTGCAGCAGGAAGAGTGTCCTAAGTTCCTGGCTGATGGCTGGAACTGGTTTTGATTTCCTCCTCCAGTGACTAATAACAATAGTCTCAAGATCGGAGACCAGAGTTCAACAATTAGGCTACCAAGTCTAATGTGCAGTGAGAACACAGAATGAAGAGCTTATGTGCAGAGGATGGACTTATCAGGTAGCTACAGGAGGAAGCAATTCCAGCCGGAATTCCAGCCACAGCAATCAATGCAAGGCTATCAGTACATTTGTAGAGTAGACAAGCATCAGTGGCACCAGTACAGTTGCTTGTTTTTCCTTTAAGAGGCAGAAAGGTCAGACAGGTATTACTGAAACTAGTAACTGGGCCTGAAACTAATAAACTGACTATCAAGATTTTAGCATTCTTGAAGGGTATGCAGACTATATAAGCATCTTGATAGGTCACCTACTCCCTTCATGATCAGCTATAAATCCTGGTGTTACTCTCTGATCATCAGCAGGGTGCTTGCTCAGCATAGGGTAAAGGACTGCTGTGTCAAGAACACCTTGAATTCCTTCCTGCCTCCCCAGACAGGTTTAGTGTAGCTGACATCACATCAGATGCATGGGACAGGATTTTGTCTCCTCTGAGAGCTGGGATTTTCAAAGGTGTTCTTTAGGATCTAAGAGCATAAATTTTGCAGATTTCCTAAAGAGACCTGCATTCATAAATGCTGTAGTCTTCAGGAAATATGTCTTTGAAGTATTTTTTCCTCCTGATTTAGAATGTTAAGTTCTAGTATCTAGAGGCTGTTTTCCTTAGTGATTTGAACACCACTAATACCATTACCACATACTTGTCTTTTCAACAAATGGTCACTCAGGGTAAACTTCACCTTTAACTAGTGAAGCCCAATTACTGCGGAATTACCCCTCTCAAGTCTGGGTGGGAGATGTTTATCTTAGTGATTAAGGCAATATCCTCCCAAACAATTTTATCATGCAAACTTTTACCAGTAGAAATAACTTGCTTTACAAGATATATCCCACCAAAATCCACATTTTTTTCACACAATTAAAATAATTATCAAAGCATACACATTGTTTTGTTAGAGTAAGATTCTATTAATGTACTTATCTCTGTTACTTACATTCACTTCTATTCTATTAATTTGACCTATTCAGTGACCTGCTAAGCACCAGCTATTTAAGAAGTTGTGTATGTGAATGAGGGGCAGTAACTGTGTCCACATGGAATAGGAACTCTTGCCCTGGTGGAAAGGGTTGTTTACAGCAATGTTCTTTGGAACCTCCTCAGGACTATAAACTGACAGAAGATAAGAATGTTACAAATTTACTAGACTTGTAATATTGGTAGGTATGGAAATCAGCTTTCAGTAAGAGCAATATAAGAAGAGTCTGAGCTTCTTTCTGAAAGAGACAAAATCTGAGGGGCCTCTGCCTCAAACATAGTCATGGGGAAAAGTGGAGTACAAGTTATGCCCAAGGAGTAGAGATTGGCTGAAAGGGAGTGTTGCCTCAGGGAAGGTGAAGTAGAAGTAGTAAGCAAAAACTCAGAGAAAGAGGAGCAATTAGCCAAGAAATAGCAGAATAAACACTAAGTAAAATGAGGTATTGAAGTGACTTGTGAGCTCATAAAAGATTTTGAAGTGCTAATAACCACCTTGTAGTTGACAACATCTTAATATACTATTGAATCATGGAATCGTCAAGGCTGGAAGAAACCTTTAAGATCATGAAGTTCAACTGTAAACCCAGCACTATCACTGTAACCTCTAAACTACTTAACCATATCACCCAGCACCAGATCCAGATGCCTCTATAGTGACCACTAATTACTATAGTGATTTCTAAAATGGTTATACAACAATGTTCAAACAGTATCACAAATAAGAAAAAAAAAATTAAGGGCCTATTTATTTATAGACAGCTATCACCACATTTATATGCATGCTTGAAATGAATGGGAAATGTTTATACATTTAAATCCAAATTGTTATGAGTTTAAAAGCTTAGGTTACAAGCTCAGCAGAAATGTGAGGCAAGAGCTGCTACTCACAGAGCAATAGCTTCTGATATCCCTTGCTGCTCACAACAAGACCAGGCTCCTTGTGGCATCCTGGGCTGTGTGGTGACATGATTCAGCGAGGACTTCTGTAAGTCTATTACTGTTGCTCAAGGAAGGCAAAGCCATGCATGGTACCAACATCCACTGACTGCTGGACTCAGCAGGGGTTTTGGCAATTCAGCTGTGTAACCAACCTGCACACCCCTGCACTGGAGGAGAGGCCAAAGAAGGGTAAACCCCAGTGAGTTCAGGGAATAATGTAGTATAAAGGAAGCTGAACTTACTTCGATAGCAGGTAAACTGGATGGTAACCTTGGTTTTAGTTACAGACAGTTACATCAGTGAATCATCAGGTTCCAAGACTATTAACAAACAGCAATGTCTTTGTGAGCCATCCAGATCCACACTGGGGGATGGGGGTGGAGGTGGTGGGGCAGTGCATAGGTAGCTTGGCACAACATAAAGCATAAAAATTGGAGAAATGATAAATTTTGAAGGGTTTAACAGGCTTGAGCTGGCTTCCATCCATTTATCCTTTCCAGGTGACTGGGGATGCCCAGTGCCATGACAATGAGCATACAGGGACCAGTAATGAGAATCACATTAGAGCTGAGATTTAACTACAGCTGAATATTGCAACTGCTACATTATGTTTGTGCTGTGATTTCAATTGATTGCTGCATCACTCTGCTAAATTGAACTGCCATGTAATGCCACCTATACCAAATAAATAAATTTGATATTAAACACTCCTCATGTGGAGTATCTAAAATAACCTGGTCAGAGAGTATTGGGCTCTGACAAGCTCCCAAGAAGTAAATTTTGCATCTATAAGGTGTAGGATCTTTTGAGTCCTGCTGTCTTGTGAACTGAGGAGAAGCTGTGATCTGGGAGCTGCTACTAATTGTCAGAGATGTAAAATACTGGAACTTGGATTTCACATGAAGCTTCCAAAGAAGTGGTGGGCCTATTCTGAATAGGAAACAGTGGTATTGCAATGCAGGACCACAATTCATAGCTTGAAATAAGAGGGAATATGCATTAATGTCCCCTTTACTGTAACAAATTAATGATTCATGTTCAAATGCATCTGCATCTTACTGGGATTAGAAAGGTGGAATGGAATACCAGTGTTCTCTAAACCCTTCATATTAGTTAACATATGTTTAAGGAGAGACTGCTCTTCTCAGATTCAATGGGAAACTTCTCCAGAACAGTTACAATCACAGAGGATAAATAATGTGAACAATGTCCCAGTGAGAAGTCTGCAATGACCAGAGCTGCTCCAACTGGCCAATAACGACAAGAAGTATAATTTCCTTATTGTTTTGGATGATTCCCTAAGTAAAAAGTGTGTGTCTTTCCTACTATTTTTAAAAATTTTAAATAAAAAAAATCTGCAGTCAAAGCAAACAGGCAAATACCCCATGTGGATGCCAGGTGACCTGCACAGATGAAACAATATTTGAGAGTCCTCATAATGCTACCAGCTGGTGGGACAGGCTTAGATTCTGTGATTGCACGTCCTTTGCCTGTCTGCTGAAAAACACAAAGAGCAATTGTGACGCTGTATCTCCCCCATCCCTCTTCTTACTTCCCACATTTTCCCCCTTTCCCTGCCCCTAGTGCTGGCCACACCCTCGGATTCTCCCTATTGGTTCTAGTACCCCAACTCCGCCCATGTACCGCCCCTGCGCCCTGAGAAAAGCTACGGCTCCCTCACCCTGTGGTCTCTCTGCCTCTCTGGGCGCTGGCTGGTCGTCATGTAAATAAAGGTTCCTCTGAAGTCACCATGCAGAGACCCTTCTCCCTCCTTTATGGTCACGGTGTTGCGGAGCCCAGCCAGCCGGAGCAGGAGCGCGGGGCCGCCCAGAAGCGCTACCGGGGGCGCGGAACAGGCGCTCGCCCCGAAGCAGCCCCCGCTGCGCTCTCCGGGAAGGGTTGCGGCTTGCCAAACCAACGCAGGAAAAACACCACCGCAAGGAGCAATTATTTACCTTCTTTCCAGCAAACGGAGTTCGTATAGCCTTGTCCATATATATTCGGCAGCTATTGCCACAGTTATTGGCAGAAGGTCCTGAGCTGTTCAGTAAGTGAAGCAGCACTATCAAATTCAAGCTAAGAAGCCACACTAAAATTGTTTATAGTCTGTCTCTCTGCATAGACGTAGCTAGGATATCTGCATGCACATACACACAGAATACAGTTTCATAATCTCTCCTTCTTATGGGAGTACTCATAAAAAGCAGCAGAGGTGTTTTTTCTTTGCTAAAATGCACAGCAAAATATCTTGTGACATCTGAGAGAGCTGTTTCGGAGCACATATTCATGCAAGGTGGTACATACATTTCAGCTGACATTGATCCTTAAATAGGTCAGTAAAGACAGCAAAGAATGTAAAAAACTTCTATACAATGACATCTGAAGTGCACAGAGAAACCATTTCTACATAGATCTGTGGTTTGGGGAAGACAAAAGATGTGGGAATTTGTTACTTTTAAATGGCAAAATTTCTTTTTAAAACCCCAGATCTTTAGAATGTTACAAAGAAGGTCAGGTTATGTGAACATTATGAAAGAGAGTATGGTGGAGAATAGTGGTAAAAGACCATCAAGTTCTTACTCTGTTAATTTATCACTGACTGCAGTAAATGCTGCTAAGCAAAATTTCCTTAAAAATGCATTGTGGGACTGAAAGCCCTATCTCCCCTCCATGTGTATTCATACTTGCACCTACCTCTAAAAATTTGGAATATATAAAAAAACCCTGATACAGCCAGAGAGAAAAATAAAATACATCAGTTTAACAGTGGACACACTTGAAGAGTCACTTCACACAGGTCCACGATTGCAAATTCAATGAACTCTTGTGGAAGAGAAATACTTATCTAATAAACAAGAAGATAGGTAGAAACCATAGAGTGTCTACCTATTGAAAATATGCAGCTTCTAAGAAGAGTTCAAATGGTTTCCTAGAAAGGGGTAGCTAAGGATACAAATCTCTCAGGACTGACTGACATCTTTTACAATGCCTGTCAAACTGATTTTGTCAGCAGATATGATAGATTATAAGAAGTAGTGGTAACCTAAGAGATTTTCTCAGGTAGTTTTGGTATTAATAATCTACTATACTCACTGATGCTATGTAGCTTTCTGTTTCTTGTTGTGTGTGTCTGAAAACTTCTGATAAAATAACAACAACAACAATAACAATAATATACAACTTTAGGACTGATAACAGAACTATTTTGTTTAGGCTGAGTTGCATAAATACTCAAAAAATAAGACACTGCCTGTTACATATGGTATCTATTTTGCCTGAGCTCATCCAGGAAAGGATCTCCTGATTTTACCAGACTTCTGGAATGAATCATGTAGGTGACTAAGTGTCCTGGTTCCAGCCAGGACATGGTTAATTTTTGCAGTAGTGAAGAGGGGGCAAAGTCTAGGACATGGACATTATTCTAGAATGCCTCATTTCTGGGTATGGGGGAAGAGAGTCTTTTGTTCTTAATGCTGCTGTTGTTACTGGTTGTTTTCTTATCTCATTGCTGTTCCCAGTAAATTGTTCTTCTCTCAACCTGTGATCTTTGCCTTTGTGCCCCCAATCCTCCTCTTCAGCACCCCACAGGGAGGAGGGGAAGGGGGAGTGAGTGAACGACAGCCTCGCTTGGAGAGTCTCAGTGGGAGCACTAAACTGGGGAGCACCATTCCTAAATCAGAACACTAAGGAATCTATGAATCTTTGGAACTAGAGATAGTGATACTGATGTCATTAATATTGAGCTAAAGGCAGACCCAATAGTTTGTGCTAAATAGGCTGTGCCCTTGCTTTCAGAACTTGTTTCTTTCAAAGCAGAGGTGATTTGGTGAATCAGAATTACTACTGGTGGATCTGTTTTGGAAAAGCTGAAAAAGTAAATATTGATAAAGAATGTCCTATTTGACCATACTTCCACAATCAAATTGTGAATTTTCATGTTTGTTAGAACATTTATTATTTGCTTATAACTTCTACAACAACATATCAAAAGAGTAAAAATAGAAGCTATGAAGTATTTGGCCAACACCCTTTTCCTTGCTACTGTTTGAACGTATTAAATACCAGCATATTAATTATCCTCATCTTACCAATACTGTATCACTTGGCCTTTATAGAGGTTATGAATTTTTGAGCTCTTGATACTGCCTTTCCCTCTGGTTGAACTATGCTCAAAAAATATTATTTGCCGCTCAGTGATATATCATGGGCACAGTACATGGTCAAATAATTTGTTTACTTCCTAAAAGGTCTGAAAAAAAATAGTTATTTATTCTCAATTTCTACTATTATATGTAAATTTATTTTGATGCAACACAATCCAATAATAAAAGCTCTTGTCAACTGGAAATAATGAAAATGCTTAGTTTTTATCAAAGAGGCTGTTTCTTCACCTTGTAATGGACATGTTGTCCATGGAATAGGTATCCTTTTCAAAGTTTCCTTTATTTGATTTCAAATGGTAGAATCTACAATACCATAAGTATTTCTTTTTTATAGCAAATGACTAGCTGGATTGTGTGACTGCTGTCAAAAATCTCTAAATAGCATCCAAGGTGTTATTTTAGAACATTTTCTTACTGATCATTTAAATTGTCAGCAAAAATGAATAGTAAATGGTACAAAAGGATTGTATTACTGGATGATGGCTGGTACTATGTAAATTGATTCAGCAGATATAATATTCTGATGATGCCATTGTCAGCAGAACACTAATGGTCAGGAACAAGGTATGCAAAGAGGATTTACCTATGCCAGTACAGGTAGTAGAGCACTGCATCTCATGGGAGGGAGGTGACTTGTAGAGTACCCCAGTCTTTGCATTCTGTATGTTTGTTTTCAAATTAACTGAATTGGAAGGGAATGAAAAATAGGGTGATGAATGTCACTAATGATTCTTAGCACAGTACTGACTGTGTCTGACTATGTAGAGTTGCAGTGGGATGTCATGGTATCATGAGACTGATTATAAGAGGGCAGGTGAAATTCAGAGTGGGTAAGTGAAAAGGTGTAAGTCAGAAATGTATTTTTTCATATACAGTACTATCTGCCTATGCAGCAACACCGAGCTGTGTTCCAAGGGTGAGGTGAACACTCAAAGCCCTCTGCACCAGGCAAGTGTAACCTGACCACATGGGCTCTATGAAAAAGCCTTTTCAAGCACACTCAGTTTGGAGGGAACTGAAGAGGGGCTATAAATACAGAGGTCAAATCATTCTCTTTGTGGTAGAATGGGGACTGGTACTACAGCATTCATAGTTATCTCTTACCTGAATTTTACTCTGACTGCATTACTGTTGTCACACAGTCCAGCTTATACGTAATGTACATACAGCTGTATATATGCAATGGCCTGGCATTTCTTCATACAATAAGGATATTTTTGATTCAATTCCTTGCAGAAATCAAATCTTCTTGAAGCTGTGTACAATGACAAGTAAACTGTTCTTTGCAGATTTAAAGGATATTTTACAACACTTATTTGAATTTTTTTGAGAGCTGACCCCCACTGATTTAAAAACATTTAGCTTCTTTATTTCCAGCCTATCAGACTTTGACCTACTCAAAAGAGTTAGATGCAAAGCTCCCAAATGATCACAGTACAAACTGACAACACTTGCTGTTAGTCTCAGACCTGGCATATGTTTCCAAATGTACCAAACTGAAATATAGGCAACAAATTAGAAAAAAATAATCACATGAAGGGAAGACAAAAGTTGTGCTGCTTAAGATGATACAGACTAGAACTGAGGTTCAGTATTTCAATCAGATCTCTTGCTTTGGCATAAACCTAAAGATATAGTTTCAGAGCAAATTAGCAAGGGGAAGAAAAGAATCTTTTCAGAGAAAATTGAGAAGTTAACAAAATAGAATGTTTTTTCCTAAGATACCTGAAAAGATACTATGTACATTATCCTGCAGTGGTCATTGAAGTGGATACTTACATCTAATAAATTCAAGAAGGTTCTACAAGAATAAAGGGCTTTGTATCCGTGTAGTTAATTTAGAGATTGGAAAATATAGGTCTCAACTCAAAGCACAGCAAAAATAATGGTGAAATTCCCACTGATTTCAATAATCTTTTATACACAATTTCCTTCTTTCTAAAGCATCAGTACACACCTCCCTCAGTGAAATTTATGTATGTACATTGAACTTGATAGGTTTCTTTTTATAGTAGAGGAGCAGTGAGCCAGATGGACTTTGATTCTCACAGAACTTTCACCACACAAAAATAATGACACATTTTATTCTCCTTCATGGCAAAATATAGTACCAAAACATTCCATTAAAAACAGCTCTTGGATTGGTGAATCACTGTTCTGTCACAGAAAGTGACTTCTAAAGAGTTCTCTCCTTACACAGGCTAACTATTTTTTATCAAGTGAAGAGATTAATTAAAAGACAGCTGAATGAAATCTATACTTTCCTGATATCATCTATATAAGTAAATGTTATCTTAGCACGTTATATTCAGCACATTACAACAAATGCAAGGGGAGAAAGGACAGTCTCTCTGTCAAGATTCAATCCATACAGTGACAATACATGAGTTATTTAATTACAGCCATCTGCATTCTGTAGCAGATGAACAAGGAATATATGGTGTATGACTGATGAGCTTGCTATGTCCTTTGATGACCTCTCTGCAAGTAATGAAGCATGACTGCTTCATGCTTAGCATGGTCACAGACTACACTTTCCTTGTTTGTGTGTTGGTATCACTGTAATACTTTGCCTGGAGCCTGCTGCTCTTCAGCTAGGTGGAGGATTGTGCTTGATTCTGCCAACTACACAACTAATAAAGCATATTACTACTGCTTTCTACAGATCTCGTCTCTTTATCAAGTATTCTAACCTGGAACTTCACTCAGAACTTACTAACAGGAAGAATTAATGCTTCTGTAGAGAACATGTTCATGGTAAAACAGCATTAACAAAGTGTGTGTGAAGACTGGCTAATGCAGGAGCTTTTCCATGTAGCTGTCATGCTGTGCTTCACGGCAAAAGGAGCTTTAAATTCTGCACCTGCCTTAGGGAAGAAAAAGCTTCCCTTATCACTCATGAAGGTGACTGAATGAGTGTACACACATATTTGCTTTTACAATTTTTTCATCTTCAAGATTTAATAACTGAAAACAATTGCCTCCATCACTAGATAGCCACTCACGTTAAATAAATAGTCCCTCTGAATTACTACATATACTTAGAGGCAGAGCCACTGCAGAGACTGCTTTTTAGTTAATTCATATTTTTTGAAAAGAGTACTTGTCTACTTCTTCAAGTGTAAAAGTGCCATTTATTTTCATAATTGTCTGTAAACTACTGTGCATAGACTAAACTGTCTGAACACAGAAACTCATTTATAAAGAAACCTCTCCCTGTTGATTTGAGATTTCTTTGTAACAAAAAATTATCTACAGACAGCTTCTATAGTAATCTCTACAAAACTCTAAAATTAAGGATTTTCACACTAAAGATCAGTTTCTGCTGATGGTACTGATACTGAATAACTATTATTTTAGAAAGTTTCATAATTTAAACTAGACCACTGATAAAAATGGTACAAACCCTGCAAAACAGTGAGTCCAGTAATTGAAAATGCATTAAATTAATAATTTTGTGCTTGGTTCCTCTGAAACTTCCACTGGAACTTTGCCGAAATGGTTATAACAGCAGATTTGGACCCCTTACGTCTTTACTTCTTAAGGGGGAAAAAAGGAGAAAAGGTTATATTACACTCAAACTCAAAATTAATTTCCTTGTATACGTACCTCATTTCCATAAACAGAGAGAAATTACTATGTGAAAAAGCATTTCATGTGGCAAAAATCTGGTGGTTGGAAATACAAACCTTGGAAATGTGGGGTTCCAGTTTGTGGCCTCCTATATTGCAAACAGCAACCATGGACTTGTGCTGAAGAAAAATAACACATTAATCATCAATAGGTAGTAGTATAACGGCCCTGCAACTATTATGCAGACTACCAAGAAAGTTAAGAGTAGGCTATACTTAATCTAGGAATGAATATAAAGTCAGGAGAAGGCAAAAACTGCACGTGTGTTGGAGAAGGAAAGCTGGAAATAAAAAACCTTATTTTTCTCAAGAGCTGAGTAACGTTGTTTGCATGAGCTATCCGGGAAAGGCTCCTCATCCCTCCCAGCCGCGCCAAGTGTCGCAGCTGTCCCTGGATGCAGCAGCAGGTGTGTGCACTAGGCGGCGCTGCACAGCGAAATGATCATTAACGAAAAAGAAAAATAAATCAGTAGTGACTGAATCTCTTTGACATAAAAATTTAAATCTATAAATCGTGCAAGTTAACTTTCAGGCAAATATAATAACAGGTGAAACGAATGATGAATTGTATTTGGATATAGCTAGATCACTTAAAAGCTTCTCAAGGCAAGAAAGATGAAATCTGGTCAGCAATCCGAAAAGACCTCCAAGGAAATAGCACATGAATTATTCTCCTAGTGAGGAAACGGAAATCTCTGAACATAAACAAACAGCAGCAGCAGTACCACCATCCTCCTCTGGAGATCTAATTATTCTGATTATACAGAAGATCAAAGCTTTGTTCATTCTGTTTAAAAACAACCCTTTGCATTCTTATAAGAACATTCACTGGTAACATCTCAGTCAAATTCAAGTAGCTGCAACTAAACTCCAGGGTTACAATTCAAAGTCGTTTGGCTTACCCGAAAATGTGCACTCATTCTTTTCTGGGCAACACATATTCAGTACATCCATTTATCTGGAAGTTTCAGCTTCTAGCTTCCACTACATACTTGTTTGCTTCCCACTACTTACATGTTTCTATTCTGCAACTCACCTCTTTGAAATAAACAGCTGCCACCTGCCACTATTCACCTCACCTTCAATTAGCTATCATCAAGTTTCTTACTCTAGCACTGAAAATACTGTATCAGGAATGAAGGAATGAGAGTGGATGAAGCCGTATTTAAACATGTAATTTCTCTTGTAATGGTCTCTAATTATGAGAGACTTACAAAGATGCCTAGTAGAATGACAGGCAGGGTATCTACATAGGCCCACAAGACCTCTGGCAACACAGAGAATTAGTGAAACAAGTGTGTCAGCATTGTCATTAAAACTAATTTACAACTCATGCTAATCACATGTGTACTGGGAAAAACTGAGTGTCACCTGTCCTGTTTCATTTTAAAATGGAAGATGCAAGAATAGGTGTTTCTCATGATCTCTTTGTTGGGAACAAACCCTGCAGACTTATACATGAGTAAAAGCTTCCTTCTCATTTCCATATTATTCTCCTAATTTATGTTATATAAATAATAGCTGGTTTTCTTAGAAAAATACATGTTTTATCTTCTGCTATTCTTTCATTGCAATTAAACTGGTCAAACACTTCACAGACTTCATAGATGAATAACTGATTGAATTGGTTAAATTCTTGGTACATACCTTTTTTTCCTTGAAAGCAGATGTGCCGTAGCAATTCTGGAATCATAGAGGCCATAATCTTAATGAAAGCAACTTCATATACATCACTACTTTCAGTCTAAAGTTAACATATGCAAGTTATGTGTTCTATGCAAAAAGACAAATTTATGAGTGGAGAATGTTGAGGATCAAATTGGAAATCATAGGTTGCAATTAATCAAAGGTGACAAATACGTATTTTCAAGGTGGAGAGTTAAGTTTCATAACCAAAATCAGGGTGCAGGACTGGTAACTGCTGAGCTTGCTACTGGTACAGAAAAGAAACTGTAATGTAGTCAGTGCCATGGCAGGCTGAGTTCATACTCAAAATATCCCCAAAGGCTTCTGACTACAGAATCACAGAATGGCTGGAGTTAGAAGAGACTGCTGAAGGGCATCTGGTCCAACACCCCTGTTCAAGCAGGACCACCCTGAGTTTGTTGCCCAGGACCACATTGGGATGCCAAGTTCAACAGCAAGTGCATATTTCCAGTTATATTTTTCAGAGAAAAACTGTGTGACAAGTACATGACTGAATGTAAATTTTGAGACCACTTATTACCAGTCACATTTAATTAAGTAATTCTGTTCAGTTCAGTGAATTGCATGCTTCAGTTCAAAAATTTTGTAAATCACAAACCACAAACTGGTTTGTGTAGTAACTTCTCTCAACAGACTAAATAAATCTTTAATAATACTATTACTTCAATAAAGAATGGCCATATAAAAGAAAATCCATTCTTCTATGCCTAAGAAAATCTACTTTTTAAATGACATGTGGTCAGCACCAAAATCAAAACAGTAGTCTGCCTTTCAAATGTGCATTAATGTACATTAAGGCTACTACCACAGAAAGAGATACATTCCATTTTAAATTTGCTACTGGTAATGCCTCCCTCATACCCAGATCCCTCTGAGAGTAAAGGCTGTTTAGCCTGTCTCCTTTCACCCTTTGGACTAGCAGGCTTGCCTCAATGGCTTCAGTCACTACAGAGCTGAAATTCACCTGCATTTCGCTTCTGACCCTGTGCAGACCAGCAGCAGCAGCAGTTTAAAAAGGTTGACAAACAGAGCTGCCTGCTGCCAATCTCTCCTCCTGGGGAATTAACACATCTCATTTCACCTTGGAAACAATAAGATGTGTGCTCGCAGCCAGCTGAATGGAGGGGTCAGCAGTGTCTGAAGCAGCCCTCACACATCTGCTTGCAATAATCGGTTCATACTGTTAATTGGTATGAGGTACGTTATTCCCTCTGAAGGACTTATGGCAGGTTTTGTATACTCCAGGCCAGATGTAGCAAAGAACAAAATCTAAAGAAAATAACTAACACCCCTATTTTTTAAGATGTAATTTCTTTTAGAAGTATCCATATTTATCCTTTTAAAGACAGTGAGTAGAGATCACAGCATCAGTCAGCTCTGAATGCTCAGCATTTTCTCCTTAAAGAACAGGGAGCCAAGTGTGGACAAGCAGGTTACTGTGCCATAAACAGCTGTGCAGCAATATACTGCTGACATGACTGTGTTTCTACCAGCTGGCCAAACACAAACCCACAGGAAAGCCTTATTCACAGGTGATGGTATCAACATATCTAAATCTCTCATCTGCCCTCCCAAGTTGCAAAGGAAAGAGCTTCAAATACAGGGTAATAAAACCAGGAAATAATTGGTCATCTGTGGCAAAGACCCTGGAACAAAGTGCAAAATGAGGAAGTTCAACAGGTGGAAGCAGAAACTGAAGGAATAAAACCAGTAGTGACACTACTGCCCTGCATAGCCAATATATGCCCTGTGCATATTAATGTATATGTATACATACATACAAAAATAGATATTTATAAAACATCAGAACAGCCCCTTAAGTCAACAGGACTGCAAAAGTCACAACAGCAGTAAGTCTTACAATTCTCACAACATACATGTTAGAACAACTTAACATCTCTATATTACAATGCTCAGCTCATAGAGTTAATAGTAATTGCAAGTAACACTTGAAAATATGTTAAAGTATTTAAAAATCTCAGCAAGCTGAGTTCCAACGTGTCTGAGAGGCAGATGGGCTCTGTTTGACGGTGAAAATGAGGTACTATGGTGACAACTATTGTCCTTAATTCACCTAAAAATGTCTCCGACATAGCCAGGAAAATACTTTTGATCTCAGAATTTCAATTTCTGATATCCAACACTGATCCAAAGCACAATGGTAGTCTGTAAAAAGGTTTTTATGTATTACAGAACCTGTTGGCTCACTTTCTCAAAAATAAGATCATGTTGTCACTATGATACCAGTATATTATCAGTGTAGGAGAACAATGCTTGCCAAACATAGTGTTGCAAAAGCAATGACAAGCCAGTAAAACATGACAATTAAAATAAGCAGTGGAAAGTTGTACTTAGTAAGGAAAATTGCCACTTAAAACAGCAGAAAAGAGTATTTGAAGAGAAAAAATAGAAATAAAGGAAGCTTTTATATTAAAGAGAATTTTAATTCAAATGAAAGAAATCAGTAGTTATTATAATAAGAATAATCTTCTAAGTTTAGTTCTCACCAGAAAGTTAATCCTGAAAAAACCCAACAATCACTGGAAAGTAAAAAGAAGGTCATAGCACAGTCCATACTGCCAAACCAATTTCTTAGCCTCAAGGAAGCTGTGAGAGCTTTCCAAATACTTCCTGTAAATAGCATACTCCTTTCCTGTCACAGAAATCTAAAGGTCAGTGGTGTGCCCAGGTCTAATCTCCATAAGTTTCCATAAAATAGTTCTGGCTGACTTTTTATTTTCTAAATTCCTTGCTACTACTGGGTGCTCTCTTTGCATTCCCAAGGCCTGAACTGCTTAGCAGCAGCAGAAGTGCACCTTCAGAATAATATATGCTTCCTCCCTCAACAGAATCTAAAGGATCTCATGCTGAAAGAAAAAAGGGTTTGTGTAAGTTGATATTTGTGATAATGAGTTCTTATACTGCTGTAGGTTTTTAAGAAGTGCAGATTTGTTCACTGTGAAGTGGGTCATGGCCAGCAAGCATATTTCATAGAATCAAATACAAACCTGTAATTGGTAATTCTCACTGTTCTGTGCTTCTTTAGGACTGCTGGCCTAACAGTGAAAGGTAGATCACTCACGGTCAATCCATCAGCATCCAGCTCCCCACCCTATTCACTAAACATGGATGGCATCTGGAAAATTTAAGACATCTGTGTTTTAAGAAGGATTTGGCTTTCTCTCAACATACTTTTTCATCATACTTGACCCTGCAGTAAAACTCTAGCAGCAAATCTCATTTTGCAAACATGGAACTCAGGATCACTGTAGTATCACCCAAATGAGAAAACAAAGGTTAAGGAGATACGTTTCTCTTCAAATACACTTAGCTTCAGAATTAGCAGAGGCAACGCAGGAAGTGCTTGGCTTAGCACATCCATTTAAAAAGGAATTTTTTTCATAGTTCATTCTAGTGCTAATAAGTGTTTCTCAGCTAATGCTGGCATCATCATTAGATGCGAGAGGGAAAACTTTTAGAATGTCCTAGGTGAACTTCATCGGCCTAGATATGTTCTAACTATTCTATAATTCTGTATTAAAATGGAAAGAATTTTTTTTGCAGTGAAGTCCTTGAAATTTGTGAACCCTCAAACCATTTGTTGGGAACATTAGGAAATAGCATATTACTATTATCTCTTATCTTAGATTCTAAGTTCTCTAGGAGAGGCATTGCCTCTTTATTGTGTGTCTTTAGCTGAAACGTGGCAGAACAGAGGCCTGCTCCCTGCCTGGCCCAGTGTCATAAGCCGAAGGCCGGGGTTATTCATGCACCGGCCGGCTTCTTCAACAACCGACGCCAAAGAGACGGGAAGGGTTTGCAGTAGGTTTGTTTAAACCACCTGTGAAAGGTTATAGAGAGGAAAGACCAAGAATAGGGTGTCCAGGTTTTTATACGGGGGCGGGGAGAACATCAGGGATCAATGGTCTGAGGGCACAGGGGCGGTACATAGGCTGGGGTCAGGGAACCCATAGGGAAACTGAGGCAGGGACAAAGGGACAGGGCCAATGGGAGAACGGGGAGGGAGGAGCTTTCTGGACCGGAGTCAGGACAGGGGCAGGGAAATCAACGGAGCAATGGGGAGAACAGAACTGGGGTACATCTGCACAGTCGAACAAAGCATCCTGGGAGAGGCTTCTTCTCTCACCATGACCTTGGGAGAGCTCTCCCAAGGAGTGGATCCCAGCGGGCAACTCGCCAGGGTGCTGGTGCTGCCGTG